>JBBPBP010000004.1:25617650-25683811 GCA_037974735.1 Cicer chorassanicum
AGATAGAGTAAATTGTTATTAGAGTAAATTGTTAATTTCTAACTCAATTCATATTCAAAATAAAAAAATATAATTAAATGTATATGATAAGATAGTATTTTAGACTAATTTATCATTGATTCACTGAATAATGAATGAATTAAAATAGGATATAATAGTTGATTCATTTCTAATTTTTATCTTATCCATTAAACATATCGTTATTATCTGTAGAAGAAGAAGAATGCTTGAGGAATAATCCAGAAGAGTTTATTATTTAGACTTGAGCAACATGAAATTTTCCAACTTAAAAAAACGAAGACCATATATCACTTACCAACTTTAAATTACTAGACCAATTAGCATTCCATGACAATATAATTAGAACAACCAAATCAAAAAATCATTGTACTATTTTCTTTTCATTCATTTTGATGTTTCTATCATTAAATAATAAGCTCAACAACAATCAAGGACATAAAACTATCAACAAACGACCGAGACGCTTTACACAAACTATCTACACATTACCTTTTAAAAAATCGGATACTCAGCCTTATATCTTGTACATGCAAATTGCTCACTCTCTTTACTATTCCTAGATTCTTGCTTCAAAAATTGATTACATGGAAAAACAATATCTCAAATCTTAAAATCAACTAACAAAAATATTTTCAACCGAATCATTTTCAGAATTTCTTTACCCCTTTAGTTAAATAAGTTCAAAATGATTAGGACACGGCAAAAAAACATAGTGAAATGAAGCATAATCAAAGAATTAAAAAATAAATTTCTTACCCCTGGTTCACGATAACCGACGAGACGATAAAAAATGAAGGTTTCACGTCGTAGTTGCAGTTTAAGGATTTAAGAGAACACGGTTTATGGTTGCAGAAGAAATTCGAACGAGTTGGGGTTAGCAACGGAGGAATGGTTGTAAATCGTGATGAAATGGCGGTGAGAGGGGATTAGCAATAGATGAATGGTTTTAGGGTTTGTGGTGGGTTGAGAAATAAAGAGAAACTGATCGTTTGCGGTGGTGAGAAAAAAAGAACTATGTAATTAAAAAGGCTTAATTGCAGTTTTAGTCCCCCTATTTATACTGATTCACGATATTGGTCCCCCTATTTTAAAAGTTGACAGTTTTGGTCCCTCCCTCATATTTTTAAACTAAAAAATGACGATTTGATATATTTTAAATGACGTGACATACAATTCTATGATATAAAACCATCTATATTTATTAATTATTCATATGTCATTAATTAAATTAAAAATATGAACAAAGGTCGAAGTTGAAAGTTAAGTTTTTACAACATTTTATTCCAATTTCATATGTGTTAATCACTCTACATCATCGTATTATATATCATGTGATTTAAAACATCTCACGTCATCATTTTTTAGCTAAAAAATTAGAGAGAGGGACCAAAACTGTCAACCTTTAAAATAGGGGGACCAATTTCGTGAATCAGTATAAATAGGGGGACTAAAACTGCAATTAAATCAATTAAAAAATAGTTAGCGATTGAAATTTTGTCGCTCATTTTAATTTAATTTAAAAAATAAAATTTAGAAACTGATTTGTAATCAATAAAATTCAGGTGTTATTTCAGTCTCTAAATTTCGCTAGCGACCGATTTAGTGATACAAAAATATTTAGTTTTGAGGTTCAAAATTTCAGTCTCCAATTCGGTCGCTAGTGTGATTAAAGATATTCGATCTCTATATCGGTCGCGAAATTTCTAATAGTGTAAATATGGTCTTAAACAAGTTAATTGTTCCAGAATTAGCATTAAAATATATCAGAATAATGTTGTTTCTTCTTAAGAAGATCTACAGCCTTGACGAGCTTTCATTTCTTCCTTGATGGTTCAATGGAAACAGCATGCCGAAAGGGAAACACTATTGGAGGAACCATGCTAGTTTCGTTGTTTGCAATCTTACCACTACCACTCACCATTTCAATTAATAATAATAATTAATAATATATCCAAAATATCAAGACAGTACATAGACAAAATAAGTGCAAGTATGTTTTGGATTTTGGCTTGAGATCGCTGAATTTCTGCTTGAGTGGCCACCAACGTTTCATGCCTATGATCGGAAGTTTCAATGAAAGCATGTGATTCCTTTGCCAACTTCTCTGAGTCCTCCTTACTAGAAAATACTTGCTCTTCTTGTCTCAATGTATTAGAGGCAGAGAATGCTTCACTATATTGAATTTCAAGCAATGGAATGACTAGAGAAAACTGTAGAGTAGGAGCATATGTAGTCAGAGAACTTGCACTCACTGCTCGAATCTGATTGACTTTTGCTGTCAATTCTTCTACAAATTGGTCAAGGGAATAGAAAATTAGTAGGAATTGTAGAAATAGAGGGTACTAAATCAGAGATAGGTTCAGACAATATAGTTTGAAAGATGGATATATGGAAAGATTCTTCGTTTATGAGGAGGTTGTGATTGAAATTTTAGAGAAGTAGTTTCTATAGGGTTCTCACTAGTGACAGGTTTATGGCTTCTTCCTGTAAGGCTTGAGACACTACAATATTTATGGTCTCTGATAAAATTTGAAAAATGTTGTCAAAACACGGAAAAATGTTACCAAAGAGAATAGGCAACATTTTTCATGCGTCTCGCATGCGAGCGTTGCCTATTACTTTTGCCAATGTTTTTTTTGCGCTTTTAGACACACTATTTATAAACGTTGCCTAGACTACAGGAATAGGGAACAATTTTTCAACGCATCTAAGACAATATTTTGTAATTGTTGTCATAGCTGACAACAATTGATAAATGTTGCCTTAAAGCAATACAATGAGAACATTAATAAAATGTTGCTAGAGCTTATAGGCAACAATTTTAAACTGTATTCAAATTATGTAGATAAAATTTTTATTTTTCTATTATTTCAATATAAATCATAAACTATACATTATGCTATTATTTTATAATAAATTATTTTGTAAACATAATAATTTAATTACATACACAGCTCATTCTATTTTAAATCTTCTCTTTTATTTTACTTATAACAATTATACATAATTCAAAAGAATTGAATCAAGGAAAATATAATAGAAATTTAACACAAGTTGTTAACTAAGCTGTATTCAAATGCATAGTAGTAAACAAAATGTCATAATATAATTTATAAAGTTTAACATTTTAAAGTACAAGTCTAGCAAAATGACAAAATATAGTTTCTTGAAGTTTTGACGCTTCAATTAAGTACATGTCTAACAAAAAACATCATTCAAAATCAATCATCCATAAGTTTGTCATCCAAATCATCCAACACACTATTTTTAAATAACATTTTATAATTGTAGCCTTTTATTGAAAATAAGGTAACAATCGAAAAATGTTCCTAGACATATCTAAGAGAACAATTATCAAATATTGCCATAGAGTTATCATAGGGACATTTTAAAACCGTGCCCAAAAATAATTTAGAGAACGTTTATTTGGTGATGCAAAAACAATACTGACAACAGACATAAAATGTTGTCTTATCTATTTTTAAGCAACATTTTATACTTGTTGCTTAAAAAAATGTTGTCAGAGACCATAAATGTTGCAGTGGAGATAAGATGTATATGAATCAGATAAAACAAATCCCGTTTGATTTGCAGATAGGATAGAGATAGGAACCATGCTTTACTGTCTTCAAAAGTAAATAAAGGAATTATCTCAACAACCATAGAAGCGCGACTAGAGATTGTAATTAATCTTTTTCCCTTTTTAGTCTTGCTTTTACTTTTTTATAGAACGGGCACAAAGGGCTTCTTTGAGTCTCGTTGTATTAAGGTTGGAACAATAGAATAGTGGTCCAACAGATATTCTGAGAGCGTTCTTAGAGTTTTCTCTAGGGCTTCCTTAATTCATATAATCTAACGAGAGCCTTCCAAAACAGCAGAGATTAGTCGTTCATAGGGGATAGTTTTGGAGCTTCCATTTCTTAAACTTTTAATTGTACTCTTCAAATATCTAGAATGAGATAAGGAAGCTTGGGTGACATTTTTGTTAAGACAAACTCTCAAATTAAGTTTTGATGAAAATAAACAAAGATTAATTAAGAATATTAATTATGATTCTAAATGTTATGTTAATTTAATCTGTGCTCTTGAGTGTTTTTTATTAAAGATAGGAACCAAGCAAAGCAAAGAAATAAGATCAAACAATCATGATCATAAACTGTACAAAACAGAGAAAGATCAGCAGAATCAAGAATGATTGTCACAGCCACATCACCAATCTTTCTCCAACACTTCTACATTGATTATGCCTTAAATCTTTATACCAATTTCATCAGTACATGGCAAGGAACAGATAGGAATCATTTTTACTCAAAACGGTTCTCGGATCATTAAGATAAATCTTCATAAATCTTCATAAATCTTCATTAAAAGAGTTAACTATAAAATCCTAACAGATTAGTTAGGTGACTTGATTGAATCCTTTCTGGGTGGAAATGAAGTGTAGTTACAGATCAAGGTTGATCTTTAACTGTGATTGTTCTCCATTTCTTTTTGAACACTTAGTGAAAATCTCACAGTTGTGAGGACTGGACGTAGCCCACGTTGGGTGAACCAGGATATATCTTTGTGTGGTATCTCTTCCTTATCTCTATTTACATTCAGTTATTGTTATTATCAAAATTAAATAGAGAAACTAAATTGTGATTATAACTAATCAAGAACGTTCTGCGTTTTCTGTTTTAAAACCAAGAACGTTCTCCGTTTCTATTTTCATAACCAAGATCATTCTTGAGTTGTTTTCTTAAGTTTTTAACAGGAAATTTTAAATAGGCAAGATTACAATTCAAACCCCCTTCCTTGTAACTTGACGTTGCTACTTCAATTGGCATCAGAGCAAGGTCTCTAGAAAGAACACTTTAACCAAGTGCTAGAGAAAAAGATCTAGAAGAAAAAATGTCAAAAGCAAAATACATTGTTGAAGGAGGATCCTCAAACATGCCACCATATTTTGATGGAACTGATTACTACTTTTGGAAAAACAAGATGCAGTTGTTTCTAAAGTCTCAAGACACGGGAATGTGGCGCATCATTACAGATGGAGATTTCATTCCAAGAGCTGATCAAACTGATTCAAACTCTACCAAAAAGGAAGAAGTCGACTGGACATCTGAAGACAAAACTAAGGTACTCTTAAACTCTAAAGCTCAATTATTCTTATCGTGCGCTTTGAGCAAGGAAGAAAGCGAAAGAGTCGATGAATGCACAACTGCTAAAGAAATTTGGGATACATTGCAAATTCATCATGAAGGAACAAACCATGTCAAAGAAACAAGAATAGACATCGGCATAAGAAAATTTGAGCTGTTCGAAATGAATGAAGGAGAAACCATTGATGAAATGTATTCAAGGTTCACAACTATAGTGAATGAAATGCGATCCTTGGGAAAGGCTTACTCAGTACAAGATAGAGTAAGAAAGATCATGAGATGTCTTCCAGTCATATGGAGACCAATGGTAACAGCCATAAGCCAAGCCAAGAACCTTGAAGTACTGGCACTAGAAGAGCTAATTGGAACCTTAAAAGCACATGAGGTATTACTACAAGAAGATAAACCGGTCAAGAAAGGAAAAGCAATAGCTTTAAAAGCATCTCAAGAAAGCATACTTGACCAAACAGAGGAAGAACCAGAAGAAAAAATTCAAGAAGATGCTGATGAAGAAATAGCTTTTCTCACTAAAAGAATTCAAAGAATAATGAGAAGAAGAGATCAAATGAAGAAGGGATTCCCAAACAGAAAAGAAAATCCTAAAACAGAACAAGACAAAAGTCAAATTACATGTTTTGAATGTAATAAGCTGGGACATTACAAATCTGAGTGTCCTCTGAACAAAAGAACACCAAACAGATTTCCTTTCAAAAAGAAATCAATGATGGCCACATGGGATAACTCAGATGAATCTGATGAGGAAGAAGATGAAGAAGCTAACATATGCTTAATGGCAAACACTGAAGAAAATGAGGTAACAAATTCTGAATTCTGCATCTTGTGTGAACAAATGGAAAAAGAATTTGACAACTTATTAAATGATTCAAACTTACTCATTCAAAAGTGCAGTTCCTTAAAAGAAAAAAATTATAAAGAAAAGGAAGAAAAAGAAAAAACTCAGGTTTTGAATAATAAGCTGAAGGAAATCATTCAAAATCTGAAAGAATCTCAAACCAAAAACTTTCACACTGAAAATCTAGAAAGTCAAGAACATTCTGCACTTCAAAAGGAGAACGTTCTCCTTATATCTGAAGTTCAACTTTTTAAAAATGATATGTTAAACTTTATTAAAGCTACTGGAACATTTCAAAATATCATGGGATCTCAAGTTGGAATATTTGATAAAGCTGGTCTTGGTTTTAATCAAACTCAGAAAACCAAAATGTATGAAAACTTTTTTATTCCAGAAACAAGAGAAAATAAATGCAAGATCAAATGTTCATATTGCAGTAAAATTGGACACCTTGAATTTGCATGTTATTTTAAGAAAAGAGATGAAAAAATCAAGAGCAAACAGAGAAAAGAACAATCTGAAACAAAAACAGTTTTTTTTAAAAAAAACAAGAACGTTCTCCAGATAAAACAGAAAACGGAGAAAGTTCTGAAAATTCTATCAAAACCAGTTAAAAAATATTTTCATAAACAAATAATTAAATGTTCTTCATGTTCTAAGATTGGACATTCTGAATCTACATGTTATAATACCAGAAAATCAAAATTTAGAACTAATCCACAAGGACCCAAGACAAAATGGGTACCAAAAGTTAATAAAACCAAAACTGCAGGTTGGTTCTCAAGGTGTCAAGAAAAAGCCATGGTTCTTGGACAGTGGCTGTTCAAGACACATGACAGGTGATAAAAATTGCTTCATGTCCTTCGTCAAGAAAGATGGAGGGTCTGTTACTTTTGGAAACGACAATCAAGCTCGGATCAAAGGTAAAAGGACAATTGGTAAGAAAAACTCTACTCAAATAACAGATGTTCAATATGTTGAAGGTCTAAAACATAATCTCTTAAGCATAAGTCAACTTTGTGACAATGGCTGTGAAGTTATTTTCAAACCCAACCTATGTGAAATCATAAAAACAACATCTGGTGAAAAACTGTTTTCTGTAACAAAAAAGAAAAACCTTTATGTATTATATCTTGAAGAACTGCCTGATGAATCCTGCTTCATATCTATTGATAAAGATAAATGGATCTGGCATAAAAGGGCAGGGCATGTCAGCATGACAATCATTTCCAAAATTTCAAAATTAGAACTTGTCAGAGGCTTACCAAAACTAAATTTTGAAAAAGACAGAATATGTGAAGCTTGTGTAAAAGGAAAACAAGTTAAAAGCAGCTTTCATTCAAAAGATTTTATTTCCACAAACAGAATTCTTGAATTACTTCACATAGACTTATTTGGTCCTGTCAAAACAACCAGTTTAGGAGGAATGAAATATTGTTTTGTTATTGTTGATGACTTCTCTCGATACACTTGGGTACTATTTTTAAAACAAAAAGATGATGCTTTTGAAGCTTTTAAAATCTTTTGTAAAAAAGTACAAAATGAAAAAGAATCGAGCATCATCTCTAAAAGAAGTGATCATGGAGGAGAATTCATAAATGCCCCTTTCAAAAACTTTCTTGATGAACTTAGCATTTCTCATAATTTGTCTTGTGCAAGAACTCCTCAACAAAATGGAGTTGTTGAAAGAAAAAATAGAACCTTACAAGAAATGGCAAGAACAATCCTGGAAGAATCTAATGTTGAAAAATATTTTTGGGCTAAAGCCGTAAATACATCATGCTATATATTAAATCGTGTATCCATTAGAAAAATCATAAACAAAACTCCATATGAAATCTGGAAAAACAGAAAACCAAACATTTTATACTTCCATATTTTTGGGTGCTACTGTTATATTCTAAACAAAGATGTTCTTGGAAAATTTGATTCAAAATCAGATAAAGCTATCTTTTTGGGTTATTCAACCGACTCTAAAGGTTATAGAGTTTTTAATCTAAGAACTAAAGTTGTTGAAATCAGCATGCATATTTTATTTGATGAATTTGATGTCTTAATACTTGAAAAGTCAAAGGAGGATGAAGAATTGCCAGACACACAACAGAGAACTGATATGCAGGAAACGGAGATTGATAAACAATCTCCGTATCATTCTCCACCTAAAAGCTGGAGAACGATAGGAGATCACCCTCAAACTCAAATCATTGGGGATACAGCAGATGGAATCCGAACCAGGAAGTCATTCAAGAATGATGAAAACAACATGGCAATGATTTCTCAAGTTGAACCAAAATCAATTAAAGAAGCCATAGTTGATCAATCTTGGATTGAAGCCATGAAGAAAGAACTACAGCAGTTCGATAAGAATGAAGTCTGGACCTTGGTACCAAATCCTCAAGATCAAACAATTATTGGTACACGCTGGGTTTTCAGAAACAAATTGGATGAAGAAGGTAAGGTTGTAAGAAACAAAGCAAGATTGGTTGCTCAAGATTACAACCAACAAGAAGGTATAGACTATGATGAAACTTTTGCTCTTGTTGCAAGGTTAGAAGCTATACGTATACTTCTTGCATATGCATCTCACAAACTTGTTAAATTATTTCAAATGGATGTTAAAAGTGCATTTTTAAACAGCTTTTTAAGTGAACAAGTTTATGTGAAACAACCTCCTGGTTTTGAAGATCAATCAAAGCCAAATCATGTTTTCAAACTTACAAAAGCTTTGTACGGCTTAAAACAAGCACCAAGAGCTTGGTATGATAGGTTAAGTTCCTTCTTAATCAATAATGGATTTTCCAGAGGAAAAATTGACACTACACTTTTTAAGAAAATTGATAAAAATGATTTACTCATTGTACAAGTGTATGTTGATGATATTATCTTTGGATCAACTAATGAAAAAATGTGTGATGGCTTCTCAAAACTCATGCAATGTGAATTTGAAATGAGCATGATGGGAGAATTAAGATATTTTCTTGGATTACAAATTAAACAACATGAAAATGGTATTTTTATTTGTCAAGAAAAATACATTAAGGATTTGTTAACCAAGTACAAAATGAATGAAGCAAAAATCATGTCTACTCCTATGCATCCATCCTCTTCATTAGACAAAGATGAACATGGAAAATCTGTTTCTAAAAAAGAATATAGAGGCATGATCGGTTCCTTGCTATATTTAACTGCTAGCAGGCCAGATATTGTATTTGCACTAGGATTATGTGCAAGATTTCAATCCGCGCCAAAAGAATCTCATTTAGCTGCTGTAAAACGAATCTTTAGATATCTTGTTGGAACTATTGATCTTGGCCTTTGGTATAGAAAAGGTTCTCATTTTGATCTTGTAGCATATTGTGACGCTGATTATGCTGGAGATAAAACTGAAAGAAAAAGCACCAGTGGAGCATGTCAATTTCTGGGTGATGCTTTGATAAGTTGATCTTGCAAGAAACAAAATACTATAGCCTTATCAACCGCTGAAGCTGAATACGTATCAGCTGCAAGTTGTTGCTCACAAGTTCTCTGGATTAAAAATCAACTTGAAGACTTTTCAGTAAGTTACTCTAGTATTCCAATTTATTGTGATAATACTAGTGCAATCAATCTGTCAAAAAATCCAATTCAGCATTCTCGTTCAAAACATATTGAAATAAAACATCACTTTATTCGCGATCATGTTAATAAAAAGGACATTGAATTAATTTTTGTTGATACTCAAAATCAGCTTGCTGATATTTTTACAAAGCCCTTGGTCGAGGAAAGTTTTAATTCAATCAAAGAAAAACTGAAAATTTTGAAAAATCCTGAAAATTCTAGTTAAAACTGCTTCTGCAGAAAACGGAGAACGTTTATCAATCTCCGTTTTTTAAACATCTTTCTCCGTTTTTCAAATCCTCTTCCCAGACATCATCTTCCTCATGCGCAAGCAATGCATGTCCTAACATTAAATGCGCGTGCATCAAGGCTTTCAAAAGTCATTGCTCAGCCGTCAAAACCATCCCTTTCCCCAACACTTGTCACTTCCCTAGGTTAATCATCATTACTCTCTCTCTCTTAACAAAAAAAAAACTGCAAAAACAAGTTGCAGTTATCACAACTGTTCATCTCTTTTGAAACAGTTTCCATTCTCTCAAACTATCGTCTTCCTCCAAAGTCATTTTTCATCTCTCTCTCTCTCAGCATCAAAAATGGCTCGAACCAAGCAATCTGCTCGCAAAAATGCAAGCACTGAAACTCCATCACTATCATTATCCTTCTCACCAGTCTACAATCGTTCACGTTCACCTCCACCCAGGCCAACTCCTCCAAAACACTCATCAGACTCCTCTTTTTCTGATTATCTTTCTTCGTCCCCTGAGTCCAACCCTAACACCTCCATTCCTGAACATGTATCCTCTGTTCTTCCTCCTCTTCATTCCTGTCAAACCCCAAATTTTACTCAAGTTCCTCCTCATTTAAGAACATCTTTTTCTAAACCCGCACCACCACCACAAAAATTTGTCGATCCTCCAACACCTAAAAGGCGCTCAATGAGAATTCTGGCAGGAATTGGGACCTCAAGGACCCCAATCACTAAACCTGCCTACTTCATCATCTCAGACACTGAATCAGATGAATCATCTGATACTCCTCCTCCTTCAACAAAACCTATCACTCCAGCAAAAACCTCTTTTTCATCTCAGACTCCTCAATCAAAAACCTCAATACCAACCCCATCTAAATCATCATTTTCTGAAGCCTCTTAATCTACTCCTTCAAACTAGAAACAGAGACCAATGACTGATTTTTTCTCCTCTCCCACATCTACTCAACCTAAAACTCGTGCCCTAAAAATAAAAACCACCATCTCAACCTCAAAATTTCTAGCAAGAACAAACTTACCCATTCGCCAGAGGTTCAAAACAACTGTACCTAAGCACAAATTTCGTCTTTCTCCTTCCTCATCTCAAGAACGTTCCCCAACCCCAACACCTTCTCCCACCCAAATGCCAGAACGTTCTCCCACTCCTTCCGCTACAACGTTTCACAAAAATCTTACCGTTACTCCCGAACGTTCTCCAGTTCAAGAACGATCTCCTATCCCTCACCATTTTTCTTCTCCTACTCAAGAACGTTCTCCTATCTTAGAACGTTCTCCCGCTACTTCTCCTTCCCATGCTCAAAACCCATCATCCACTACTCAAGCACGTTCTCCCATTCGAGAATGTTCTCTTGAACACCAACAATCTCCCTCTCCAACTCAAGAACGTTCACCTCCTGAAGAACGTTATCCGTCTTACGATCCTTCAAAAACCACCAACCGACCACTTTCACCTCAATCTCCTTCCTCTCCTTCCTCTGAACCTTCCTCTAACTCTGACTCTCCTATACCACCATCTCCACCTTCGAAAAAGACCAAACCAAATACCACTCCTCTGATTCCTCCCACTGCCACCAAACTATTTAAAGACAAATGGGCTCAAAGGCCCATTGGTGTTGGCAGAGTATTCATCTTCGACAAACTCATAGTCGATGGCAACACTGTCAAACATTTTACTGATGCCCTAGGCTGGACTGCCTTTTTGCAAATTTCTGAACCACACTATCCAGATGCTGTTCGCGCATTCTATTGTCAAGCCAAAACATTCCCTGAAAAATCACTGTTCATTTCCACTATCAAGGGAATTGAGATCAGATTGACTCCTGACATTTTGGCCTCAATCTTGGATCTTCCTACTGAAGGTCCTGCTGTTTTTGGAAAATCCTGGTATGTAGCTCTCAATCTTAAAGAGACTGCAGTTCTCTCTGAACTATTTTAAAAGAATTCCACTAGGTACCTTTCAACATTCCTTCGCCCTCTCCCTAAAATTTTCAACAACATGAGTCAACATACTCTTCTTCCTCACTGTGGAAGCCATATGTGTCTGAAAACGACGCACTAATCATCTATCACCTGCTCAACTGCAAGCGTCTCAACCTTCCTCATCTAATACTTCATCACATGATCGCTGCTGCCAACAAAGACTACAAGAAGAAAACTATTCCTTATGGTATGATTCTTACAAAAGTCTTTAATCATTTTCATATCCCTCTGGCAAATGAAAAATCTCTTATCAAAATCTCCAAATTTTCCACCAAAAACATGGCCGATATGAAAATCACCGTCACCAGACAGCCTTCTCCCCCACCTGAATCACAGCCACGATATCCACAAACTAACCGACCCAGAACCAGACAATATGCGCCACTCATTCATTCATTTCCTTCCACACTAAAAAGAAAACGTTCTACCAGACATGAAGCTCCTGTTACAGTCCCCACATCACCTTCCCCTTCACCAGCTCGGGCTACCGATAATACTCCAGAACGTTCTCCTCATATCCCAGAACGTTCATCAGAAAATCCAGAATGTTCTCCACAGAACCCAGAACGATCACCACAAAACCCAAAATGTTCTAATCCTGCTCAAAAACGTTCCCCTCAAAACAGAGAACGTTCTCTTAGCCCTCCTCCTAACAATCCAACATTCTCTGTTTTTCCCCAACAATCCACCATTTCCTCCACGGACTTCATCTCTGTATCTCAACTTCTTCGTTCTCCCCTTGACCCCATGACAACATTGCTTTCTCACCAAAATGTCTCTGCCATGTCACCAGTGTACATCTCTCCTCAAACCACCACATCATCTATTTTCGGCATTAGTCAATTTTTGGCTTCTTCCGAACCTTCCAACAACGCTACTTCATCCAATCAATCGAATCCTCAGCCACTACCTGCCTTTCTCCCAGCTGTCTTTGCTCCATCAACCAGCACTACTCCCATTCCTCCACCAATCATGAATCCTTCAAAGGAACCACCAACTTTGAAATAATGGAAACTCTGCAACTTCTCTTGGCTCAACAGACTCAGCTACAATCCTGGCTCACGGATACACTTGCACCCATGCTCGGTGTGCCTCCTCCTCCTCCTTTTCACACTGCTCTTGTTCCTGAGCCTGTCCCTATACCGTCCAAGTCTCAATCGTCAGAAGGATCTACTCTTTCTTTAGCAAAATAGGGATCTTTTTCTCCTTCCTTTTTGTATGACAAAGGGGGAGAATTAAGTTTAGTTTTTATTCTGTTTATGATCTGTTGAAATTCAGGATCTCACTTTTTGTAATTCAGCAAATCGCATTATTAATGAAATATCCTTTATTGCTAAAATTAAACTGATTGCATTAGTTATATCACTAAAAACATCTATTGCATCAATTGAGGGGGAGTCTTTACCCTCTTCAAAATTAAAATTAGAATCAGAATTAAAATCTAAATTAACATGTTTGTCATCATCAAAAAGGGGGAGATTGTTAAGACAAACTCTCAAATTAAGTTTTGATGAAAATAAACAAAGATTAATTAAGAATATTAATTATGATTCTAAATGTTATGTTAATTTAATATGTGCTCTTGAGTGTTTTTTTATTAAAGATAGGAACCAAGCAAAGCAAAGAAATAAGATCAAACAGTCATGATCATAAATTGTACAAAACAGAGAAAGATCAGCAGAATCAAGAATGATTGTCACAGCCACTTCACCAATCTTTCTCCAACACTTCTACATTGATTATGCCTTAAATCTTTATACCAATTTCATCAGTACATGGCAAGGAACAGATAGGAATCATTTTTACTCAAAACGGTTCTCGGATCATTAAGATAAATCTTCATGAATCTAAGCATATCAAAAAACGGTCTGCAACTTTCTCCAGTCTGGAACTGTCAAGAAAGTTGAACAAAACTGAACTTCAAGATTGAGTATAAGTCATCAGATTATTCAGAAGTCTATCAGACCAGATTGATTATCTTTCTTCACCTATAATCAACGTTCTCCGTTTTTGTGAAGAACAATATCTGTTTCTGCAGAAGAAGACTTCTCATTTCTGCAGAAAAATATTCACTCCTTTCCAAACAGTTTTGGATCAAATTAAGTATCCAGATCGAAGCCCAATTATCATCAAGTATTATCAAAGCTTAATGGGTCATTTTAGCGCGCAACAAGTCTGTTTGAAATCAAGCAAAACAACCCAAAACATAAAGCCCAAAACTGTCACATGAATGGTGCACTTTTGTCAACAGATTCCTTGCTTCTATCAGAAGGAAAATAGAGCACTACCAACAGCTCTTTCTGACCAGAATTAATTGCTCAAAACATCTACAAAAGGAAGGCAAATTCGCAAGCATCATTCATATCTTCAAGTGCCAAGTATTCTCATTAAATCATATTCACTTGCATTCTTGAAGCTATCTCATTCACAAAAGAAATCAGGCTGAACCCAATACATACTTCCAGTTTTATTCTACTGAGTTCTTTCTTTGTTACGAATCTTTTCTCAAACAAGAGTTGAGCATAATTAGATTCAAACAAACCTTTCAAATCATTATTGTATAAACTCATAACTATAAGGCTTGTTTATAGTTTGAGTGTGATTAAAAGAGTTAACTATAAAATCCTAACAGATTAGTTAGGTGACTTGATTGAATCCTTTCTGGGTGGAAAGGAAGTGTAGTTACAGATCAAGGTTGATCTTTAACTGTGATTGTTCTCCATTTCTTTTTGAACACTTAGTGAAAATCTCACAGTTGTGAGGACTGGACGTAGCCCACGTTGGGTGAATCAGGATATATCTTTGTGTGGTATCTCTTCCTTATCTCTATTTACATTCAGTTATTGTTATTATCAAAATTAAATAGAGAAACTAAATTGTGATTATAACTAATCAAGAACGTTCTGCGTTTTCTGTTTTAAAACCAAGAACGTTCTCCGTTTCTGTTTTCATAACCAAGATCATTCTTGAGTTGTTTTCTTAAGTTTTTAACAGGAAATTTTAAATAGGCAAGATTACAATTCAAACCCCCTTCCTTGTAACTTGACGTTGCTACTTCAATTGGCATCAGAGCAAGGTCTGAGTTTGTGAATAACTTTCTGAATAACTTTGGTTTTAAGGATTTCTGAGTTTGTGAGTTCGTTGATTCTTTTTCTGCCTTGAGTATCTATTTATAGTTAAAATTATGGTTTCACTATTGTCTCTCAAGAATTCTAAATCGTATCTGTTTGTAGGTAGGTCAAAAAGATCTTCACCAAGAATAGCCTTGATTGATACGATTTGAGAATATGACTGTTTGTGAATTAATTACTTCCAAATCCGGTATGGGCAAATCTTCTAGAACTTTTTTGAGTGAATAATATTCGGATATGCGTTGGAATTAATTCTTCCTAAAACTTCCTTGATACTCTTGATTAAATGAAGTAGGATTTGGGCTTGAGCTTGGACTTCCATGAATTTTGATTCAGCTAAGTGAAATTTATCTTTTATTAGAATCATTGACTTTCCATTAGAGACGTTGACTTTTCTTCAACATAGTATGACTTGATTGTTGGAGTAAGATGTTGTATACTTTGCTTTCTTGATAGTCAAAAGCAGACTGCGTGACTTAGAATTAGTGGCTTGGACAAATCACATTTGTTGCATTTATCATAGTTAGTGCAACTTCAGAGTGTGCTACGTATCAGAGGCATCACTCTAGAACGTGTTGTTGTCTTTAGAGACATGCTGAAAGTGGACTTCAAATGCATGCTAAAAATATTGTTCATCAGAGGCATATTATAGTTGTTGTTTATCAGAAGCATGCTACAGTGTTCTCTTCATCAGAGGCATGTTGCAATTACTATTCATCAATTGTGTCACGGCCTAAAATTTCGAGTGTTTCTCGAATTCAATGGAGTCGCCACCAAAGTTTATTTTAAAATAGGGAAAATATTGGAAAACCCTTAAAAATAAAAATAAAATAAAAAACGGTCTTTGAAACCAAATTTTGAGTTCGCGAGTCGATTATGCGTAGGGAAGGTATTAGCACCCTACGACATCCGTTAAAAAAAACGGTTACCTATAATTATTTGTGCCAAATTAATATTAACTTAAATATATTTATTTCTCCTTTTTAAAATGCAAATATACTATTTTTTACGAAAATAATCTAATGATAAAAATACATTTAAAATATAGAGAGAAAAAAAAAAGTTTTTGTTATCATGCTTGACAAGAGTGCGATCTTGCTCCTACGTATCTCCCGGTGCGATGGAGATATCAAAGCTACGTAGTTCTTGGGTAGAAAATGCGGATGTGTTGAATGTTTTTAAAGATATTGTGTTTTGTTGTTGACAAAAAAAAGGTTGTTTTGAAAAACGATTTGTTTAATTTAAATAATAATTTAAAATGCAAGCTTTAAGACTATCTAGTCGTACAACTCGTGTCTCAAAAAAAAATTTAGGAGTAAAAAGATGTCACATCTAATTTAATCCTTTTAAGAATATTTTTATCATTTTTGATTTTAAATATTAAATTTTAAAATTATCAAGTAATACAACTTGTGTATCAAAAAAAAAAATAAGGAGGAAAAAGATGTCACATCTAATTTAATCGTTTTAAGAATATTTTTATCATTTTTTAATTTAATATTAAATTTTAAAATTGTCAAGTAGTACAACTTGTGTCTTAACAACTCAAAGATTAAAAGATGTCGCATCTAATTAATCAAACAGAAAATTTCTCATTTTGTTTTCGGCAGTTTTAATATTTATTATAGGATTAAATAAATTTCAAAATATAAAAGTAAGACTTATTTAAAAAAAAAAAAGTGCTAAAAATATAAAGCTTATAAAGAACTAAATGATCCTAAACTCCAAAAAAACTTATTTTTATATAAAATGATAAAAAAAACAAATCAACAGAACAAAAAAACAATAAAAGATAAGTCAGACCCATTATAAAAGAAATACCATAAACTTTTTTTTCATATTATTGTTCATTCACGGCCGCCGGAAAGAAAAGGGAAAGAAAAACACAAGACAAGCAGGAAGAAGAAAAGCAACACAAAAGAGAATACGCAAGAGAAGAAACATGAAAATGTCAAGCACGACGGGGTTAAAAAAGGGTACCGCTCCGGCGACGGTTTCGTCGAAGGTTTAAATCAAATTTTATTTTTTCAGAATGTTACATTTACATAACCGCAGTTTTTATTTTATTTCATATATAGTCATCCTAAATTTACGTTTTTGTAGAATAACAAGAAGATTAAATAGAAGAAAAAAAAAAAAAAAAATACCTTACTCTTCTTCTGCTTGTTTGTATTTTGATGACGTTTTTATTGGTTTTGTTTCTGTTTTATTGTTTTTGTATGGGTGTACGTTCTCAACAATTGTAACAATTTTTCTACTCTTCTGGGTTGATTTCTTTTCTTGTCTCACCTCTCTTCCAAAAAATCCTCCCCTTTGATTTTTTTGAGTCTCAATTTATAAGTAAAATGGTGAATGCTTCTGATCAATAGATAAATTTAAGCTCTGGATTTTGTATTGTTTTACAATCAATTTTAACTGGATTTTGTATTGTTTTTTTAACAAATTTCAAGCAATGTACAATTAAGGAAAAAGTGGTTTCCATCTTTTCAATGAGTACACAGATTTTAAAAGTAATTATTTTATTAGGCTAAAAAAAATAACTCAGATTAAACAAAGATACTGGTTTTGAGCATGTATGTGATTTTGAAAACTGTGTTAAGAAGAAGAGCGTGTTGTTTCTAAGAAGAAAGCTCTAAGAAGAAAGCCTGTTCCAGGAAAAGGGTTGATGTGCATGAAAAAGTGCTAGGAAGCATAACAGGTGGTGTAGCGTGTGTGAAGAGTCTATGTTAGGGCTGTGAGTTGATGGGTTGAATTGATCTGCAGTGCTTTGTTTTTATATTGTATAAAATGTGTTTTTATATTATATAAAATGAAATGGAAATGTGCAGTGCTGAAAAAAGAAATCTGGCAAGAGGAAAAATAGTAAAATAAAATAAAAGTAAAATATAAATGAATGAAAAATAAAATGAATGAAAAACAATAAAATAAAATGAAAATAAAATGAAATTAAATAAAATGAAGTTAAATAAAATGAAAGTAAAATGAAATGAATGAAAAACAATAAAATGAAGTTAAACAGGAAAATAAAATTAAAATGAAATTTATATGCATATTTTTAGAGTTATTTTTAATTAATGGGACAAAATTGAGGTACTACAACTGCCCCTATTTAATTATTTTTTACTAGTAAAAGATAATTAAGTATAAGGACCTAAATTTTGTATAAAAGTAAATTAATTTCGAAAACAGAAAATAATTTGATATGTAATGTAAAAAGTTGGTGATTGGCAAAATGAAAAGCATCATGTAGTTTCTGATGGACGTAAATAAAAACATGATCGTCTTCAGATTGGATACCGATGCGTAGATCGACTCGTCTTTGGTTTAGACATAAAATGATCGTCTTCGGATTGATTACCGATGCGTAGATCGACATAAATAAAATGATCGACTTCGGATTGGTTACTGATGCGTAGATCGACGTAAATAAAA
Source organism: Cicer chorassanicum (assembly GCA_037974735.1). Classification (NCBI taxonomy): domain Eukaryota; kingdom Viridiplantae; phylum Streptophyta; class Magnoliopsida; order Fabales; family Fabaceae; genus Cicer; species Cicer chorassanicum. The sequence continues at coordinate 25,636,080 of JBBPBP010000004.1, forward strand.
TGATCGTCTTCGGATTGGACACCGATGCGTAGATCGACATTAATAAAATGATGATAAAATGATGATAAAATGATCGTCTTCGGATTGGTTACCGATGCGTAGATCGACATTAATAAAATGATGATGTAAATAAAATGATCAAAGAGAGAGAAATTTGTTTTTTGTTTGTTTTATATATATATATATATATATATATATATATAAATTAAATATAAATAAAAAAATAAAATAAAAGAAAAACATGTTATGGTAATTGCAACACAAATGTATAATGAACAATGTGACACAAAAGTTGTTGAGTATAAATAAAATATAAATATAAGATATGCATGACTCATTCATTATGCATTGCACAAGGTTCTTGGGTATATTTAAAATATGAATGAAGATGTATAGATCATGTGTGACTACATGGAAAATGTAAGATGCATGCAATGTAAGTAAATTCTTTTATTTTTTATTTTTATGGTTCCCCGATCCTTACGCGACTTTATACGCCTACAAAATTCAATGGATCAATGGTGATAACAATCGTTCTTTGTGTGATGACTCCAGTATATCTTGTATGACTTCCCCCTTATTCGAGGCGATACCCCATATATGTTAAGAATCTATCGAGTTCTCGTGTATATTTTTCAAGTGTCAAAATAATTAAAACATATTTTTTATATATTTACACATATTTCAAATTCCAAAAATTTATTATCATAAAAATAACATTTTTTTTAAAAAAAATACTAGAACCAAAAAACATGAGGCTGAATCAACTTAGAAAGAGGGTAATGTATAGCATCGAATGACAAGATTGGAAAATGTACATTCATTACTTTGAGAATAATACAATTGAACTAAAGGTTACAATGTAGGGATGAATGTGTTTAGCTTTAGTTGGAGAGATAACAACGCAAGTCATTCCTGTAATTTAGGACTTCTAAAAATAATAAAATGCCTCAGTTTGAACCACTTGATCTTTTTGTTATCCTTAACTTTTGCATGGACTGCTCTTTCAAGTTTTCAATCCATCGGGATGCTCTAATTTTTGCCTAGGTCGCATTTTCAGGTTTTCAACCTAGCGAGCCCATTTTTTTCAATTTTTTTTTTCAAGCATAATATTTTTTGACTGCATCTGAGTTTATTGGAAGTGGAAGCTCATCTCCATCCATTTCTGCAAGTATTAGAGCTCCCCCAGAGAAAGCTTTTTTCACAACATATGGTCCTTTGTAGTTCGGGGTCCATTTTCCACGAGAATCCTCTTTTTATGGGCAATATTTTCTTTAACACTAAATCTCCTTCTTGAAACTCTCGAGGACGAACTTTTTTGTCATATGCTTTTTTAAGTCTTCTTTGATATAGATGGCCATGACACAAAGCTATCATTATCTTCTCTTCTATGAGATTCAATTGGTCATATCGTGATTGAACCCACTCTGCCTCTTCTAGTTTTGTTTCCATTAGGACTCTGATCGAGGGAATTTCAACTTCAATGGGAAGTACCGCTTCCATTCCGTACACCAATGAGAAAGGAGTTGCCCCTGTTGAGGTTCGAACAGAAGTTCTATAACCATGTAATGCAAAGGGAAGCATTTCATGCCAATCTTTATATGTCTCCACCATCTTTCGTATGATCTTTTTGATATTTTTATTTGCTGCTTCTACAGCCCCATTCATTTTTGGACGATATGGCGAAGAATTATGGTGCTGAATTTTGAAATTATCACACAACTCTTTCATCATTTTATTATTCAGATTGGTCGCATTGTCGGTGATGATCTTATTTGGCAAGCCATATTGACAAATCAATTCTCTTTTGATGAATCTGACAACCACATTTCTCGTCACATTGGCATAAGAAGCGATTTCAACCCATTTTGTGAAATAATCAATAGCTACTAGGATAAATCGGTGTCCATTCGAAGCTTTAGGCTCGATGAGTCCAATGACATCTATCCCCCACATTAAAAATGGCCATGGTGATGTTAAAACGTTAAGAGAGGTGGGCGGTACATGTACTTTGTCAGCATAGATTTGACATTTATGACATTTCTTTACGTAACGACAGTAATCAGACTTCATGGTCAACCAATAGTAGTCAGCCCTTAAGATTTTTCTCGCCATAGCGTGCCCATTTGCATGAGTTCCGAAAGAACCTTCGTGAACCTCTTGAATGATTTTCTCTGCTTCCGCTTGATCCACGCATCTGAGGAGAACCATATCATGATTTCTCTTGTAAAGCACCTCACCATTTAAGAAGTAGTTCATTGACAACCTCATTAAAACCCTTTTGTCGTTCTCTGAAATACCCAATGGATATTCCTTATTCTTGACATAGGATTTGATATCATAAAACCATGGTTTGCCATCAGACTCTTCTTCTATTGATAAACAATATGCAGGTTTATCCCTTTGTTGAGATCAGACTCTTCTTCTATTGATAAACAATGTGGCCAGGGCATCAGCTAATTGGTTTTCTTCTCGAGGGATATGGTGAAAAGTAATCTTCTCGAATTGTTCTGTCAATTCTTTGATATGGGTTTGATACGGAATCAATTTGGAGGCTCGCGTTTCCCATTCTCCTTTCGTTTGATAGATGACTAACAATGAGTCTCCATATACCTCGAGAATTTTTGCTTTTGATTCAATAGCAGCTTTAATGCCCATAACACATGCCTCGTATTCTGCAATATTGTTTGTGCAGTCAAAACACAACCTAGCTGTAAATGGAGTTAACTGGTTCTCTGGGTAAATCAAAATGGCTCCAATTCCATGTCCTAACGCGTTAGAAGCACCATCAAACACCAATGTCCATTTTTCCCTATCAGATGATTCAGTTTCTTCAAATAAGGTCATTATGCCTTCATCGGGGAATTCACACTGCATTGATTGATAATCTTCTACAGGTTGTTGGGCCAAGTACTCTGTCAGGGCGCTTCCTTTGATAGCTTTTTGTGTAACGTATACCAAATCATATTCTGATAACAACATCTGCCAACGGGCAATCCTCCCAGTAAGACCAGGTTTCTCAAAGATGTATTTAATTTGGTCCATTTTAGACACCAACCAAGTTGTATGACACAACATGTATTGCCTCAACCGACGAGCAGCCCATGCTAATGCGCAACATGTTCGTTCAAGGAGTGAATACCTTGTTTTACAACTGGTGAACTTTTTGCTCAAATAATAGATAGCATGTTCTTTCTTACCGGATTCGTCATGCTGCCCCAATACAAAACCCATTGACTCGTCAAGTACTGTTAAGTACATAATAAGCGGTTTCCCAAGAACAGGAGGTACTAAGATTGGAGGTTTTGACAAGTACTGTTTAATCTTTTCAAAAGCTTTTTGACAATTCTCATTCCATTCAACCTTTTGGTCTTTGCGCAACAACTTGAAAATTGGCTCGCATGTAGCGGTGAGATGCGATATGAACCTGGCAATGTAACTCAATCTACCCAAAAAGCCACGAACTTCTTTTTCTGTGCGTGGAGCGGGCATTTCTTGTATTTCTCTTACTTTATCTGGGTCCACTTCTATCCCTTTTTCACTAACGATAAAACCCAGTAACTTGCCTGATCTTACACCAAAAGTGCACTTAGCAGGGTTTAAACGGAGTCTGAACTTTCTTACTCGCACAAATAACTTTTGAAGGTTAACAACATGGTCTTCTTCGGTTCGAGATTTGGCAATCATATCGTCCATGTAAACCTCTATTTCCTTATGCATCATGTCATGAAACAGAGTTACCATTGCTCTTTGATAGGTTGCCCCAGCATTCTTCAATCCAAATGGCATCACTTAATAACAGAAAGTTCCCCATTGTGTGATGAATGTGGTTTTTTCCATATCCTCGAGAGCCATCTTAATTTTATTGTAACCTGAGAAACCATCCGTGAAGGAGAAAAGAGAATATTGAGCAGTACTATCCACTAAGACATCAATATGAGGCAAAGGAAAGTCGTCTTTAGGACTAGCTTTATTTAAATCCCGATAATCAACGCACATTCGAACCTTTCCATCCTTTTTTGGAACTGGGACAATATTAGCAACCCATTGAGGATATTTTGCTACTGTTAAGAAGCTAGCATCAAATTGCTTCTTGACCTCTTCTCTAATTTTAAGTGACATATCAGGCCTCATCCTCCTCAACTTTTGTTTAATTGGAGCACATTCGGGCTTGAGTGGTAGCTTGTGTTCAACTATGTTAGTATCTAGCCTAGGCATATCTTGGTACGACCATGCAAAGACATCCACATAATCAAATAAAAGTTTAACCAACTTTTCTCGTTCAGTTTCTTTCCTAGACATTCCAATTTTAATTTCTTTCTTATCATGCTCAGTCCCTAAATTGATCACCTCAACAGGTTCTTGATAGGGTTGGATTATCCTAGCTTCCTGTTCAATTAAACTTTCTAGTTCTGGGAGAGGCTCACAATCGTCTTCACAATCCTCATCAGCGTGATTAATTGGGCGTTCAAAATTACAGGAATGGGTTCTAGCACTACTATTTTCAACATATTCGTTTTCGACTCTGCATTGTTTAAATTAAGAAGAAAAAGAAAAAGAAAATATGAATAAAGATTGCCAAAAAAAGAAAAGAGAAAAACAAAAGCAGTTGAAGAATTCAAAAATGCATTGTTTAAATTAAGAAGAAAAAGGAAAAAGAAAATATGAATAAAGATTGCCAAAAAAGAAAAGAGAAAAACAAAAGCAGTTGAAGAATTCAAAAATGCATTTATTGATAATAAGTACGGAATTGAAATACATGCGCCCTAATTAGTTATCCTTATAGCCTTGGGCAGAGCAAAAGGAGTTAAAGTACACAATTACTTTGAACATGAATTAACAAACACGGGAAACTCGATGATCTTCCAATTGTTGAGACTGGTGTTTGGAGGACAAGGGTACACCAATTTGAGGGTATCAACATGGTCCTCTTCTTCCGTAGCAGCCACATAGTCAGCATATACTATTCCCGCACTTCGAAAGGTTTGGCGAAGGTCACAAATAGAAATCTTATGTGAATTCAGTGTCTGATTTTCCAAACGAGCCATCATGCTTTCCCTTTTTTCTTTTACAGTCTTTTCTTTGTCAGCTTCAGTAGGTACATATCCCAAACCGTACCTATCGTTTTTTTCGGGTATATCTAACAATTTTCCCAATTTAGCAAAAAATCCTCCTTCCAACATCGATTTGGTAGACTTTAAGGATGTGGTAGGCAACTTTGGTTCTTTTAAAGGAGATCTTTCACCCATGAAAACAACATTGGCGATTTCTAATGCTTGAAAGGAAGTCTCTATGGCTTCCTCAGTGTCCTCAATGTAGCCCGTAGAAGATAGATGACTAACTATCATATCTTCTTCCCCAGATATTATCACCAGCTTATTGTTCACTATAAACTTTAGCTTTTGATGGAGAGTGGATGTTACTGCTCCAGCAGCGTGAATCCACGGTCTCCCTTAAAGGCAACTGTACGCTGGTTTAATATCCATCACTTGGAAGGTTATTCCAATGTTATGGGGCCTGATTTGAATTGGCAAGTTAATCTCACCAACAACTTGTCTTCTGGATCCATCAAACGCTTTCACCACCAAAGCACTCGGCTTCAAACAAGCTCCATCAACAGATAGTTTTGATAGAGTTGATTTCGGCATGACATTCAACGATGAACCATTATCAACAAGCACTCGTGCAAGAATATAATCATGACACTTCACAGAGATGTGTAACGCTTTATTATACTTTGTCCCTTCAGCTGGTAATTCGACATCGCTAAAACTCAGACAGCTACTAGCGGTGATGTTACTGATAACCCCATCAAACTGGTCGACAGTGATATCATGAGTAACATGGGCCTCATTTAAAACCTTCATCAGTGCCCTTCTATGTGCTTCAGAATTTAATAACAAAGAGAGAACAAATATCTTGGAAGGAGTTTGATTTAGTTGATCCACCACTTTATATTCACTTTGCTTGATGAATTTCAAAAATTCGTTAGCTTCTTCTTCAGGCACCGTCCTTTTGCTAGTCTCTGGTCCTTTTATAGCATGACCTTCTTTTTTCTGAATTGTTCAGGAGCATATACTCGACCACTCCGAGTCACCCCACCAATCCCTGAAATGTTGGTAACATCAATTCCTTTAGGTTCGCAGTTACCACTTGATTGATGATCGGCTAAATGGGACGTGACTTCATAATTCCATGGTACCGCCTTGGTATTTTTATAAGGAAAAGGAGTTGGTGCTTGGACAATTATTGTATTGGGCCTTTGAAGAGTTGGTTTGAGATTCTCTTTTCTATTGAGGATTTCCAATGGTCTTTCGAAAGATCTACTATTTTCCGTGCACGGCTTTATGGTCAACACACGATCATCTTTTGCACACTCTTTAATGGCGTTGACAGAGGTATCCCCATGGCCCGGCAAAGGGTTACTCCCTACGTTGGGACCGTCTTCCTTGAAGGTAAGCCATTTTGCATTGATCAATTCTTGCACTTTAGATTTTAGGGCTTGACAATCTTCGATGGAATGCCTTACGGCTCCTGCATGATATTCACATTTGGCATTTGGGCTGTACCATTTTGGGAATGGTGGTTCCAGAGGTTTCATTGGTCTTGGGACTATCATTGAATTCTGGAGTAGGTGAGGCAACAATTGGCTATATGTGATGGGAATCGGGGCGAAACGGGTTATCTTCTTTTCTCGATTAACCGGTGGTATGTAGTGATTCGGGATTGGATTTTGGTTCATTGGTTTTGTTATGAAAATGCAGCAGGTGGTGATTGGATCAAAGGTGGTTGATAATAAGGTGGCCTTGAAGGGTGATATTGGGGGTATGGAGTTTGTGAGGTTGCAGCCACATATGGATAAGGAATGTAGGGAATTTGGGGTATTGGAGGCTGAAAATTGGGAGGTCGATAAGAATTCATGGCTGGAGAATAAGAGACCCTTGGGTTTGCCATTATAACGTTAGCATCCCCTTCTTTCTTTTTTGGGAATCCCATTTGGGGTTTCTTCACACCACTTGTTGCACATACAATCTTGCCACTCCTCATTCCACTTTCTATTCTTTCTCCTATCATGACCATGTCAGAAAAGTTTGATGACATACTCCCGATCATCTTCTCATAAAAAAGAGACTGAAGAGTATCCATAAACATACCCACCATTTCTCTTTCAGATAAAGGAGGATCTACTTGCGACGCGACTTCTCTCCATCGTTGTGCATATTCTTTGAATGTTTCATTGTCCTTTTTCAACGAATTTTGCAGTTGCATCCTGTCAGGGGCTATGTCAATGTTATACTTGTATTGTTTCAGGAAGGCATCAGCCAAATCTTTCCATGAACGAATTCGATTTTGCTCGAGATGCATATACCAATTTAATGATGCCCCACTTAAACTGTCTTGAAAAAAATGGATGAAAAGTTATGAGCATGAGCATGAGAAGCCATTTTTCTACAATACATGGTCAGATGGTTTTTAGGGCATGTGACACCTTTGTATTTTTCAAACTCAGGTGTCTTGAATTTTGAAGGGATCACCACATCGGGAACCAAGCACATATCAAAAGCTTCGAGACCATAGACATTACTTCCTTCAATTGCTTTTACTCGTTCTTCTAAAACATGGAATTTTTCTTTCGACTGTGTATCGTCACCAACATGAGGTTGTTGCCAATATCCATTAGCATCAAAATGGGGTGCTTGGGGTGCACTTAATGGAATATTTTCTGAAGGTATAGTGTTTTGGGGTGGCACGTAGCCCTGAGGAGATGGGATTTGCGGTTGGTTTAGGCTTTGAGAGTTGATATTTGAATGGTTTGGATTATTGTCCATGGGATTGATTACTAAGGGTGGAGTATAACCATGTGGGAGACCATACATAGGAAATTGCATGGCTGGCGCGCGAAATTATTGGGTAGTTGGGGTAAAGCCTGGTGGGTGAGACGGGGTAGCTCGGTGTTCTTCATTTGTAGTGGGAGGATTCTCATCTGTATTATCCTTCGTTGTTAAAGCTTGTACAGCCTCTAGGATTCGATCAACCTTGTCCTTCAATTGGCTAACATCCGCTCTCATCACTTCTTGGTTTTGCTCAAGTTCGTCCATGATCTTGGAGTTTGCGCGAGTCCGATAAGGGTGTCGGGGAAACAGCTTTATTGATTTTTTTCTGAAAGATCATATGATGCTACTTAAAAAAAATGAAGATTTATATGTATGCATGTCGGTATTAGAGAACCATTGATTTCGCAACCTAGGCAAAAACATCTTTTTAGAAAACTCAAAACAAGTTCTTTCATTGATAATTAAAAAGGGTACAAGTGCAACATTTCTCTCTATATCTGAAATACATTGTTTCTATCGCTCTCGGCGAATAAAACTATTCATTGCTTCTATCAAACTATTACAATGTTGAATGAAAGTAATAATCTTAGCAGGTGTGACAGATGGAACTATGCTTGCTTCTGCTTTCCTTAAGAGTACGGGAACCGTTTCGATGGCTTGGTTGGCTATGGAAGTGAGTTTTTCACAACGATCCATCCACATTACCCCTTCTTGCCCAAGCATCTCTATTGCCTCCACTTGTTCCATTATTCGGTTTCTTAACATATTTGCTTCCTCTTGTTCCTTCAACCACGCATCTCGGTACATAGCAACAACTTCTTGTTTCTCAATTTTTTCTTCTTCTATCCTTGTCTTATATTCTACTACCACTCTCTCCAAGTGTTGTTTCAAATCTTCCAATTGTCTCTTCGCATTTCTTGCACTGCTTTCTGAATCTTTCAACCATTTTCTCAACTTTTCAACCTCCTCTCGCGCTTGGTCTCTTTCTTGTCTTCTCAAACATAAAGACTCGTCTGAAGCCCTTAAATTGCATTGAAGCTTAAGCTTATAATCCTCCTCTACCTTTGCCCTCTTATTTGATTTTTCAAGAGAAATCGTCTTCTGCTCATTTTCCAACAGGGCGAACTCATATGCTCGACGGACTACCATCAACTCTTCTCGCATATTCTTCTTTTCCTCTTCCGCCTCTAGAATTTATGCTTGCAACTTCTCAATTTCTTCACTAACGATAATGGGTTGCATTGGTGTTTCATCGACCACCTCAGATGTACGACGAAAAGGCAACTTGATCTTTTAAGCCATATTCTTGACCCACTGTCGGTAGCAATCATCTGCACCACAACTTCTACATCCAAGTTCCTTCCCCTTTCTGATTATCATCTTCCAAGATTGACGTATTCTCCTCAAATCTTCAATGTTTTCTAAACCCATGTCATAAAGAATAAAAGGTGTTATTAGTTTTTGCATTGGTTCTCCTATGATAGGATACCCAAGTTGCCTCAAGGCCAATACTGGATTATAATTCACACAACCTCTAGTCCCCATAAGCGGCACATTAGGCAATGTTCCACATTGGTATATTACTTATTTTACCTCTCGCCATCTCGCATACCATCGAACTGTTTTTTCATTAAGATCTACCAACCTCTGAGCCCATTCTCGATCATCCTTTATCTCAACACTACAGTTCTTGAAATCATTGATAGGACAACGCTTTTGGCACCCACTATCAAACATATGATTCACCAACCAGACATACAAAACCGGTAAACAACACAAAATTCGTTTGCCTTTTTTTTCATGACAGTAGTTAAGTATATAGTACACGTCAGCGAGGACGGCTGTTGTAGGATTTTCTCCTCTATTCTTCAAGGCTAGGAAGACATCGATTGCTGCTAAATCAATAATTTCTTCATCACTCGGGAATAGAACAACTCCATAGATGGTGAGAGCTAGCACCTCCATAAAAGCACTCCAATCTTGGGCTTTAGCTAAATGATGTGCTCTTTTCTCAAAAAAACTTCTTAGGAAACCAGAAGTCCCTTTCTTCTTTTGGCTAATCAATATTTCCTCTTCAACCTTTAGTATCTCAGCTATTTTGGTTGTGGATGGATAATTCCCCATGTAACGATAAGGTTTCCCTTTTTCTAGGGAGTAGCCTAAAATTGGTCCAAACTCTTCCAAAGTATGCGCAAGGTGGAAGTCTTGAAAAGTGAAGCATATCAAAGGAGAGTCGTAGAATTGAGACAAAGTGGTAATAGCCCCTATTTGTACATCCACATCCAATAAATCAAGAATCTTTCCATATTTCTTAGTAAATGTTGACCAGTTATTAAGTTCCAACAAGCTACGAAGTTCTTTTAAACTGTCAACCTGAGGCTTTTTGGCTTTCACATTCATAGTTTTCCTTAGCATTGGGGTTGCAGTTTCATTGTTGGATCCCATTTTTAATCAAAGATATCCACATCCTAGCTTTGAATTCAATGGTTCTCTAATGGACCTACATAAAAATGAATGATTATGAATAATGTATGGTATGGTGTTGAAAATAATTTTTAATGCATGAAAGAAATGCATGATACTAAAAAATTTAACTTTAACATTAACGATGAAAACTACTTGCATTGATGCAATAAAGAAAAAAAATTTGAGAGTTATACTAACGTTGGACGGTGGAGAAAAAAACAAAATAATAAAAATAATAAATAAAAATAATAAAAAAAAAAAAATAAAAAAAAAAAATATGCCATTTAAAAGCAAGAAAGCTAGGATATGACTTAGATGCATTCTAACCAAGATTAGAGAAATTTTAAAGTCTATAAGCTTCTAAATTCGTGAATTCTTTCCTGGGCGGGTTCTATAGTCCTAAAATTCATTGGTCTCTAGAGCCAAGTACTCGTATTGAAACATCACTACAAATAGGAAATACATTCAAAATGTAGGTATTTTCAATGGAGTCACACTCTAGACGAGATTTTCGCAATAACCAAATAGGAAGTACATCCAACATGATTACCACTAAACCTCTAACTAAACTTAAGCATCACTGAGGCCCGGGTATAGGGTCTCACTCATAAGTGTGTGTGTAAGTGAATGTGTAGTGTGCGAAGAGAATCACAATCCAATAAACGATGTAAAATACTCGACACACACACACACACACACACATATATATATATATAAAGATAATGACTACAAGAAAATAACTAATACACAATAAAGGAATAAAGTAAAGAAAATGAAAGGAGAAATAAATATAAAAGAAGTCAAAAAATTTGCACAATAAATTATGTTAGGCTTGACTCTCTAACAATCCACAGTGGAGTCGCCAGCTGTCGCGGCCTAAAATTTCGAGTGTTTCTCGAATTCAATGGAGTCGCCACCAAAGTTTATTTTAAAATAGGGAAAATATTGGAAAACCCTTAAAAATAAAAAATAAAAATAAAAAATGGTCTTTGAAACCAAATTTTGAATTCGGGAGTCGATTATGAGTAGGGAAGGTATTAGCACCCTACGACATCCGTTAAAAAAAACGGTTACCTATAATTAATTGTGCCAAATTAATATTAACTTAAATATATTTATTTCTCCTTTTTAAAATGCAAATATAATATATTTTACGAAAATAATCTAATGATAAAAATACATTTAAAATATAGAGAGAAAAAAAAAATTTTGTTATTATGCTTGGCAAGAGTGCGATCTTGCTCCTACGTATCTCCCGGTGCGATGGAGAAATCAAAGCTACGTAGTTCTTGGGTAGAAAATGCGGATGTGTTGATTGTTTTTAAAGAAATTGTGTTTTGTTGTTGATAAAAAAAAGGTTGTTTTGAAAAAGGATTTGTTTAATTTAAATAATAATTTAAATGCAAGCTTTAACACTATCTAGTCGAACAACTCGTGTCTCAAAAAAATTAAGGAGTAAAAAGATGTCACATCTAAGTTAATCTTTTTAAGAATATTTTTATCATTTTTGATTTTAAATATTAAATTTTAAAATTGTCAAGTAATACAAGTTGTGTATCAAAAAAAAAATTAAGGAGTAAAAAGATGTCACATCTAATTTAATCCTTTTAAGAATATTTTTATTATTTTTTAATTTAAATATTAAGTTTTAAAATTGTCAAGTAGTACAACTTGTGTCTTAACAACTCAAAGATTAAAAGATTATTAAATAAATAAAATTAAATTAATTTACTTATAAAACGAGTTTTAGAATTATTAAGTTATACAACTAGTATCTTGACAACTCAAAGATTAAAAGATGTCGCATCTAATTAATCAGACAGAAAATTTCTCATTTTGTTTTCGGCAGTTTTAATATTTAATATAGGATTAATTAAATTTCAAAATATAAAAGTAAGACTTATTTTAAAAAAAAAAATAAAAATAAAAAATAAAAATGCGAAAGATATAAAATTTATAAAGAACTAAATGATCCTAAACTCCAAAAAAACTAATTTTTATATATAATGATAAAAAAAACAAATCAATAGAACAAAAAAACAACAAAAGATAAGTAGGCCCATTATAAAAGGAATACCATAAAAAAATTTCATATTATTGTTCATTCACGGCCGCCGGAAAGAAAAGGGAAAAAAAACACAAGACAAGCAGGAACAAGAAAAGCAACACAAAACAGAATACGCAAGGGAAGAAACATGAAAATGTCAAGCACGGCGGGGTTAAAAAAGGGTACCGCTCCGGCGACAGTTTCGTCGAAGGTTTGAATCAAATTTTATTCTTTCAGAATGTTACATTTACATAACCACAGTTTTTATTTTATTTCATATATAGTCATCCTAAATTTACGTTTTTGTAGAATAACAAGAAGATTAAATAGAAAAAAAATACCTTACTCTTCTTTTGTTTGTTTGTATTTTGATGAGATTTTTATTGGTTTTGTTTCTGTTTGATTGTTTTTGTATGGGTGTAGGTTCTCAACAATTGTAACAATTTTTCTACTCTTCTGGGTTGATTTCTTTTCCTGTCTCACATCTCTTCCAAAAAAATCCTCCCTTTTGATTTTTTGAGTCTCAATTTATAAGTAAAATGGTGAATGCTTCTGATCAATAGATAAATTTAAGCTATGGATTTTGTATTGTTTTACAATCAATTTTAACTGGATTTTGTAATGTTTTTTTTAACAAATTTTAAGCAATGTACAATTAAGGAAAAAGTGGTTTCCATCTTTTCAATGAGTACACAGATTTTAAAAGTAATTATTTTATTATGTGATTTTGAAAGCTGTGTTAAGAAGAAGAGCGTGTTGTTTCTAAGAAGAAAGCTCTTGGAAGAAAGCATAATAGGTGGTGTAGCGTGTGTGAAGAGTCTGTGTTAGGGCTGTGAGTTGATGGGTTGAATTAATCTGCAGTCCTTTGTTTTTATACTATATAAAATGTGTTTTTATATTATATAAAATGAAATGGAAATGTGCAGTGCTGAAAAAAAAAATCTAGCAAGAGGAAAAATAGTAAAATAAAATAAAAGTAAAATATAAATGAATGAAAAATAAAATGAATGAAAAACAATAAAATAAAGTGAAAATAAAATGAAATTAAATAAAATGAAGTTAAATAAAATGAAATTAAATAAAATGAAGTTAAATAAAATGAAAGTAAAATGAAATGAATGAAAAACAATAAAATGAAGTTAAACAGGACAATAAAATTAAAATGAAAATTATATGCATATTTTTAGAGTTATTTTTAATTAATGGGACAAAATTGAGGTACTACAAATTGCATGGAAACTTCATAAACCCGCTGAATCTTCAAAGGCTTAAAATTCTTTAGAGCCACACTGAGCTACCAAAAACACATTGAACTTAAAATGAGCAGCAAGAGGAGTACTTACAGCCTTAAAGTTTTCCATTTGAAACCTTTGCAACACTCTCTCAATATAGTGTTCTTGTGACATCCAAAGTTTCTTCTTCTTTCTGTCACACATGATTCTTATGCCAAGAATCTGTTTAGCTGCTCCCATGTCTTTCATGGCAAATGACTTGCCCAACTGCTTCTTTAACTTGTCAATCTTGGAAATATTTTTCCCAACAATAAGTATGTCATCAACATATAATAACAGGATAATGAAATCATCGTTAGAAAATTTTCTAACAAATACACAATGGTCAGAAGTAGTCTTCATGTATCCTTGGTCACACATAACAGACTCAAACTTTTTGTACCACTGCCTTGGAGCTTGCTTCAAACTGTATAGACTCTTTCTTAGTCTACACACATAGTCTTCCTTGCCTTCAACAAGAAAACTATCAGGTTGCTTCATGTAAATCTCTTCCTCCAAATCACCATGAAGGAAAGCTGTTTTTACATCCATTTGCTCAGCCTCTAAGTCAAGAGTAGCTGCCAAAATCAACACGGTTCTAATTGATGACATTTTTACCACAGGTGAGAAAATCTCATTAAAATCAACACCCTTTCTTTGACAGAAACCTTTCACCACTAATCTGGCTTTATACCTCGGAGACTTTGAGTTACTGTCAAGTTTCACTCTATAGATCCACCTGTTTTCCAAAGCCCTTTTGCCTTTTGGCAACTTCACCAAATCATAAGTGTGATTATCATGCAAGGATTTCATCTCATCATGCATTGCATCCAACCACTTTTGACTTTCTTCACTCTCCATGGCCTCTCGAAAACACTCAGGTTCCCCTTCATCAGTCAAATTCACATACTCATCAGAAACATACCTTGTAGATAGTTGTCTCTGCCTCTTAGACCTCCTGAGTTGGGTTAGAGATGATTCAGAAGCATCATTAAGATTCTCATCGTGTGACAACTCATGATCTTCACTAGTTGAATATTTACCTCATCTCTAAGTCGATAATCATCAACACAATCATGTGGCTCATCATTCTGATCATTACCATCAATAGTATCCAAATCAGGAACAGGTGACTGAACTAGATCGCCATCAGATAAAACGTTATCTCTCTCAGGTGTAGTTTTCTCCACCTTATCTATGTCTTCAATAGCTTGGTCTTCCATGAACACTACATCACGACTTCTAATAACCTTTTTGTTTATAGGATCGTACAACTTGTAGCCAAATTCATCCTCACCATAACCAATGAAGATACATTGCTTTGACTTTGCATCCAACTTGGATCTTTCATCCTTCGGAACATGCACAAAAGCCTTGCAACCAAAGACTCTCAAGTGATCATACTTGACATTCTTCCCAAACCATACCTTGTTTGGTACCTCACTATTCAAAGCGACAGTAGGAGTAAGATTAATAACATGCACCGCCGTGTACAGTGCCTCACCCCAATAATGTTTAGGCAACTTAGCTTCAGAGAGCATACACCTCACTCTCTCAACAAGTGTCCGATTCATCCTCTCTGCTAAACCATTCAGCTGAGGAGTTTTAGGAGGAGTCTTTTCATGTGCTATACCCTGCTGTTTGCAATAGACATCAAAGGGTCTGCAATACTCACCACCGTTGTCAGTACGAACACATTTCAGCTTCTTGCCTGTCTGCCTCTCAACCAAAGCATGAAATTGTTTGAATTTCTCCAACACTTGGTCTTTTGTCTTCAGAACATAAACCCATATTTTCCTGGAACAGTCATCAATAAAAGTAACAAAATAAAGTGCACCACTAAAAGATTTTACCTTTAAAGGGCCACAGACGTCAGAATGCACCAACTGAAGCAACTCTGACTTTCTAGAGGGAGGATGCCTTTTGAAGGATACTCTAGTTTGTTTACCAATTATGCAGTGAGAACATTTCTCCAAATCTACATTCTTCAATCCTGGAAGCACATCCTTTTTAGCTAAGCAACTTAACCCCTTTTCACTGATATGGTTAAGCCTTCGGTGCCACAAAGATGATTCCGTATCAACGGCATTCACACTGTCTTTTGCAACTAAAGCTTTTGTCCAATACAATTTACTAATTTTCTCCCCTCTAGCTACAACCAAGTTACCTTTAATGAGTTTCCACTTTCCAGAAGCAAAATGATTATCAAAACCACTTTCATCAAGCATATGCACAGAGATCAAATTGAAGCGAACATCTGGAGCATGTTTGACTCCTTTAAGCAACATTTGCATTCCCATGTTGGTTTGCAAGCATACATCACCAACACCAATTACCTTAGATACACCATCATTACCCATCTTCAAAACTCCAAAATCACCTGAAGTATAAGATGTGAAGAACTCCTTCCTCGGTATAACATGTAGTGTAGCACCACTATCAATTATCCACATGCTCTCATCAGATACAAGATTAATTGATTCATAGTCACGGAGAATAACAAGATCATCACTAGTAGCAGTAGTAACACGGTCATCATCACGACCCCTTTGTTTTTGCTTACCCTTGTTGCCTTTGTTCTCCTTTTTCCACAAAAAACAATTCTTCTGTATGTGCCTTGTTTTATGACAATAATGACACTCCACATTTTTGTATCTAGACTTGGACTTGCTTCTGCTGTTTTCTCTACCACCCTTCGGTTCTTTTTTCGGACTTCTCCCTCTATTTTCAGTGACAAGAACTTCAGATTGAGATGAAGAACCCTGTGTCTTCCTTCTCATCTCCTCATTCAAAACACCACCATTAGCCGTTTCCAAAGAAACAACACCATTAGGAGTTGAACTCGTTATAGAAACCCGAAATGTCTCCCAAGACTCTGGTAAAGATAACAGTAAAAATAGTCCCAAGAGCTCATCATCAAACTTGATACTCATTCCAGACATTTGATCAAGGAGCCCCTGAAATTCACTCAAGTGGTCCGAAATAGACGTTCCCTCCTTATACTTCAAACTTATGAAACTATTCAGTAAGAATAATTTATTATTCCCTGATTTAGAGGCGAACAAATTTTGTATCTTATCCCACATAGTTTTTGCATTAGTCTCATTAGCAATATGATTATAAACATTATCTTCTACATATTTCCTAACAAAACCACATACCTGTTGATGTTCAAATTCCCAGTCTTCCTTAGATTTATTATCCGGCTTTTTAGAACCAAAAATAGGAAGATGCATTTTCTTCACAAAGAACAAATCTTTCATCTTGCCTTTCCACAAATGGTAGTTAGTACCATTCAAGCATACCATCTTTATATTCATATTTGCCTCCATCCTTCAAGCAAGTCAAATAACCCTTAAACCAAGAGCTCTGATGCCACTCTGATGGGAATAAACACAGAAACACAATAACAAGTAATACGCAGCACATATAAAATTCCCCCAACTTGCAAGAACCCGTGAGGAGCAACAACAAATATATGGCAGCAAATTAATCAAAATAAAAGAGCGTAAAGAACACCGATATTTCTTTGGTCTGGACGACCCGTGGTTTTTACCCTTGCATTGAGGGGTTTTCCACTTTAAAATATCGGTGTTCTTTACACTCTTTTATTTTGATTAATTTGCTGCCATATATTTGTTGTTGCTCCTCACGGGTTCTTACAAGTTGGGGGAATTTTATATATGCTGCGTATTACTTGTTATTGTGTTTCTGTGTTTATTCCCATCAGTTTGGTCCATAGTTAAACCTTTCCCAATCCTCTTGTGACGATCCTGGTATACTAGAATGTAGGCCTTTAAAAACAAACCCTTGAAAAGACATATGCAAGCTCCTAGACATAGACAAGCCGGAGAGACATGCACATGACTACAATCTCTTTACAATCTACAATTAAGGATCCCTAGATTCCTATTGGATGATAGACAGGGACCATATTGGATTGCCTCGTATAGAACCAACCCCAAAGACTGTCACTGGAAATGGTTGCCTCACTAATTGAAACATTCCTTATTTGGTTCAGCTTGCCTATCTCTTTGCCTTTCTATTTCTATATTTCTCTGATAATCATATATTTCTATATTGAAACATTCCTAATATCTATTGTATTAGACTGCAAATGATGTTTGCATCGATGCAAACTATTGGAACGACGACATGGCATTATGAAAATAGAAGAAATGTGGGTGAGATGCGACATAGTGTTATGATGACACATGGAAGTACTTTGATCAAGTGCATCCGAATTTTGCATCAGATGCACGTAATGTATGACTTGGATTATGCTTTGATGGTTTTACACCATATATACAAGCATCATATACTCCTTACTTTTGTTGGCCAATTATTATTACTCTATACAATCTTCTTCCCGATATGTGTATGTCTAAATCTTTCATGTTCTTGGTTGCTGCAATATCAAGTCTTGCTAATCCTACAATGGATATTGACATTGAATTACATCCTCTGTTTGATGATTTAAATAGGTTGAGGAATGGTGTCTTGACATAGGATATTATTGAAAACAAAATTTTATGATGAGAGCAAATGGACCATTAATGATTATATGAGTGCCAATCAACACAGCTCCTCCATCAAACCAAAATGACCTTTCACAAAAAGCACCAAGAAAAAGTTCTTTATTTAGTGATCAATTTTATGAGATCCTGTTAATGATATCTGCTACAAGCAAACTCAATTCTCCAGCTTCTGCTTCTTCATCTAGTGTACACTTTCCATCTCCCATGGTTTCAATTTTCATTTTCCTAAACCAACTAAAGAAAAAGATGAAGTGTGTTATAGTCAGAGTGCCCCTCAGTCATCTCCTCCACATCCTTTGGAGAAATTAAAGGAGTATCCCAAGAGATCTTTTCCTAAAGCACTTGTAGTTGATCCTTTCATGTCAGGCATAGTGGTAAATATTTTTTTCTATTTTAATTTGACCATGAATATTCTTTCTTATGTTTACATGTTTTCGTCAATAATTCCATCTTCAAAGGTTAGCTCTTCAAGTCAACATATTGGCTTTATTTTCTTCAAAGTTTTTGTTTCTGATAAATCTTAAGTATTTATTCTTCTACACGAACCATCATCTCATCAAAAAACACATGTGCTAGCTATCAAAGTCAAATCTTTTGCGAACTCTAAGGCCACTCCTTCTAATCCTAATTATATGATCACACCCAACAAAGATGCCCGAATGCAACCTGGTCTCATTGATTCGACAAATGGTAAGGTTGCTATTGACATCAATGTGGCAACATAAGAAGAGGTTGATAAATCTTTCGCAGTGGAAAATGTGAAAATCTCAGGACTAGCGTTCATGCAGCAAGATGATCAGTTTTATGAGATCATGTCGATATATCTGCTCCGAGTAAATTCATATCTCCAGCTTCTGATTGTTCATTTAGTGAAAACTCTCTACCTCTCATGCTTTAAGTTTTCATTTTCCAAAACCAACTAAAATAAAAGATGAAGCAAGTGATAGTGAGAGTGGCACTCACTCATCTCCTCCACATCCTTTAAAGAAATTGAAGGAGTATCCCAAGAGATCTTTCCCTAAAGCTCTTGTAGCTGATCTTGACATGTCAGGCATAGAGATAAACATTTTTTTTTTCTATTTTAATTTGACCATGAATATTCTTTCTTATGTTGACATGTTTTAATGTTCACTTTTAGCATCTCTGTGGTATTTTCATAGAAAATTTCATATTCAGAGGTTAGATTTCAAGTCAACATATTGGCATTATTTTCTTCAAAATTCTTGTTTCTGATATATCTTAATAATTTATTCTTTTGCAGGAATCATCATCTAATTAACAAACACCTATGCAGGTTGTCGAAGTTAAATCTTTTGAGGACACTGAGGCCCCACCTTCTAATTCTATTTATAAGATCACACCTAACACAAATTTCAGAATGCCAACTGAATTATTTTATCCCACAAATGTCACAGTTGTTATAGACATCGGGGTTGTAGCACAAGAAAAGGTTGATAATTCTTTGTCAGTGACACGTATGAAAATCTCAGAGCTAGTTTTAGTTCAACAAGAGGTGCCATTTAATACACCTCTTCCATCAAATCAAGATGATCTTTCACAAAATGCATAAAGAAAAAGTTATTTTTCTAGTGATGAGTTTTATGAGATCATGTCTATGATATCTGCTCCAAGAAAAATCAATTCTCTAGTTTTTACTCGTTCATCTTATGCACATTTTCCACCTCCCATGGTTTCAATTTTCATTTTCTTAAACCAACTAAAGAAAAAATGAAGCAAGTGATAGTTGCGTTCACTCATCTCCTCCACATCCTTTAGAGAAGTTGAAGGAGTATCCCAAGATATCTTTCACTAAAGCACTTGAAGTTGATCCTGTCATGTCTGGTAAAGAGGTAAACATCTTTTTCTCTATTTTAATTTGACAATGAATATTCTTTTGTATGTTGATATGTTTTAATGTTCTCTTTTAGTCTCTTTATGTGGTATTTTTGTCAAAAATTCCATCCTCAGAGGTTAGCTTTCATGTTAACATATTGGCTTTATTTTCTTCAAAGTTCTAGTTTTGATAAATCTTAATTATTTATTCTTCTGCAGGAACCATCATCTCATCAACAAACACCTGTGCAAGTTGTCGAAGTCAGATCTTTTGAGAACACTAAGGCCAATCTTTCTAATCCTAATTATAAGATCACACCCAACACAGATGACTGAATGCAACCTTAATTTATTGATCCTACAAATGTCAATGTTTCTATTGACATCGATGTTGCAGCATAGAAAGAGGTTGATAAATCTTCCGCAGTGGCAGATGTGAAAATATCAAGGCTAGTGTTCATGCAACAAGTGCCAATAACTAAGCTCCTCAAACCAATCAAGATAACCTTTCACCAAAATCACCAAGAAGTTATTTCTCTAGTGATCAGTTTTATGAGATCCTATTGATGATATTTGCTCCAAGCAAAATCAATTCTCTAGCTTCTGCTTGTTCATCTAGTGCACCCTCTTCAGGTCGAAGTGTCAAGAGGGTTTATTAACCTTTGGCATTATATTGACTAATCCAAAACTTGTTGATGATATTCTCCAACTCGTCCAAGATCTCAGTGATCTAAAACATCTTTATGCCATCAACACAGGTTTCTTTATTGCTACTTCATAGAACCAAGATCGTTTGTAGAACAATGATCCTTTATTTTTGTTTTGATGATAACAAAGTATATGTGTAAGTACGCAAATCATTTGTAAGAGTCTTCCTAACTTCATCTGATCAAAGCTTCCCTATTATAGTGCTTTTTCTAATATGTAGCGATTATAGCACTTCGTTTAACTCTCTTGATGTGTACTATTTAATCAGATCCTATGATGTTCTATGTTTTCTCTAATCATTTGGTCAACAATTCTTCAAAGTCAATGCTCTCATAAAAGTCAATTCTCTGGAAATATGATCATCATGCAAAATAATAGGTTAAACAACCTCTAATCTACTATTTGACAAAATTCAATCATCTTCTTGACTATCATCTGATTGAAGAAATCTCATAAGTGAATAAGATCTTCTTATCCTCTAATTGAAGAAATCTTAGAAATGACAAAGATCATCATATCCTCTAATTGACAAAATCTCGAAAAAAGACAAAGATCGCGTTATCATCTGATTGAAGTAAACTCAAAAATAACAAGGATCATTTGAATATCAATCCTCTGGTTATTAAAATATCTTCATGTGATGTATTTCCTCTAGAACAACAAATATCTACATTTGTCTAGAATTTATTTTCAATTCAAAAGGTTTTCAAGGCGTAGAAAAGGAGAAGTGAATCATTTTCTAAATTCACCCAGTAGTCCTAATAGTACAAGACTGTACAAGTATCTTGCGGAATTCGCTACAACGGTCAGAAAAATAACGGCCTTATCCTAGTATTATAAAAGATGCCCCAACGCCATTGCAAAATTGTTTTTGGAGAATATTGAGAAAGTAGTAAAAACTCATTGAATCATCATCCTACAAAATTATTCTAAGTAACCTCTCATTCAAAAGAAAGTTTGTCATAAAAATTCAAAAGAAAGTTTGTCATAGAAATTCAAACTTTCAACACATACAACGTAAAATTTAGTCATATTAAGTTTGTCATACACATTTGTAGAATTTAAATCACACAATACCTTATAAGAGTTTATAATCCATATTTTAATCCTACAAAGCTCCAATTTGTCATATTAAATCATTTATTATTAAATAGTTCTACTACTGTTCAAAAGCGAGCTCCAAATGATTCGTTGAACAATGCGGTTGTTCTGTTTATCTTGTATTAAAATATATTCATGAATTCAAACGTTCTCTCACCTATTTTCTTCAATTTCTTAACACATTGAAAATCCTTTATACCAAGTTAAAAACTTCCAACAAAATATTTTTTTTTCCGAGAATTAACCTTTTTAAATCAATTTAATTAATAATAAGGTAACATTATTTTCTACTATTAAATTACTACCAAACTTCTACTAACAACTTATCATTGATAAGTTCTATTTAAACTGATTCAAAAGTAGAGAAATTTATTCTCTATAAGTCTTAACATCATATATCATTCTAAATGGATTATTATCATGCTTTTTAAATAAAATCATATTCATGTTCAATAAAATAGTACAAAAAACAAATAAGGATATGATAGAACGTTTTTTACTTGTGATGATGAGTATTTAAGATATCTCTACAATACTCACATAATTCGCACATAACTCATGGTTGCTACTTCCTTACATCTTTGTTTTGATTGAGCATGAGACATGCCCAGAATAAAATCAGTGTAAAGACCACTAAATGGGGAAGGACGAAACACTTAGTTTTCAAGTGCTATTCCAAATCATTTCTCAAGTGTATTGCAGCCTAAATTCCTTACTCCTTTTATAGCCATTTCAATTCTTAATGGTTTTCTAATCTAGAAATGTTAAATTTCTTATAAACTTAATTAATCAATAAAAATATTTTTAAATAATTCCACCTTGGGTTTGAAGATGGGTACTTGCAGCAAAAGAACTAATTTGTTTTCCGAATTCAACTAGACGATTATATGTATATGAATTTCATCTTTCACTCTAATAAAATGATCACAAGTTCATTCACTAAATGAAATTATAAGGATATAATATTTTTATACATATGGAATAAAATATTAATACCACATAGGATAAAATAAGTCATAAGTAAAATCAACCTCATATATCTTTCCATAACTCTTATTCCTATTTAATTTTAATATGTTTTGCACTCACTATTTTATTTCAGCATGTTGCATATCTTAAAGTAGTAAAATCTTAATATAAATAAATCGTATAAAGCCATGTATATCCATATGTTGGTTAAAAAACTAAATTTTGCACCAACAATTAATATAAAATTTAATTTCTAACAGATAATTGGTTATAGAAATTCTCAGGCTGTACACAAGTCTCCTTCCTTTGCAATTCACTCCAACATCATGACCATCACCAAGTTGAATTTTAATTTTCTTTTTTCTTTTTAGAATCATCTCGAAGTAAATTCCTTCCATCACTTTCTTTTGATTTATTTCATCAAAGAAAGATCACTAAATACAAAGTCTTTATTAGTAAAAGCATGGATATTTCTCTTGTTCTTCAATTTGTGAAACTTAGAATGTATTTCTAGGAAGAAAAACCGTCAAAGTTGTTCCCGTTTGCAAGTTGAACAAATAAGTATTGGTTTTTGGATTTGATGGATGATATTGTTGTTAATTGTTGAATGCTCTGTGTTTTTTCCTTGTTGGTCGAATTATATATAGTAATGTGTGTATTTATCTTGTCTAAATTTTTAGAATTGGGATGTTACCATGTTAATATTTTTGGTGATTCTCTCTAATGAAAGAAAAAAATAAAATATTGTATGAGATTATTTTGATGTTGCTCTTGTAATTTCCTACATCATGAATATTTTTCTATTAACCATTCATTGGTCATTTCATCTTCTACGAATGTTTCGTTACAATTAAAAGGATTGTTTTCTTTGAAAAGAGAAAAAAGAAATGAATATATGGTTAATATTTTTGAATGAATGATGTTTAATTTGTGATGTGGAAAATAATAATTTTAGTGTGCATTTGGATAAATCAAATTACAACTTCTGGGTTGTTGTAAAGGAAAAGAATGAATTTTTATGCATTTTGAAATAATAGATAAAAATTTATTAGTTGCTATTTTTTTAAAGACAGTATTGCTGTTTTTTTTTATTAGTTACTATTTGTAGTTGCTGTTTATTTTTAAAAAATATATGTTGTTTCTTTCTTTTTTTTTTATTTTTAAATTAACTACTATTTTAGACAATTTGTTACTGTTTTATTTTATTTATTTGTTGTTTCTTGAAATTATTGTTGTTATGCAAATAATTTTGAGTCTCGGTACTTCTAATTTAAATTCACGCAATTTAGATGCAATCTGCTTCAAACAATTTAATCATTATGAATTCAGTATTTTGTTTCCGTAAATTTTTCTTGGAAAAATTAATTTTTTTTTCTCCAACGAAATACTGAAAACTTTCTTTTAAATTAATCAATAAGTTTCTGTAGTTTTAAAAGAAGAAAAAATTCCAACGATTTTCATAACAATAGTTAACGCCTTAAACAAATTTCGGAGCGTTAAAAGAAGGAACTCACTCTTTGCTAAACTTCTAAAGAGATTTCTCTAAGATTGAGTGTTGTTGTTTTTAGCCCCTAATCCTCTTCCTCTATCTTGCATTGATGACAAAAGATGAACTCTTTTTATTGTTGAGCCTATGATTTGTTATGGTAATGTGCATCCTAATTTTTGGAGACATCTAGGATTAAGGAAATTCTTCGTCAATCTTAGAAGTCTTACTATTATTGATACTCAGCTTGTTATTGATGATCATATTATGCCTTACTTCACTGATCTTTTCCAACTAATAAAATTGTTTCCTAAATGAATTATTGCTTGTTACTCAATCTTGCAATGATATATATGTTGACTATAATTCCTTCTATGGAGGAGGTTAGACAAGTTGTTTTTCTATATGGATGGATCATCTGCTCCTGAGCCTAATGGTTATGGGGATGTTTCTATCAAGAGTATTGGGACATTGTTGGGCAGGATGTGTTTAACTCTTTGTATCAATTTTTAGTCAAGGTTGGATCATGCCTAATCTTAATTCTAATCTAGATGCGCTCATTCCAAAAGTTTTAGGGGCCGAAAGATTGAGTGATTTTAGGTCTATTGCACTATAAACTTTCAATTTAAGATATTACCAAGGTGTTTATGATAGATTAACTATTATTGCACTACAAATAAGTTTCAAATTTCCGTCTAAAATTTCTAAGCAAAAGAGAGTCCTTGCAAAAAGAAAAATAACATTTTAGAAGAACTTTATCCAAAGAAATTCCTATTTAGTCAAATGTACTTAATATGGAGAACATTAAGTAGCATTTACGAGGTCATTTGTGGAGAACATGTTCCTCGCAAACTACTCATTTGACCGTTGCAGACCATTTCCGAAGAACTAGTTCCTCGCAAATTTTAAAAACATGACTATTGCGCAGGCACTATCAGTGATGCAGTGGGTGCAACATTTTCAGGTTTTTTCCGAGGACCTAGTTTCTTTCAAATATTTGAAAATGATCGTTGCTTCGTGATTGGAGCATGGTGGTGAGGAATTAGTTCGTCGCAAAAAAAATTATCTTTATGATTTCAGCAACTATATATATTTTCCATTTCTTTGATGTAGTTTTACTTTTACAATATTCTCTTTAGTCCCATTCATGTCAAAAAAAAAAAAAATAGAAGTTCTCATTTTCTTTTCTAATCACTACAATTCTTAATCTCCATTTCTGTAATTTATTTTGTTGGTCTACAATTACCAAAGTTAAGTGTGAGTGTGTTTCTACTGTTCTTGTTTTTGCTGTTGTCATTTTGGAAGTAATCGTTTTTGCTTATTATAATCGGTTAGTTATTAATCTTATTTATTTTATTAATTGTTATCTATGTGTTTCTAATTTATTTATTCATATAATATGCATGAATATGTGTTAGTATAATAAATATATGAATAAGTAGAGTTAATGTTGATAAAAATAATGAATTTTGTTAAATAACTTTATCGATTAAAATATATATGAATATTGGTAAAAATATTAAATGAATTTGTGTTAGTATATATATAGTTTAGCTAGTTTAAATAATATATACAAATTAAGTCAATGTTGTTTTTTCACTGATAAGTTAATGTCGATAAATATATAACTTGTTCTAATTAACTCTAGTGTTACTAATATTATAATGTTATGAAATAAATATTTATTATTAAATTTTAGTTACATATAAGCATCGCTGATTGGGAACATTATTTGTAAAAACATTATTTGTAGCTATATATATGAAAAAAAAAATTTATAAATAACTGCAATAAATAGTTTTTTATTTTGCTTAATTGCAGTTTTAGTCTCTCTATTATTACCAATTCATAGAAATGGTCCCTATATTTTAAAAGTCGACAATTTTAGTCCTTCCTTCATATTTTTGAACTAAAAAATGAGAATTTGACACATTTTTAATGACGTGATATACATTTCTATTATATAGAACTATCTAGATGCATTAATTATTCATATGTCATTAACTAAATTAAAAATATAAAAAGTTTCTGAAGTTTAAAACTAAGTTTTTACTGCGTTTTATTCAAATTTCATGTGTTAATAATTTTACATTATTGTATCGTATGTCACGTTATTTAAAACATCTCACGTCATCATTTTTTATTTAAAAAATGGGACCAAAACTGCTGACTTTTAAAATAGGGAGACCAATTTTGTGAATCAATAAAAATAGAGGGACTAAAATTACAATTAAACCTATTTTGTTTTAATAATCTGTGTTAGTAATTTACTGTGACTTTGGATATATTTTTTTTATATAGACTTTAGATATATAATTTACTTAAACACTACTATTGTCTTTATGTTCTTATTTATTTACTGATATCAGAATCTTTGTTGTTTTAGTATAACAATTTTATTTATTTGCTAACATTTTTGAATTATAGATAACCATGTCACGCAAACTCGATCAAGATAAGGGTTAGGCGTCTAAGGCCAAAGGTTCTAGGAGAGTGAAGTATGTTATTCAAGTGGTAGATGTAGATCCAAACTCCTCTAAACAATATGTCGCCATGCCAGATACATCTTCAAATTCTTCATCTCACACTCCACCCCCTTATAATGTCCATGTTGTTTTTGAGTTTTGAAAAACTCTTTAAAATCACAATTTATGCCACCAAAGATATTACTGGGTTGAGTCGCGGACTAGGTCGCTCTCTTTAAGACGTTTCGCGGCACTGCCCAAATTGTGCAAGGCAGACTATCAACCACGAAGTCCCCAGGATAAAACAGCTCAGATTCACTGTATCAGAGTTCCACAGCACTGTAGAAAACCGTTCTAGAATTACACCCTCAATATGGCTGTTAAAGCCACTCTCAATATGACGATAAAGTCATTCGCAATATGGTATTATGACCACTCTAAATCAAAAGAACTACGGCACAAAAACCGCTCTAAAAATGAAGGGACTACGGCATAACAACCGCTCTAAAAACCGAAGGGACTGCGGCATAACAACCGCTCTAAAAAACCGAAGGGACTTCAACAAAATATTATTTATTTTTTTTTTCAATTCACATAATAACATATTATGTTCCAACAATCCCCCACTTGAATTTAAAAAAGTGTTTCTGAAATAGCGTCAAACGCTTCTATAAGATCGTGCATAAACAAAGGTGTCTCTTGACTTGAACCTTTGCATAGTAAGTAAGATTCAGATTCAACAAGAGTGACTCGTAGTCTTGAACTCTATCTCTGACATCAAACTCACACACAACCTTTTCATAGGGTGTATTCTCAAAAGCCCGTGCATTAATGGCCCTGCACGTGTATCCCAGTATAGTGAACGCTCTAGGAATTTTGCCTCAAAATTCCATAGGAAGCGGCCCCACTTCCACATTCACATAGGTGAGTCTATCAAGAGTACTCCTGTAGCTAGGTACTCCCTCCACATAGAGTATAGATCTCATTAAGAGTTTCTATTACCTCATCCTATTATCACTTCAGGAATCATGCTTCTCTGATTTATAATAGCATGTTCATCTCATATCACTTCACAACTTGTTATTACCCATTGAACCTAATTCTTGGGATCTCCAGTCTTTTAGGTCGGGTTACCATCATGAGTGACTCTATAGGCATTAGTCACATCCTTTTGGATGTATTTATGACTTTCTCTATAGCTAATCCTTTCGTCAAAGGATCTACTAAATTATCATCAGTGCGTTCATGATCCACTATCTCCTTTAGAAAGTAACTCTCTAACAGTGTTGTGCTTAGGACGAATTTGTCGTCTCTTATCGTTGTAATAACGATTCTCAATCTTTGCAATAGCCGCGGTACTATCGCAGTGGATCAACACATTTGTCATAGATTTTTCCCATAAAGGGATCTCAACTAGCAAGCATCTCAACCAGCTTGCTTCTTCACTAGTAGTAACTAGTGCTATCATTTCAGACTCGATAGTTGACTGAGCCAATATCGTCTGTTCTTCGATTTCCAAGATACAGCACCACTAGCTATACTAAAATATAGCAATTGGTTGCTTTGGAGTCATCTGATAAGATGTTCCAATCAATAACACTGTATCCTTCAATGACGGCAGGAAATCTTCGATAATGTAATCCGAGACTCATGGTCCTTTTTAGGTATCTCATGACTCTTTCAATAGCGTGCCAATGCTCCATACCAGGTCTACTAGTAAACCTGCACAACAATCCCACGACATAGGCAATGTCGGGTCTAGTACAATCAGTGGCATACCTGAGGCTGCCAATGATGCTCGCATATTCAGTTTGTTTAACACCTTCACTAGTGTTCTTGAAAAGTTTAACACTTAGATCATGTAGTGTGCAAGCAGGTTTACAGCCAAAGTGTTTATATTTCTTTAGGATTGTTTCAACGTAGTGAGACTGATCCAAAGAAATTCCATTTTTGACCTAGTAATCTTGATTTCAAGGATTACATTTGTTTCTCCGAGGTCTTTCATATCAAAGTCGTTATACAACAATGATTTCACAATATTTACGGCATGAATGTTTGAATCAAATATGAGTAAGTCGTCTACATAAAGACATATGATAGTGCAAATGCCATTTTCATATTTATAACAAATACATTTGTCACTTTCATTCACTTTAAACTCATTCGACAAAATCAAGTTATCAAATTTGTCATACCATTGTTTAGGAGCTTGTTTAAGACCATACAGAGACTTATCTAACTTACAGACCTTGTCTTCTTGTCCATGTATTACAAAATCTTCAGGTTGTTCCATATAGATTTCTTCTTCCAAGTCACCACTTAAAAAATTGTTTTGACATCCATCTGGTGTATCACCAGGTTATGGATAGCCACAAGTGATATGAGCACCCTAATGGATGTTATTCTGGTGAAAAAGTGTCGAAGAAATCTATATTTTCTCTTTGTCTAAAACCTTTGGCTACAAGGAGTGCCTTGTACTTATCAACAGATCCATTAGGTTTTAGTTTCTTTTTCAAAATTCATTTACAACCTGCTGATTTGCAACCATGAAGCAAGTCTACTAAATGTCAGGTCTTGTTAGACTCTTAGAGAATCCATTTCATCGTTTATAGCTTCTTGCCATAAATATGCATCCAATTATGACAAAGCTTCTTTAAGATTTGCAGGATTCTCTTCTAAATTATAGGCCATATATTCGGGTCCATAATCTTTAGCAACTCTTACTCTCTTACTCCTTCGAGTTTCTGTTTTGCCTTGTTTGTTGCTTTCAGTGCTTCTTGTCACAGGAACTTGACTTGGTTCGCTGCCCCCACTATTTCTCGATTTGAAAGGGAATTTATTTTCATAGAAGTCAACATCATTTGACTTTATGATCGTTTTGCATTTAGGTCATAAAACCTATACGCTTTGTTCTTTACTGCATACCTAATGAATACACATTCATAGGCTCTACTGGCGAGTTTAATTCGCTTGGGATCGGGGATTCTGACATAAGCCAGACAGCCCCAAGTTTGAAAATAAGACAAGTTCAATTGTCTTTTCTTCACTATCTCATAAGGAGATGTTTTGTTTTTAGATTTAGAAACTCTATTCAAAACATAGCAAATAAGCAATATATATTTCTCACACCAATGAGATACAACACTAGAGTTAAACATACTAGCAACAACTAGTTCAATAAGAGTTATATTCTTTCTTACAACATTACCATTCACTTCAAGCAATTATGGTGCAGTTGTTCCAAGTATAATTCCAGACAATTTATAAAATTCATTAAACAAATTAGAATCATACTTAGAACCTCTTAATCTTTCTACTAAATTGATTTTCAATTTCATTTACAGAGATCCTGAACATGTCAAGCTTTTCACTTTTATTTTTCATTTGATATACAAAAGTATAGTCAGAACAATCATCAATAAAAGTAATGAAATAACATTTTTTCATTTCTTGTTAACGTCCCATCAAATTCACATATATCATAATGTTAATAAATCTAAATACTCAGATTCTCTAACTACAAATTTATGTGAGCATTTATTTATTTATTTTAGCTTAACTAAAAATATCACATTTTTCAAAATCATTCATAGATAACTTACTTAAGTTTGAAATCAAATGTGTTCACATCACATAGTCTAGCATGTCAAAATTTAAATCATACAACATGGGAGCAGGAGATATTTTATTGATTTCAACATTCAAACAAAAATAGACATATTAAATTTCAACATTTAAATTAGATATACCATGAGTGACATACCTTAATAGATGATCTCACGAGTTATCTTCAGCCTCCACGAATATGTCATCGGACATATGATACTTTGAGTAGCAGCTTACAACATACTTATTCAGAGCATCTCAAACATCTATAGCAGTATTGCTGGAACTGTAGTAGTTATACAGATCATCAGCAAGTCTATTAAGAATATAATTCTTATCATGGGTTAATTCTTCAGCTTTATTATCATTTTCTGTTTGCTTCAAACTGAAACAATTCATTGAAATTAGAGGCAACAGAACCAATCCAGTAATCTCTTCGGTTGACATGACAGAAAGAAACGTCTTAAAATTGTTGTTTTTGAGTTTCGAAAAACTCTTTAAAATCACAATTTATGCCACCAAAGATATTACTGGGTTGAGTCGCGGACTAGGTCGCTCTCTTTAAGACGTTTCGCGGCACTGCCCAAATTGTGCAAGGCAGACTATCAACCACGAAGTCCCCAGGATAAAACAGCCCAGATTCACTGTATCGGAGTTCCACTGCACTGTAGAAAACCGTTCTAGAATTACACCCTCAATATGGTTGTTAAAGCCACTCTCAATATGACGATAAAGTCATTCGCAATATGGTACTATGACCACTCTAAATCAAAAGAACTACGGCACAAAAACCGCTCTAAAAATGAAGGGACTACGGCATAACAACCGCTCTAAAAACCGAAGGGACTGCGGCATAACAACCGCTCTAAAAAACCGAAGGGACTGCGGCATAAGAACCGCTCTAAAAACTGAAGGGACTGCGGCATAATAACCGCTCTAAAAACCGAAGGGACTGCAGCATAATAACCACTCTAAAAACCGAAGGGACTGCGGCATAATAACCGCTCAAAAAAACCGAAGGGACTGCGGCATAATAACCGCTCTAAAAACCGAAGGGACTGCGGCATAATAACCGCTCAAAAAAACCGAAGGGACAGAAAGAAAGGGGAGAAGTGGCTCGAAAATTGGCGAGCAGAATAAAAGAGGGAGAAAAGAGAAAGTTGGGAAAAGCATCCAACTTTGGTGTGCTTTTCTCAATAGATTGATACTCATTATATAGTGATGGAAGCAAGCTCACATATGATTTCTAAGCAATGTGGGACTTTAGCATTCTCAAAATAGGAGAGTTTTCCAATGTGGGAGTTCAAAAAAATTTCTTTCCAATGTGGGACTTGAATTTTAAAAACATGTTTCATTCCACTTGAATTTACAAAAACCAATTATTTCCAATGTGGGACTTCAACAAAATATTATTTATTTATTTTTTTCAATTCACATAATAACATATTATGTTCCAACAGTCTCATTTATCGCTTTTCCCCAAGATCTTCTACCATGACACTTTCATTGCCCACTCATACGCCACATGTATATACTACTAGTACTCCATTGTGTCCCACATATACATCTTAACCCATATGCACTACTACTCAATTGCGAACTCTACATACATATCCAACCCCCTATATTCCACATTCACTAATATATCATCCAATTTTTCTTGGATCACAGGCACAATCAGGCGAAACCTTCATCCTAATACTTGGTTTGTACTCAACACGATTAGACTTTGCATACCAACAACAACAAGAACAAGAAGAACAACAACAACATGAATCAAAAGAGGAGGAGGAGGAAGAGGAGGAGGAGGAGCAAACACAAGGATCGAATGATCAACGAGTTGTTAGACACTCTGATGGACCATATGTAAATCAGTCTTCCAAAAACTAGTAAGCAAATTTGCTATTTATTTTGAATATTTCATTTACTTTAATTTACTATGTACTATTTTAAATTAATTTTTAATTTAAATATTTAGGTTCTTACTATTTAAGATCATGGCTAAATGTACGAGAATAACCTTGAAAATGAACTACAAGGGTTTTTGACCCACTTACAAGAAAGTGAGTTAGGGTGATAGGGAGAACTTTTCAAATTTTTTAAAGTAATTTGAAATAAAATTTTGAGCCTTTTAATGATATATATCTACAAGTCAAAATTTCTTCAAGCAAACTCCAGCTCTCTTCACTATATTTGTGGATCATTATTTATTGAGTTTGTCTTTCTTTTATCTCAAACAAGTGTTGAGAAGTTTCAAGATCCCAAACACTTTTATCATACACATCATTTGTAACTCAAGTCTATCTTTTATGTTAGATTAAGTGTGTTTGTAAAAATTCTTTCAAGGATGAAAGGTGATTGTAAAAATCCTTTATAGGTTGAAAGGTGAATATTGTAATTGATCAAGGTGTGATCAAGAGAAAAGGTGTGAAGGAAAATATTCTTGCTTTCGAAGCACATAGTGAAAATATCACAGTTGTGAGGACTGGACTAGCCCGAGTTGGGTGAACCAATATACTTTTTGTGTGTGATCTTTTTATCTCTTATCTTTAATGATTTGCACACACAAATCAAACCTCATTATAAACTAATTTGTTTTATTTACTTCTATCATATCTAGAACATTCTGGGCATTCTATTTCAACCAAGATTGGTCTTAAGTTAATTTAAATTCAGCACAAGAATCAAAATTTTAAAAGAGTCATAATTCAAACCCCCAATTTCTTGTGATTGACATTGCTACTTCAATTGACATCAGAGCTCTGCCTCTAAAGTTGATCGAGCACCTAACAAGTGTTAGAGGAAAAGATTCAAGAAGAAAAAGTAATGTCAGAAGCCAACATTTACTTAATGAAAAACTTAGAAAATAATGAGGTAACCATCTCTCAACTTTGTTCTTTATGTGAATAAATGAAAAAAGTATTTGATAATCTTTTATGTGATTCAAACTTTCTTACTCAAAAATCTTGTTTATTAAAAGAACAACTCTATCAAGAAAAAGAAGAAAAATAGAAAGTCCAAACTATGAATGACGAACTCAGAAAGGTCATCCAAAGTATAAAGCAATCTAATTTAAAAATGGTTGAGCAACAAAAGATTTTCAATGAGATAACCATAAAAAATCATCTTTCAGAATGTTCTGAAACTAAGGAAGAAAGTACCTCTTTAAAGATAGAAGTTCCTGATTTGAAAAATGATTTAACCAACTTGGTAAAAACCACTAAAACTTTTCAAAAGAACATGATATCTGAAGAAGAGATATTTGACAAAGATGATTTACGTTTCAAAACTTCTCAAAATGAAAATCTTTATGAAAACTTTTTTGTGTCAAAAAAGAAGGATGAGAAAGGTAATAAAAGATGTTCTTATTGTAACAAAATTGCACATCTTGATTGCATATGTTTTTATAAAAAAAAAAAGATAAAAAATGAAAGTAAAACGATTTCCAAAAAACAAAGAACATTCTGGTATCATATCAAAACATTCTCCAAGAACAAAAAAGAAGTGTTCTTACTTTTCAATGATTGGTCATGCTAAACCAAATTGTTATCATAAGAAAATATCTTCTAGAAGAAGATCCACTAACCATCAAGGACCCAAACAAATATGGGTACCAAAATCATTACCAACTTGTGATGTAGGAACATCATACAACAATCAAGAAAGAACATTGATACATGAACAAGGCTTACTCAATACACATGAATGGAAAAGTATGGTGCCTCCTCTAATTACAAATATTTGGAGGGTCTATAACCTTTGGAAACATTAACAAATCAAAGGTACATGTATCATTTGTTGAAATAATTTTGCATAGATTAAGGATGTTTGATATATGAAAGATTACTTTGTAAAGTTGATTTTAAAGTTATTTTTTAAACCCCACATGGTTGAGGTAAGACAAACATCCTCATGTTTCGTTTTAAGAAAAATCATTATGTTTTATACTTAGATGCATTTCCAATCAAATCATGTTTTTAAGTCTTTTGAAAAAGAATTGTCATTTCTATAAGAAATTATCAAAGGAAATTTGAAACATCATTCTTCAAATCATTCTTTGATATTTCACATGATTTGCTTGTCAAAGAACTTTCCAACAATATGAAGCTGTTTTTAAAAAAAAATAGTTACAAGAAATGGCTAGAACAATTTTAAATGAATCAAGTGTTGATAAATAATTTTAGGGAGAAGCCATAAAAATTGTTTGCCATGTTTTTAATCTTGGCTCTATTA
The DNA here is from genome assembly GCA_037974735.1 of Cicer chorassanicum. Classification (NCBI taxonomy): domain Eukaryota; kingdom Viridiplantae; phylum Streptophyta; class Magnoliopsida; order Fabales; family Fabaceae; genus Cicer; species Cicer chorassanicum. The sequence continues at coordinate 25,670,638 of JBBPBP010000004.1, forward strand.
GAAAATATCTTTAACATACCTTCATATGAATTTTTTAAAAATAGAAAGCAAAACATATCATACTTTAACATTTTTTGAATGTCATTACTATGATTTGCATGATAAAGAAAGTATGGGCAAATTTGTTTTAAAAAGCCATAAAAGTATATTTTCTGAATACTCTACATTATATAAATATTATAGAATATAAAATCTCAAGGCTTAAACTATAGATGAAATCATACATATTATGTTTGATGAATATGTTGATTTTCATGATGAAAGATAGGATGGTGAAGAAAAATAATTACAATGTTAAATTTGGAAAAATCACAAAGTTGATAATGTTCAAATATCATCCATAAAAACTCCAAAGTCTAATCATGGAGTGGCAAAACAAAAAGGATCTAAGAGAAAGATCAAACTAAGCAAAAAAGGTTCATTGATTCATTCTAGAAGCAATACCATAACGTTCTCCACAAGTGCAAAAACGTTCTTGACAATAAATATATTTCATCCAATCAAAACTAATGTTACCTATCATGATGATATGGTTGAATAACATCAACAACTTCTAAATGAGTTTGAACCATTTGCTTTTGGCACTCCTACACCTACCTCACTATTGATATTTCCTCCAAAACATTTCCTCAAGATTAAATTATTGGAAGACACAATGGTGGAATAAGAACTTAATTGATATTCCAAAAATCTAACAACAATGTGGCTACGAAATTTCAAACATAGCCAATGAAGGCAAATAGAACAATCTTGAATTAATGTCATAATGGAGGAACTCTCTCAACAACAAAAGCTAAATTGTCTCATTTTAACCATCAACCAAGATAAATGAATGAGCATGAAGAGAAGCTTCAAAACATTTGAAGATTACTCGTCGTCGAACAAGATCACTAAAGGAGGTACAATTAATCTCAATTCTTATAATATTTGCATCATGATAAGAATGAATATTTTTTTTTTAATGATATTATGTGATTGATTGGGTGCTCTTAAAATTAAGATTACATATTATGATTTAAAGTTTAATTGATTACATCACTCTTTGTCATTTCTTGTACATGCATATGCTTAATTTCTATCCTAAATTCAACATGTTTTCACTGTTTGTTCCTACACTTTTTATGATGGTGTAAACATGTAACACCCCGATTTTTAAGCCAGTGTATTTTTTTTTCAAAAACAAAATTAATAAAATACGAAGGCGTAGCACAAACAACAAATGTCATAACTAATTACATCATAATTATAACAAACTAAAATAGTTTTGAGACGATAAACCAAAATATCCAAATATAAAATACACGGGGCTATGAGACCTATCAGAAATCGCTCATACCCTTGGGGTATTCTCGACAGACACCTGTACAAAGTATTGCTCCAAGAAATACTAATCCCCCCATGGTCACGTCAAAAAAATGGAACATGGACCCACCAAAACAGAATTCATCTGACCGTATAAGTATAGTTACAATCATCCCAAAATAAACTAAGTACAACCACCAAAAGAAAGACATCAAGTCCCTATACAACAAAACTAATTTGATCATACTTTGGATTTTACAATAACATGGGTGATCTCCACACACTCCGCAAGTCCCGTCTGACACAGTATCCATCTTCGAGATAACCTCCTCCTCATCAACATCCATAGACGGATCGGTCTCTTCAGAAGTCAGATCCACCCACGAGATATGTGGCTCCGGTAGCGCTGGAATCTCGAAACAATCCAATAATTCAGTGACGGTCGGTAAAGGATCATTCACCGGAAAAGGAAGCTCTGAATCGACCCGCCTAGATGGTCCTGCAATCTCTCGCTCCATTGGCATCGGCCCCTTATCCTTTCTGCCAGTCCCCGGTCCGACCACTGTATCCTCAGCTCCTACGGTGGCCTTCGTCTCAACTCTAACTGAGAAATCCTTTGCATCTTCCCAAGCTCCACTCATCCCAAGCACCAATCCTGAAGGTACCGGATAATCGATCTTCTCGCAAGTGAGTTCCACGAGATATACTACCCCAGCTTTCCTACTAGTCCTCACTACCCTCTCAGTATAAGTAGCCCTGGTTGAGATGGGGTCATATACCCAAGCAGTCGGCGAGTCTCGATCAGGGAAGTCTAACGATGTTTCCGTCGTCAAGGTAACAGTCAGTGGAATGAACTTGGGTATCATCTGAGGGCAAAACCCAATTTCCACAATAATTGTAAAGGGTCACCAACCGAAATTAACAAATAACATTTAGAGAAAATTTTACATTTCAAATGCTCAAGAGAACCTTTCATCTTAACATACTCATTGAAAGGGTTTTATATGTCAAAAATGCATAAACAATGTTCGAATAGGGTATTAAAATTTCAAATAAAAATTGAACGTTACAGAGGTGTATTCGAATACACACCAGCTGTAGCCGAATAAAACTGCGAAATATTACAGGTTTTCAGTTCTGAAAAGACTCTGAATCATTTAACACTTACGCCACAAAGTCCATCAATAACACTTCAAACATTCATAATATCAATTACGAACACATAATTCACACCAAATTAATCTCCACAAATTCACACCTCAATCACACATCAAACATTCATGACATCAATTATGAACACATAATTACATCAAAGTTAATCAACACAAATTCACACCTCAAAGCAATTACGGCACAATAACAAACAACAACTGAATATGTATATAAAATCATCATAGTATAGCAAACATGACTCGCGTGCCAAGCACCCTAATGCAATGCGTATATGCCAATGCACATGATTCCGAAATTTCCAACAAAAACCCTCCTCGAAGGGGCGTAAATCATAATTATACAGCCTATCACAGGCCTTGGTACTAATTATCGAGGTGCAGTCTCTCACAGGCTAGCACGATTTACTAGAGTGTAGCCTATCACAGGCCTTACACATCAGTTAAATCCTCGTAAGGATAAGATGAACCAACTATCACATGGAACCACCCCGTGGCCCATCACGGTCACCACTTAAATTCGTGGCCCATCACGGTAACAACTTAACACCATGACCCATCGCGGTCACCACTGACACTGTGTCCCATCACGGTCACCACAAGCTATAAAATGCATGAGCATACTCTGACTCTATTCACCACAATCATTAAGTAAATGCAGCTATTAAAAGATTCCCCATTTTTAATACTCATTTAACACTAACGATTATTCAAACTTATCACAGAGTATACTCAGAAAAGATTTTCCTCAATAAAATTCATAACGCACATATTATCAGTTATGAATACTTAATCATATAAAAACTTAATCACCACAACAACATTAATATATCAGAGTTCTCTCCACCGCTAACTCGGCGCCAACGGTCTCGATTCCTTTTCGAGACTCAATGAGCTAACTACATAAACATAAATATTCATAACATTTTGTTCACAACTAAAATTTATCCAACCACAATAAATTCCCAAAATTATATCTTTTTCACACACCAAACTTTTAAAGCCAAATAATCTACATTATTTAGTTAAAACTAAATAAAACAAATATTGTCCAAATCACACATACACACACTTGACTATTAAAGCACCAAAATTTTTGAGTTAATAAAATACTCTAAACATTTTCTTTGTAAACTCAGTCTAAGAGTAATTAAAAGAGTAACATTTTAAACTCTAACCGTCTTAATTTCAATCTAACTTTTTTGCTCAAACTCTTTAACTTAGTTAAAATTTGAACTTTTTCCACAACTTTAACAACTCTAATTTTTTTTGTAAAATTTCAACTACAGTTCAAACTCATTTATTTGAAAATAACTCATTACGTAACTCAAACACATCAAAAATCAATTTCCTTTTTTTTTTCTTAACCATTACTAACAAAATCAACAACATTAATCATACATCAATCACACATATAGAGTCCCTATATGAAAACTAAAAATTTGGAAGGAGCTTTTACCTTAGTTATTTCTTTTACAACCGTTTCCACAACCGAAATCAAATACGGCAAAAACTCTCGCTCGCGTCGTCACTTCAAAAGCTAGCTCACGAGCACCATAATGTGGAGAGGACCAACTTTCTCTCTTGATACTTCTCGAATGGAAGCTTAGATCTAGACGAGAAGTGGTGATTTGTGTTTGTGTGGTTAGAAAACCACCAACACTTTGGTTTTCGTGAAACAGAGGAAGAAAGAAGAAGAAGTTCTCGCGAGCGCAGGAAATGCTTTATGTTTTCTATGCCTTGCCTTCACACACACACACACACACACACACACACACACACACACACATATATATATATATATATATATATATTATAATTAAACCAATCCAACAAATATCTAAAACTTACACACATCACCTCACTCACATCTCAAACTAATTTAATAAAAATATCTACTCTCGTCGCAACTCAATTGACAGATAAATTTTAAAGCAACAAGTGATATTTTTAACAAAACTGCCCGGTATTAATTTCTTCGCAACATAAATAAATTATTCTTCGACAAATAATTTTAAACGGGTCTCAAAATATATATACAAATATACACATATATTAAACATATTACAAACTCTAAAAAAATATATTTTTGGTACTTCATTCCCAAAATAAAGTAAAATTGAGCTAAATGCCTCACCAATACAACACACACAAAAAAGACTAAAATTGCATAATTTAGAGTTTAAAACTAAGGGTCTTACAAAACAAGTGTGCAAATCTAACATTTAAAATAAAGACATTTAAAATAAACTAAGGGTCTTCAAAATTATTGTTCTTGTTATAAAGACATTTAAAATAAATTACTGGAGAACAATATAAACACATGTTTAATTGCTTTAAAAGAGATCTAACACTTGGGAAATGTGTCCAACGACTATATTCAGTATTCAAAGCTTTTATCATCTATAAATTGAAGATCAATTGGAAGATGAAGGTAAGAGTTCAATTTAAAAGTCTACCAACACCTGTTCAAATAAGAACAAATCAAAAAATCTACAAGCAAATTCCAACTCTCTTCACTATATTTATGGATCATTATTTACTGAGTTTGTCTTTCTTTTATCTCAAACAAGTGTTGAGAAGTTTCAAGATCCCAAACACTTTTATCTTTTATGTTAAATTGAGTGTGTTTGTAAAAATCCTTTCAAGGTTGAAAGGTGATTGTAAAAATCCTCTCTTGGTTCTGAAGTACATAGTGAAAATCTCACGGTTGTGAGGACTTGACTAGCCCGAGTTGGATGAACCAGTATACTTTTTGTGTGTGATCTTTCTATCTCTTATCTTTAATTATTTGCACACACAAATCATACTTCATTATAAACTAATTTATTTTATTTACTTCTAACATATCTAGAACATTCTGGACATTCTATTTCAACTAAGATTGGTCTTGAGTTAATTTAAATTAAGCACAGGAATTAAAATTTTAAAAGGGTCACAATTCAACCCCTCCCCCCCCCCCCTTTCTTGTGATCGACATTGCTACTTTATCTATCACTTCAAAATAAAGTGGCAAGCTAACAAGATAATTTTCGGTCGTCAGTGTATTTGTTAACGCATGGCATGCATACATTGTTGGACACTAGCATTGTTGTGACACTCTAAATTCTAAAATAATTTATTTGATATTTATAAGTATTTACGTTATTCAAGACTATTAAAGTTGTGACTTTAAAAAAAAAATTGAGACAAAATATATCACAATTCATACATACAAATCACGCGTAATTATTTAAGAAATTCAAAATAATAAAATTTGGCTTAACGCCTAACATTTGTGAATTACAAAGATTTTACAAGTTTGATTTTGCAAGACCCACATTTTTTTCTCTATTATTAGTAGTGTGTGAAATATATTCTTCATGCATTTAATTTATGCCAATACTCTACAATAATTTAATTAATAACGTTATTAATTAAGAGTATATATAAGTGTATGAATTATTGGAATGAAATAAATAAATAAGTAGGATAAGATTTATCTTAATTGATTAAAAAAATGAGTTGTATCAAGTATTTTTTGTGTAGAACTATATTTCTCCTTTGCTAATTTTATTGTGGTATTATTATTTTATTTTGCCTTTATTTGTTATTTGTAAATAAATAAATGTATATGACATGGTTAATTTATTTTAAGTATTTTAGTAAGATTATATTGATATTATTTTACAAACAAAAATGTGTCCTTTATTAAAGAAAAATATCTTCATATGATTTATTTTATTAGAAACGAGATAAACATATAAAAATAAAGAATTAAATAGTATACACTATTGGTGTAAAATAATTTACACTGACATCCAATAAGAATCTAATACATTGCCTATATTAGCTCACCTTTATATGGTTATTTTAAAACCGATGGCATGACATGTAAATATAGTAGTCTTTCTGATAGCATTTCAACAAGTGTATTGAATCGTTGTAAGTAATAATAAAATGGTAGTATTGAGTGTCGAACTCAAGGATTGCGTTTTACTATTGAATTATATTTAATTACTAAAGTTGAACAAAAAGTTCCCAAATTAATTGAAATAATATTTAAAATTAACAACAGTAAAAAAAATTGATCCTTTATAATAAGAAAAATGTCAGGGATGAGTTTCACTTTGAATCCAACCTTGGTGTCTAATTTGATCCTAATTACTGAATTCCTTTATTGAATTATTACCGAATTCTCTTTATTATTCTTGCCCTAATGTATTAGTGACAAAACCTTTAATTCCAAAGTAACCCCTAATTCCTTAGTGGATTTAAGATTAGAATTAAGCCTTACCGTACACGAATTCTCTTGTTAAACTATTGCCTTTGCAACTAATTTAATTGGTTTCATGGCCTACATCTATCCCTAGACTACAAATTCATAAATTTCTCATCTCAAGTATTCGTAAAGTCCATTTTCGTTTCAAAATATGAATCGTAGAACATTTTAATGTTGATCAAGCAATAAAAAGCATTAAGCACAGAGATGGGAAAAATAATTCAATAAACTCATTCATATAACTAGAAATCAAATCCTAAAAATAAGGGTTTCATCTTGTTACACTCATCCCTAACAAATAGGGTTTAGTTACTCATGACAGAGGTATAAAAGATAAATATTAAAGAAGAATTACAAGAAGGATTCATGAATGATTCTTGATAAAACTCTTTCAATGGTGTTAAGAACAGCGTCTATGAGTTTCTCTACTAGAACACAAGTCTCCCAACTTCCCAATAGTAAAAAAAAATCCCTAAAAAGTGATAAAAATAAGTTTTAAGGTGTTCTGATGCGCGTTGCGCGCTTTAGGTGCGCAACGGCAGGTCTTCAGCACTGAAATGCGCTTCAGGCGCGCTTCGAGCGCGCTTCAAGCGCACAATATCTTCAGTCTAACGTTTAGTGCATTTTTCTCCTCCTTTAAGTTCGAATTTGGTTTTGATGTCTTCATGAAAGTTGTAGCTATGGATCTTAGCTTTCATTTGCACTTGGTTTGACTTCAATTGGAAATCTACAACTCCAGATGTGGCTGCAATACTCCACATAGGTCATATTGATTTCTCACCAAAATTCAGCACTGCACTAAAATTAGAGAACTAAAATTTATCAAGGAAATAAGAACATAATCAAGGAAATTCAAGGAAATAAGAACTAAAATTAATCAAGGCAATTCAGCACTACGAAAAATCTCTACTTAATCAAGAAAATAAGAACATAAACATTTCATTAAATCAGAGAACTAAAATTAACAAAATATATTAAATAACTCTTTAAATTAACTAATAAATAAAAGATAACTTAGACTAAAAAAAATAAAAAATAAATATGCATATGATGAAGAGTCATCACTTTCATTGAATGTCAATATAAAATTATTTTACACTATTAAACTTTAAAAATAATAATGATAATAAATGTTATAACAATGGGTTTGGTCCATATATGAGACATCAAGAGGGAACTTAAATCCCTAAGCGTCAGTTTGATGCGTAGGATAAATTAGAGACACGATAAATATAAAGTTGGATAAGGATATGACAAGATAGTGACATGATAAATATTATCATATCTTGAATTTGATACACACATGTTAACTAACATGATAACATTTTTTTTTCATGTATTTGATACATATCTCATTATGACATTATATAATATATATTATATTTAAATAACAAAATTAAATAAGTAATGAAAATTTAAAACTATCCATTGACACTAATAAATACAAAGTTTATTTTTTTGAAAAAAATCACGAATAAATAAATAATTCTATTTTATTTGTTAGAATGTAAATAAAGATATGATATATATATTATATGTAAATGGCAAAAATACCTTTTTAAAAAAGTTATATTTATTTTAAAATTTCAATTAACTTTCATAATATTATAATTTTGAATACTAATTTATTAAATTATATAAAAAGATAAAACTACCCTTATAATAAAATCATAAAAAAAAATTAAATAATATTTTATTTTTATGTTTAATATCAAATTCTATTAATTATTTTTATATTTATATTTGATTAGATTTAAATTTTTATATTTAAGTTATATTTTATAAATTATTTTTATATTTTATTATATTTCAATTTTATAAAAGTAATTAAGTAAATTACTTTTTTATTCTATTTTGTTATTTCCTAACTAAACTTATATTCAAAATAGAAATTTCAATTAAAGAGACAGAATATAATAGAATTATAGATTAACTCATTATACAATGTTAGTTTCTCAAATACTGAATTTTCAGACATATTCTTATCATGTCTATTATTATATATATCAATCGGGTCCCGAAGGTGCAAAATCTAGCATAACATCAGCAAGAAAGAAATAAGAGGGCTACACGATACCAATAGTGGGTGAGAGAAATCGAAAAAGCAGCGCCGCTAAAGTTGGTTCGGTTGGCTGTGCAACAAATTTACTCAAATTTTACTTAAATTTTATAATTAAACTCGATTTATTAATATACTTTGTTAATAGTTTTATTCTTTCCTTGAGTTAGTTTGATATACCTTTAATTTAAAATATTGATTAATATTTTGATAGAAAATATATTTAATAGGTTTAAAATGTTGTTTTAATAGAAGAATATTTTTGACTTGTGTTAAATGTGACATGTATGATCGTAAGATTAGTAGATAAATATAATTACGTGTTAGATGTTATATTCAGATTTTGATTTAGTGGTGAAGGTTTTTAATCTGTATTTTGGTTTAGAATTTAAGGAGACTGTTTTAGAAATTTAAAAGTAAAAGAAGAGGTTGTGTTAATAAAAATGCAGTTTTTTAGTAGGGTGAAGTTAGGCCTATATTGGTTATTTGTAGACTTTGACGGAACTGACATTTACGAGGGAGAGTTGTTGTTAGTGTCCTATATAATTTAATTAGGGGTGAACAACCATCAGGTTCAGGCGGTTTTGGATTGTAAACCACCATCTAAACAAAATCTTCTTCGATTGTTTAGGGCCTCAGTTGGCAAGATCCACGGTTAACAGGTATCAAGGGTGGGTTGAAACGTGTAAAAAAAAAAAAAAGGAGAAGAGTTTTGTCGCATGCAACCATGGCGAGTTCCCCCTTAACATGATATGTGAAAGAAAATCAGAAAGAGATTGTTGCTCATATTTAGACCATCGACACTACAACTTGCAACCATGCCTAGTTGCAATTGTTTGATCCCCATTCAAGGCCTTGATGCAAGAAACTGGTGAAAAAATGTGACACCCTAAACCCTAAAATAATATTTATACTAAATTATTTGAAGAAAACTCGCGGTCGATGAAGAAAATTTGTTCAAGAAAGTAAAAACTTTTATATCTATTTTAGGATATCACGTTTCTCTAAATACAGATGTAACAATTCAACTTTGTTCCTCAATTAAAATTCAATGAACTTGATTTAACTAGAAATTCCTTGATTTAATTCCCTGATATCACGTTTTTGTTTGCGTTTTATGCAATTCTGTTTTGCATGCGTTTTTTGTTTTGTTTGCGAGTTCTATTTCATCATTTATTTTTGTTTTTATTTTATTATGTACCAAGGTATCAATGAAGATGATGAAAATGATGATGAATTATTTCAAGATGACGATGAAGGCGATGAGTTTGAAGAGGACGACATAGATAACAAATTTGAAGAGAACGGTGTAGATGATAAATATGAAGAAGACACACTTGAATGATTTAGATGATGATTTTAGACTATGGTTTTTTAGATGATGTTTTTTTTATTAGGCATGTACTTGATTGAAGCATCAAAACTTCAACAAACTATATATTTTGCTAGTCTCGTACTTTAAGTATTAAACTTTATTAAATTATGTTAGACAATTTGTTTATTAGCATTTATTTGAATACAACTTTGTTAATAATTTGTGTTAAAATTGCATTATGTTTTCCTTGGTTCAATTTGTGTATGTAATTAAATTGATTATATACATAATAATTTATTATCATAAAATAATGGCAAAATATTTAATTTATGATTTGAATTAAAATAATAGAAAAATGAAAATTTATTTTACATATATGAATACAGTTTAAAATTGTTGCCTATAAGCTCTAGCAACATTTTATCAATGTTCTCATTGGGTTGCTTTAAGGCAACATTTATCAATTGTTGTTAGATATGAGAACAATTGATAAATGTTGCCATAGGCGCGTTGAAAAATTGTTCTCTATTCCCATAGTTTATGCAACATTTATAAACAGTGTACCCAAAAGTGCGAGAAAAATGTTGCCAAAGGTAATAGGCAACGCTCGCATATGAGACGCGCGAAAAATGTTGCCTATTCTCTTTGGCAACATTTTTTCGTGTTTTGGCAACATTTTTTAAATGTTGTTAAAAAGCAAAAATGTTTTAGTGTACTAAGGTTTTCATATAAAAAGTCATTTGTAACTACATAAGTAAAATACACATTACAACTCTTAATTCCCGGTATCACCTATCAAAGCGGGTTTCCTCCCAAACTTGAACTTCAAGACTCATTAACCTATAATAACTGCGATTTCGCAAACGCAGGGTCAAGTCAATCAAACACAAACAACGAAGGAGGTGGTTTTGAAATCATGTTGATAGTATAATACAAGTAAGAAGAACACGCAATTAGTCATCAATAAACCGTATCATTACATAAACATTCTTCAAAGAAAAACATCACGTTATATAGTCAAAATCAAGAAAAATCAATACACTTCACTATAACATCAAATCATCGCAGAGATTATTATCGCACACGATACATATTAATCACAACAAAACCATCACAAGAAAATGCAATGCTATGCATGAGCCTAGACTCTACTTCACAATGTGGAACCATTCTAACTCTGAAGTACTTGGTTAGGAAGCCTGATACTATGTCACGATCCCGGTGGACAGACAATTCAAATTGGCCCTGTCCTCATAGATCCCCTCAACTCAACCCGAGACACATATACCCGACAATCGAGGTAAACGTGTGTTGCATGGTAGCTCCCGACATTTGGAGTGCTACCTCCTAGTCACCTAGGAATTCCCCACCCGAATACCTCCAAGGTTTAACAATCTTGCCTTAAGGCTCAACAGTAGACCGCCACGATCAGACTCAATTCAGTTGTACTTCGCCGGAATCGCTAGGCTTGTCAGGCCCTACCTATATGATGACAAAATAATCTCCACTTCACAAATTCTCAATATTTATTTTCTCCCCTTGTTGGCCTATGATACTCCATTAAGACCGTCATCTCAGACACAAATTGGAATCACAATTATTTCATCAGAGGTTACTTCAATCTTTTCATCACCAATTCATAACATCACTATTATAAATCACATATCATCATCATTACATAACTCATCACAAATTTAGAGCATCACTATCATCAATCGTACCTCATCACATAAACTTATCACAAATTTATGAAATCACAATTATTATTCATACATCATCATCATCACATAAAATTATCCCAACACATCCATCTTTTATTATCGTATCACATAAACTCATCTAATCAAGCATATACATTAAATTAATTCGACATTCAATATCACAATAACATCAAATACCACACATTTAAAGAAATTAAATCAATCAACACCTTACAAATATTTCTATTCTATATTTTAATCTCACAATATCCATATTTATACATTAATTAATTTATCCCTCAAAGGGCTACTGCCGTACGTAGCAAGCCCCGGATGAATCGTTGGGGAATACGGTTTTCCCGTTCATCTCACAATATATTACACTCATGAATTCAAACGCTCTCTCACCCTTTACGTTATTTCGACGCTTTTACACAAGAATAAGATTCCATGAGCAAACAGTCTTTGTTCTTTGACTCTTTATCCTTCAATCGATCTAACTCGACAGTTTATGGGTAAACGTCAAAAATAAATTATGAGAAACTACTCTAAAAACTAAATTCAAAATTCGGTCAATAAAATTTACCATAAATCAAAAGACTAATTAGTGGATAATATAGCCACTTTTCGCACGGTCGTTTGGGCGTTGGTTTCACTCAAATCTGAGTTACGGTGAAGAAGAACGATACAAAATAAAGAATCTTATAAACGGAGAAGTCGGGTATATTAGAGAGAAATTGAGATGGTTAAAAATATGAGGAAGTATGTTTATTTGACTAGCTAAATGAATAAAACAACATACTGAAGTTTGGACGAGAACGGAGAAAATTTTCGGGAACAGTTATCCATCATCGGTGCCAAATGATAGGTTGTTGTTGTGGCGGATGTTGAAGCTCCCTCACTTATTTTTTTAGGGTTCACATGAGTCAAGGCCATTGGTCTCCTTATTTATTTTATGTTTTACTACTATTATTTTTATTTTGCTAAAACAAAATTAATTGTTACTTAATCTCATTTTTAATATTCTTCCAAACATCATTAAATTTTCAAAACATTACTAATATTTCATAACTAATATATGACAAATTAGAGTAATTAAAATAATTAACCTTTTAAAAAAATACATATTATTAACAAATCAAACTCTCATATTCAAATTAATTACTATAATTATACTTATTTTTCAAAATACTCACGTTATAATAATACTATCATTAGAGAATTGTCAAAATTATAAAATAAATAAATAAATATAACAACAGTATTTTATGTTAATTACTAAATCATAAAAAATATATATATAAAATCACAATTCCAAAATAAGTATATAAAAATAAAGAAAATAAAACATAATATTACTACTATCTC
>JBBPBP010000004.1:25689822-25712915 GCA_037974735.1 Cicer chorassanicum
CGCAGAAGACGATGAAAACGATGATGAACGGTTACGAACGATGGTAGGGTTACGGGGTTCGCAGACGAAAACGAGGATGAAAACGGGTAACTTGAGGATTATGATGTTTATGTAACGATCGTAGGTCTAGGATGAGAGTAAGTAATGAGGAAGAAACAAGGAAAACTGATAGTATAATAGGGTTCGTAGGGTTCGCAAGGAGAAAGAGAACGCGCAGAGGAAACTGAAAATAGCAACGTAAATGAAACTGAAGAGGTTAGCGCTTATATATACGACCCTATTACAGCGCTTTTTTAAAAAAGCGCTGTAATAGGTCTCATCATTTTATTTTTAAAAGCCTATTACAGCGCTTTTTCATAAGCCTTTTAAAGCGCTTGTCAAAAAGCGCTGTAATAGACCTTCCTATTTTATTTTTAAAAAGACCCTTTTACAGCGCTTATGTGGGAAGCGCTGTAAAAGACCTTCCTAATTTATTTTTAAAAAGACCCTTTTACAGCGCTTGTGTGGAAAGCGCTGTAAAAGACCTTCCTATTTTATTTTTTAGCCAAATTACAGCGCTTTTTTAGAAAAGCGCTCTAATAGGGTTCTATATATTAAATGACTCTTTGTTTTACCATGTCCAAAGGCTGTTTTTTACAGCGCTTGTGTGGAAAGCGCTGTAAAAGACCTTCCTATTTTATTTTTTAGCCAAATTACAGCGTTTTTTTTGAAAAGCGCTCTAATAGGGTTCTATATATTAAATGACTCTTTGTTTTACCATGTCCAAAGGCTGTTTTTTACAGCGCTTGAGTGGAAAGCGTTGTAAAAGACCTTCCTATTTTATTTTTTAGCCATATTACAACGCTTTTTTAGAAAAGCGCTCTAATAGGGTTCTATGTATAAAATAATTCTTTGTTTTACAGTGCTTAATTCGTACATTTAAATAAAGTCTTATGCACTTTTAATTAACACCAATCTTCATAGACCTCTATAACATTATATTAACATGAAAAGGCGCAATGTAGTACAAATTAGAGTATGTGCTATTATTATTATCGACAAGCAAGAACCCTGACTCATCAATCCGAACGCCATTATTATTATCTACCCACTTGCAACCAAATATGGGAACACGAAACATTGTGTAGTCTAGCTCCCATATGCGCTCGATAACCCCAAAATATGATAGATTTGCATATATTGGGTTCTTGTCTTTTGCACTTGAGATATGCATCGCTTCAGCTACGAGAGTGACTGCGCTATTTTGCATAGTTGTTTGATCATCTTGTTCTTTTGTATAAAATGTGTAGCCGTTAATTACATAACCGGTGTAAGAAAAGACATGTAAACTCGGACCATTTGCTAGCCACCTCAATCTCTGTGAAATTGATCCGGGGTCTACATCAAACTTTGACTTTATGTGATTTTTTAACCATGTTATGAAACTTAGATTGTGCTCTCAAGTTATCCAATTTTGATTCCTATTCATGTTCAAACTAGATAATTGATCCATGTGTATTGTAACATACGGCTGAACCTCATCATCATTGTGCAAAACATACAATTGTGCCTGCTCCCATTCTGTCCTTGATATAGTCATTATTCTCTTTCCAATTATCCCTTCTCCTGATAATCTTCCCGAATGACGAGACATGGGAAGCCCTATGGATTCGACATTTGACAGATATTCAGTACAAAATTCAGCAGCTTCTTCAACAATGTACCGTTCAGCAATACAACCTTCTGGTCGACTTCTACTTTTTACGTACCCTTTTAATATTTTCATATATCGTTCTATCGGGTACATCCATCTCATATAAGCTGGCCCACAAAGTTGTGTCTCCTTAACAAGATGAACAGTAAGGTAAACCATTATATCAAAAAACGAGGGCGGGAAGTACATTTCAAGCTCACACAAAGTAACAACAATTTCCCTCTGCAATCTCGGTAATTTCTGAGGATCAATCACTTTACTACAAATTTCCCTGAAGAAGAAACATAATTTAGTTATGGTTCGGCGAACTTTTTCAGGTAAAATTGAACGTATACCTATTGGTAGCAAATGCTCCATTAGAATATGAGCATCATGTGTCTTCAAACCTTTTAACTTGAGGTCTTTCATGCAAACTAAAGTTTTAATGTTTGAAGAGTATCCTTCTAGAACTTTGACTTCATGTAGAAATTTACATAAAACAATTTTTTCCTTTCTAGATAGAGTATGAGCGGCTGGAGGTAGATATGTGCGATTTCCTTTCTTTACGGGACCCAATTCATTTCTTATTCCTATATCGACCAAGTCCAATCTTGCATTGATGCCATCCTTAGACTTTCCTGGTACATTGAGTAACGTACCAATAACACTGTCAAATACATTTTTCTCAATATGCATCACATCGAGAAAATGTCTTACATACAATGACTTCCAATATGGCAATTCAAAGAAAATTGACTTTTTCTTCCACCCAGTTTTGACCAGCTCTCCCGCAAAAGGTTTGCCAAATTTATTGGTCAAACCTTGTACCTTCTCAAGTATTTGATATCCGGTCGATGCTACAGGAGCTCTATCTTCCTCTGATTTTCCATTGAATGCATTTCTCCACCCACGATACTGATGACTATAAGGTAAAAATCTACGATGTCCATGAAATACATTCTTCTTACAATGTTTCAACTGCATCCAATTTGTACTCTCTTCACATATAGGACACGCACACTGACCTTTAATGCTATATCCTGATAAATTACCATATGCTGGAAAATCATTAATTGTTCCGAACAACATAGCCCTCAAATTGAAACATTCTTTCTTATACCCGTCATAGACTTCTACACCTGTCTCCCACATAATTTTTAAATCTTCAATTAAAGGAGCCAAGTATACGTCGATATCATTCCCCGGTTGTTTGGGTCCAGAAATTAACAGAGACAACATCATAAACTTACGCTTCATACATAACCATGGAGGTAGATTATAAATCAACAAAATCACAGGCCACGTGCTGTGTGAGATGCTTTGAAGACCATGTGGATTCATTCCATCAGTAGAAAGTGCAAGGCGTAGATTTCTCGACTCTATCCCGAATTCAGGATACTCGTGATCAATTTTTGCCCATTGCGGAGAATCCGCAGGGTGTCGTAACTTTCCATCTCTAATTCTTTCATTTGCATGCCATGTCAAGTGTTTTGAATCTTCTTCACTGCGATACATGCGCCTAAATCTTGGTATTATAGGAAAATACCACACGACTTTTGCTGGAGTAGATTCTTTCTTCTTATATCGAGATACATTGCATTTCGGACACGCCTTTAGTAATTCATATTCATTCCGAAATAAAATGCAATCATTAGGACACGCGTGAATCCTTTCATAACTCATACCAATAGAGCATAAAATTCGTTTAGCTTCATAGGTTCTACTGGGAAGTTCATTATCATCTGGCAACATATCTTTTAATAGGGTTAGTAATTCTGTGAAGCTTTTATCAGACCATCCATTACTCGCTTTTAAGTTGTACAACTTTAGTATCGCCGAAAGTCTTGTGAATTTAGTACAACCATTATATAATGGTTTCTCTGCATCACTCAACAAGCTCTCAAACATTTTAGGACAATCACGAAGATCTTCTTCAACTGCTTTTGCAATCTCCTCAACTCGGTCTGGCTCATATGTATCTGTGTCGAAATCAGTTGAAACATATGTATATGTGCGAGTATTATCATTGATTTTCTCACCATGTCTTATCCAACATGTATAGCTTTGATCAATTCCATACCATACTAAATGTCCTTCCAATTCATCTGCTCTAATGCGTTTTCCAAAACAACATTTTAAACAAGGACAAACGACTCTATTTGGATCTTTTGCATTCATCACTGCAAACTCAATAAACTCCTTCACTCCATTTTCATACTCTTTTGTCAATCAATTAGCAGACATCCATTTCCGGTCCATTTATGACCTATATATATAAATGCAGTTACACAATAAGCATGATTTCAAGTACTCTGATATATTATGACCTATATATATATATTGATAATACACATATAAATAAAATTTATCAGAAACCCTATTATATCATGTAACAATTTAATTATATCAGTAACCATGACCTATATCAGTAAGCATGAGCTATATCAGAAACCCTATTATTTCAATTCTAATATATTATGACCTATATCAGTCTGATATATTATAAATAAAATTTATCAGTAACAAATTATATCAATAACAATAAACAATATTATTTCAAGTTTTTTGATCATGTAACAATGTAACAATTTCATGTAACAAATGTAACAATGTAACAATTTAGCAATTTCAATTAACAATGTAACAATTTCCTGAGGCAATTAACAACAAATAAATAAAATAAATTTGAATTACCTGAGACAACTTGATGATCAATTTGTTTTAAATGAGGAAGATGGGCGCACACGAGGGGTTCACAGGGAAGGGAAGATGAGATTTCGTAGGGTTTTGACAACGTATTAAATTTGTTTTAAATTTGATTTTATTTACTTAAAGTTAACGCTTCTTTGAAATGAAGGATTTTACAGCGCTTTCTAAATAAGCGCTGTAATAGGTCCTATAAAAATTTAAGGGGCAAGCCTATTACAGCGCTTGTCTAAAAAGCGCTGTAATAGGTCAACCAATGACACAAAGCGCAAGGCTTTTACAGCGCTTTATTTTAAAGCGCTCAGAAAGCGCTGTAAAAGCCTATGCAATAGCGCTTGATTTACAGCGCTTTCTG
This sequence comes from Cicer chorassanicum, assembly GCA_037974735.1. Classification (NCBI taxonomy): domain Eukaryota; kingdom Viridiplantae; phylum Streptophyta; class Magnoliopsida; order Fabales; family Fabaceae; genus Cicer; species Cicer chorassanicum. The sequence continues at coordinate 25,694,556 of JBBPBP010000004.1, forward strand.
AAGAAGCGCTGTAAAAGGCTATGTGATAGCGCTTTCTGACCCTATATGACCCTACAACAACGTTTTTTTTACAGCGCTTGTAGAAAAAGCGCTGTTGTAGCCTCCGTTATTTTTAAAAAGACCCTTTTACAGCGCTTGTATTTAATAAGCGCTGTAAAAGACGCGCTATAAAATATCATTTTTGGCGTAGTGTTTGTTTTCTTGTTTAAATGTTGGATATATCAGTTTCGGGCGGACTTCAGTTATTTGTTTACCCCTACTATATATAATCGTTTCAATTTTAGTTTTATGGCATATGAGTATCTTAATTTTGAAGTGGTATGTGTTGGAACCAAGTTGATTTTATACTTAGAGTTTTTATGATAACAAAAGTATTTTATAAAAATAGTATATTTGACTTCAGAGAGCATGAAAGAAGATTCATGTTTTTGAAAAAAATCTAAAAGAAGATTTGATTCAAATCTATAATTGAAGAAAATCTAAAATAAGATTTGATTCAAATTTATAATTGATGAAAATCTAAAATAAGATTTGATTCATATTTATAATTGAAGAACATCTTTGACCAAGTTAAAAAGAAGATATGGTCAAGATTTGAAGAATATTTGAAGAAGAATTGATCATGATTTATCTACAACAAAATATGAATAGAACCAACCAATCTGAAGAATTTACAAACGCAATCTGAAAAAAAATACGGACAAAATCAATCTAAAGAATTTACAAACTCAATCTAAACAAAATAGAAATAGAATCAATTTGAAGAACTTACAAACTCAACATGAACAAGATACAATTCAGAATTAAACAAGGACTAAATTGAAGCCCAAATTTTCACTATAAATAGACACTGAAGACTGAAGGAGGAAAGCATCGAAAAGTAGAAAAGAGTAGTCGTATAGTTCAAATAGAGAAACACTTGTTCGAGTTAGAAATATTTTCTAAGTGTTCTTTTCTTAGAGTCTAAGAGTTATTATTATCATCATCTTTTTAAGAGCAACTAGTCAAGTTTCAATCTTTTGTGTCCAACCCGATAGTGGTTTAGTTCCTTCTTCAATCTGGGGCTGTTAGGTTGTTAGGAGAAGACTTGGCATGTAGGTTCAAGGTGGTTAGTTCCTCAAAACTCTAGGGTTGTTAGGTTGTTTGGGAAGACTGGCTTAGAGGGTCAGGTGCTCTGTAATTCAAGGTTTTTGAATTAGTGGATTAAAGTCTTCTAAATGAGGGGACTAAATGTAGCCAAGTTAGTGGTGAACCAGGATAAATCTACGTGTCAAATTATTTATGCTATCATTACTTGCTACCTCTGAATCCGATTGCTTCTACTCCAAGTAAGTCACCAAAACCAAACTAGTTTTTTTTTTTTTTATTTATAAATTATCAAAAAGTTGTCAACTTTGGCAAACACAATTCAACCTCCCTTTTCGTGTTTGCACTTTCAGTATGTATATTGTTGAAATGGTTAAGTAGAGATTGAGCTATTACTTAATTCATGGTTTCTGTAGAAAATATATTTGAATTTATTTGAATAATATTGAGAGTACAATCACTAATTTGTTGAAATAGACTAATGCTATAACTAATGGACTTAATTAATACTAATGAGCCTAATATGTACAATTAGACTATGCTATATTTATAATACCTCTTCAAGCTGGTGAATGAATATTTATCATTTCCAGCTTGCAAGTAAGTTGATTGAATTTTTTGGTTGGTAATCATTTTGTTAACACGTTTGTCAGCTTATTATCGAAAGGAATGTAGCTTGTAGTTATCAATCCATTATCCAGCTTTTTTTTAATAAGATGTCTATCGATCTCGGTATGTCATGTTGAACATGACTATGAGTAATACTCATGGCCGATTTATTGTGACAAAATAGCTTTATAAGGCATTCAACTTTATCTTTAGATTTTCTAGCACAATTTTCATCCACAATAGCTTTCAAATTCTTTGTGCCATAACTCTAAATTTTTGCTTCTTATTCCTCCAAGCAACAAGGTTCCCACATAAGAAAGTACAATAATTGGAAGTAGATCTTCTATTACTAAATGATCTTGCATAATCAACATCATTGTATGCCTCCATAGTTAGGTTTCCACCTCTTTTAAACAAGAGTCCTCTCTCCGGAGTGGCTTTAATATAATGTCGAACATGGTCTATTACTTGTAAATGTTTTACCCTCGAATCACTCATGAATTGACTCACCACACTAACTACATAAGCAAATTCGGCCTAGTGTGTGCCAAGTAAATCAACTTTCCCACTAATCTATGATATTGTGGTTTGTCAACTTTGGCACTTTTTTTCTTCTCATAACTCATCTTGTGATTTTGTTTAATCAGAACACTCGCGGGTTTGCATCCAAGTTTGCATGTTTCTTTGCAAATGATCAAGTATATACTTTGAGTATGCCACATCAATTTCCAAGATATACACTTCAATTCCTAATAAATAATTGATATGCCCAATGTCCTTCATTTCAAATTATGTTGATAATTTCTTCTTAAGCACTCGTCTCTAAGTCAAATCATTTCCTGTAACAATAATATCATCAACATAGATAAAAAAGTATAGTTAATTTTCCTTCTTGTGAATGTTTGAAAAAATAGTGTGGTCTTATTGGCTTTGCTTACATCCCAAACACACCATTACCATTGTGAATCTTCCAAACAACGCATGAGGGGACTACTTTAGTCCATATAAGACATTTCTCAATCGACACACCTTGTTGGCTCCACTTGTGATACCAAAGCCTGAGGGAATCTCCATATACATTTCCTCCTCTAAGTCTCCATATAAGAACAAAAAAAAAATTACATCAAATTGGGTGCAGTTCCCATCATGAGTGGGAAACAAGAGATAATAAAATACGAACAACATCCATCTTTGTCACTAGAGCAAACGTCTCCTCATAATCGACATCGTATGTCTAAGTATACCCTTTTGCCACTAGTCTGGCCTTGTAATGATCAATGCTATCATTTAATTTGGGTTTTACTATATAGATCCACCTGTATCCAACTGGCTTCTTGCCTCTCAACAATCTCCAAAGTTCCGTTTTTCTCAAGTGATTTCATTTCTTCAGCCATAGTTTGGACCCAATTATTATCTTGCAATGCTTCTTGAACGGATAATGGGATTCTCACAGAGTCAATAATTGCAATAAAAACCTGATACTACGGGGAAACACGTTTAGAAGAGACAAATTAATAAATATGATATCTATATTTAGTAGGGATGACAAAACGGGCCATCGTGCCCTACTGTGCCTCTCCATTAACCCATTTAAAAAGGGGTGGGGCGAGGTAGACCAACTAGTGCTAATGGATTAAAATCTTACCTCGCCCCTTTACAAGGCAGGCTGCCCCGTTAACTTTTGGAATTTTTTTATTAATTAATAAATTCAGGAAAACTATATAAAATGTGTATTATTCAAATAAACCAAAATATAAAACTAATGAGTCAGACAAAAATATACAAATTATCATTCAAACACTCATGATTTATCATCCAAAAATACAGAATATGTCATGAAAAGTTAATGTATCCAATATATAAACTCACAAATTATTATAAACATGAAGTTAAAATCATGAAACCATAAAACCTTACTAAAGTCCTCAAATATTTTGTGAATTTATAAATAATTTTTTGCCAAATAACATTGTCCTCTATTTGTGAATTGAGAAGTAATTATTGGCTAAGACTTACTATAAAAAAAATGTAAATTTTATTTAGACACCAACGGGTCAACCGCACTGCATCGTCACTCTTCTGTTTTTTTGGGGAGTTAGGCGGGGCAAACAAAAAAGTGGTGGCGGTTTGAAAATCTGAACTCTCCCTACAAAAAACGACGAACTAAACGAGCACCCCCAACGGGACAAATCCATTTTTCCATCCCTAATATTTAGAGGCACAAGATCTTTTATCCTTTCTCAAAGCAATGGGTAAATCATTCGGAACAATATCACAAGTATCATATATATGAGAATCACCAATAAAGGAATCATTTTCAGCACTTACCACTAGATCAATATCACAAGTATTAGAAATATCAGGATCGCCAATAGAAGTGTCATTTTAAGAATTTACCACCGGTTCAAGCAACTTAAGTTGTTTTTGGAGCATGTTTGGTTTACTTCTTCTTCGATACACGAAATTTGGTGTCAAATGTGCTAATTCAATAGACAACTCAGATTCAAAAGCAGTACTAACTTAAGGCGTCGTCACAATAGGCAACTTAGTTTCAGAAGTCATGCTAATAAAAGGAAGTGAAGCAGGTAATTTAGGGAAACTAGAACCAAGGATTGGGAGCTTGAGATCAGATTCGGTATCATTCATGTTCTCCCTCTTAGGTTAAGGATTAGTGAAGTAAGACACGTTCTCGTGAAATGTGACATCTTTAGAAACAAATTACTTACGACGGGGAGGATGATAACATTTGTATCCTCTTTGATTAGAAGGATAACCCACAAAAACACATCTAACTGCACGAGAATCTAACTTAGTCAGTATTGTTTATGAACATCGACAAAATATTCACATCCAAATACTCGAGACTCAAGACTCTTTATAATTGAAACAAAAGGAAAAATTGAAATCATAAACTGAACAAGACTAACATTACTAATGGAACGAGATGGTATTCGATTAATTAGATATACAGCAGTCAACACTGCTTCACTCCAATATTTGGAAGAGAAGAGCTGATAGAACTTCAAGTAAGTGGAGGTTCTTCCTTTTTGCAATCCTATTTTGTTGTGGAGCGTCAACACATGTAAATTCATGAATAATGTCATGTTTACTATTAAAGCTTGAAAGGTTATGATTATCATACTCCTTCCCATTGTCAAACAGTAATCTATTAATGACTTTCCTAAATTGTGTCTATACCATATTGTTAAATTGAATGGACAATTGTGGTACTTTTGATTTATCCGTCATCAAAAAAATCCAATTTACTTAAGAAAAATCAAAAATAAAGGAGATAAACCATCTCACACCAGAAATATTATAAATAGGAGCAGATCCCCATACATCAGAATAGATAAGATGAAGAGGTTCAACACTTTTAGTAAAACTTGAAGGAAAAGTAGTATGTTTGTGCTTAAAAAAACTACAAGATGTTGCATTTAAAAGACTCAACCAATTGTTTTGGAAACAAAGATGGAAACGTACATTTCATTAATAGAAAAGGAGGATGATCAAGACGTTCATGTTGGAGTCATATTTGTGAAGTGCACAAGAGAACACTTTTTGACTAGTTTTGCATCACACAAATATTATAAACCGCCTTGTTCCTTGGCAACTCCAATCGTTTTTACTATTGCAAGATCTTGAAAAATACAATAGAAAAAAAGATTGTGAATCAAGATAAGGTTATTTGAAAGACCAAGAACACGAAGCACATCTTTCAATTTAAAGAACGGTTAAAGTTCAGTATTCCCAAAGCCAGCAACATGAGTATGAGAACCATCAACAACAATAATAAAATAAATGCTAAATGGAGAAGTATACGAAGAAAACATTTATAAATGTTGAGATCATGTGATTAGTGGCTCTAGAATCCAAAATACAAGAATCCTTAAACATAATACCAAATGCAATAAGAGATTGGTAACAAATACTTTTATCACTCATGAGTGACACCGTAATTAGTACTATCAATTTCTTCCATTAAAAAGGAGAGGACCAAAAAACAAAAGACTACAAATTGGCCCAAAAACAAAGCACATATGACTAGTATCGGTTATGAATGAACAATGTTGAGGGAACAGTACCATGTCAGATGAACAGTGTCGAGCAAACAGTAAAAGAAACTCAAATTAACGGTGGACGCCTGAATAGTATTTTTACACGTAAACAATGTTTGCGCAGATGAATAGTGTTGCGATGAAGGCAGAAAGAAGGGTCTGTGCGCATGGACAGAACTTAACAAAAATCTTGGTAGTATTAAATTTTTAAAATTTTAATTGATAAATTAAACATAATATTTTATTATATATTAAAATTTTAAGTTGTAAATTTGTATCGTGAACACGCAATATTTGCAAACACAATTGCAGAGGAATGGAGAATTAGACTGAGAAGTTGAATTAGTTTGAGATAGATAGAGCTATGAGCATGACATATCAATTTAATTCGTTATTTTGTAGAGAAAAAGATCTAGATGTCAGTTTGGATGAACTTTTACTATTTTTCTCACAATTTTCTAACCAAACCAATTAAAAACATGTTGATCTAGTCCGATTTAATCGGGTTGACATTTTTAAAAATTAAGACATCTATTTTATAAACTCCAATTTTTTTTTTCAAACACTAGATTTTTATACTATTGAAACAATTGCATAAACTTTTTTTTACGACACAAGTACATAAATTACAATGATAATATAATATATAAAAAAATACTTAAATACAATATTTTTTTTTAAGATAATATTGAAATAGCGTGAAATAAAATATAATGGCTTCATTTAGATGTCGGTGGTTGATTTTAAAAGTCATAAAATCATACCTAATCATTAGAGGTTGAGTTAATTTGATTAAGTTCAGTTTGGATTAAAACACTAAAAGAAAATAAAATAAAAAATTAATTAATTTCAATTAAATTTTTTAGTCTATCAAATTATTGATTTGATGTTTATATCTTAGACGAATCACACAGTTAGAATTTAGATTGAAAGATGTATTGTATTATTTTAGGTTTTTTTTTTAATTTTTGTTATAGGTTACAAAAAACAATTGTTGGGACTTTGGAGTGGTCATGGTCACCCCTAGTCCCAACGAAGTTCTGCCACTGGTTGATCAAGTTCGTTGTGTGAAAGCTTAAATCAAGGGATAGAGTAAGAGTGAGCTGGAATTGATCAAGAGTGTAAAATAACTGATATGAATGAAAAAAATCGTATTTTTCAAAATTCGTCTGGGGTTCATTACGTAGGGTTGAAGCCCTTTGAATAATAATTGACTAATAAAAATACTTGGAATTTGATGAGATTAATATATCAATTAAAATTTTAAGAATTTGACACAAAGATTTTTGTTCAAGTTCTGCCACTTGGAACAACTTATCAAATATATGTCTCTTCTTCGTCAATCGTCATATTTAATAATCCACAAAGACAATAAAATATATACAAACCTAAAGAAGTAAAAATAAATTATTTACTATTCATAATATAATCTAAATTATATTTAATAATATAAACCTATATATCAAACATAATTGTATTTTTAAAACATAAATATGTTTAACTTAAAGCAAGGAAAAAATTTGTTAGATAAAATATAATATAATTAACAATACTTATTTTCAACCAAATGAATATTTATGCTTCAATCTAAATTATAATTAAAATAAGATAAATATTTTGTAAGTGAAACAGATCATACTTGCTCATATACAAGAGAAAATGAAAGGAAGTCAATAAAGAAATATTTTGAAAATTTGTATTCTACAAAAATCTAATATTATTTGGTTTAGATATTCATTTGATCTTTTTATTAATTATATAAAATAACCCTATTTTTACTATCTATACTATTAGAATATGGTGAATCAATAGAGTACTTAACCAAATAATTAGAACACGGTGAACCTTAGAACATATTGAATATGTGTGTTCCTTTATCTAAAAACATATTGAACATAGTGAACCTGTGAACATATAGAAGGTCATCTTTTAGAGCATGATGTTGCTGACTTTTTTTATAAATCAAGTTCGGTAAAAGAGAAAACATTATTTTTCTCACCAAAATTCATTCTATAAATAATTGATATTCAAAAAAAATATAAATAATAATCATGACCGGGAATAATCAAAATAAAACAATAAAAAGACGATCCAAAAAAAATCAAATAATAGTGATATATATAGACACTAAATGTTTCGTTGGTTACTAGAGTGCACCACAGGTGTAGGCTTTCTTCTCTTTGGTGCTATATGTATTGGCTTAATAGGTAATAAGTAGTATAAGATTATCAAGTTGTTTTCTTTTGGAGGGTTAGAAGAAAAGTTGGAAAATATAATTGATCAGTACTGTTTCCTATGCGGCACCATAGAAAATACGAAGGACTTGTATATTAAGTAGCATAATGGAAATAATAGAGATCTATTTGTATTGAGAACTACACTTGTCAATAACATGTATATATAAAGTAAAGGCACACTACTTATTTTCATGTGTGCCTTATTCCTTTGTTTTCCTTTTTTTTTTCTTTTTCTTTTTTTTTTTTTATAAACATCATCCACCTTCTTTATTTAAGTTTCAAAACTAATAACATTAGTTCTTGTTTGTTCATACATTTCTTGTCTAAGTCAAACCATTGAATAAAACTCATCTCTATTATCATAAAACACTAACCCATCTTGATTCTTGAGTGTGGATGAAAATATACCACCATTAATGAGCTCTATCTTTGTTTAGTGTTCTTTTCTAAGAATTAGGGAGTTTATCTACTAACTAATGAGAAAACCAACGTTTTTGTTCCATAAACACCAAACCTTTTATTTTTGAAATATGTCAATAATGACAAACCCTGTTATGGAGCTAATGAGAATAAAGGTGATCTTAAGCGTCATTTTTCATCAACTGCTAAAATCCACTTTTCCTGATTCTTGATTTATAGATTTTAATTGTATTTTTAATATTATAATTTTGTTTACAGTATTTTGATATTTATTCATCATTTTTTAAAGTGATTTTCTAATTAAAAACACGGAGAAACGTCAGAGCATGCTCTAGAGATTATTTTGCAACTGGAGATATAGGTAAAGGTGAGTTTTAACTTAATCAATTCATATAATATATGTAGGACAAATGGGAAATTCCTAATTCCCACACAACTTATGGGACTTGCCACTACTACAGTCCTTTCGTAGTGATTTAGTTTAATTGATTAAATGTGAATTTTTGATTTTAGGAATTTAAAACTGAATTTAGTAACCTTAAAGGTTGTGTGAGAATTTATATTGAATAATGATGTGTTTATCTTCATGGGAGATGCATATTTGTGAATTGTGATATGTGATAGGATTAATTGTGACCTATTGAGTATGAATTATGAATATGTGATATGATGTGACCGGTTGAATATGAATTATATATATATATATATATATATATATATATAATTGATGATCGTATGATATATTTTGTGTGAATAAGAAGCATGAAGTGTTTATGTGTTATGTTGAGTTTGGGAATAACTATTGTTGGTTCGTAAGGAGTAATAAAATATATGTAAATGATATATGTGAGTAATGATTATGATTAAGTAATAAAAAGTGATTTTGTGATTTGTGTTTATGGAATAATGAATTTTGATACATGAGTCACAGTGTTATTATATACTAAATTATAATTAAATGATGATACGATGATATATGATAAAGTGGTTAATTTGATTAAATATGATGTTGAGAATGTGGGACTCGTGCCCATGATAGATATCTATCTGTTAATATGAGATGGCTTAAGATGACTAGTAATTTTGTGTGAAAGCATACATGAAGTGATAATTAGGATCGGAGGATTAAGTAACCAACTGATGTGTAGAGGAAATACAATTAATTGTATTGTATTGGGCCTTGGAGTGACAATCTAAAGATCGTGAAGGTATAAGGGTGTGAAATTCTTAGGTGTCATGGAGATGATTCCCAATGCCGAGAGTTACCATGCAACACATCATACTACACATCAAGAGTGATCCGGAGAGTTGTGATATTGCGCAAGCCTATGAAGGACTTGAATGTGTTCGCGCATTGACGTCATGTCACTTTTCTCCAAAGTGTTTAAGAGTTAGCTGGTGCCGCCTATATTTTATGATGTCTATGTGAATACCATATATCATGTGCCGCCTATATTTAATTTGATTTCATGATTAATCTTAGATGATAAATGCAAACAAGTTATGAATAGGGCATGCTTAGTTTTAAGTAGTAATTAAGAATATGTCATAATATTAATATGATGTGACGGTGACGTTTGATTTTGTATGTGTTTGCACTTATGTGTATTATATCATTAACATGATTTTGAAAATTTATCATTTGTTGTTTGTGTTTGCGTTGTGTGATGGTGAAGATATGTCATATTCTATGGATGAAGCTTAGAGTCTGAGGTCATTGTAGACATCTATATCTAAGAAATTTCCACTCTGATAAGTGATACTAAAGTTAAAAAAATTAGTAACATAATTTTATTTAAGTATTAAATTGTATTGAGATGCTTTAATTTTAACTATAATTTTGATAATAGATTTGTCTTTGGAAACGTGTTCACATGCTTTTCAATGCACGGTTGGTGAACTCTCCACGTTATAGCTTTGAGTAATCGTACAATGTCATCGTGAAAATTTTGAAAATCAAATTTATACTTAGCAATATTTGAGTCTATGGATAAACGAATTTGTAGAATACGGTGTAAGGGAAAAAAATTTGACAATCAAATTAATGCTTAGTAATATTTACACTAAACTTGTCACACCAAGTGTGCTAACTAAAAAGTCTACTATAAATGAATGTTTAATAAGTGTAAACATAAAATCTTGTACAAATTATTTGATAATAGAGGCGTGCTTACATGTGTATTAAGTTATTTTTACGTTTTATTTTTAAATCTATATGGTTTTATGAACTATATTTCTACAAGATAAATTTGTACAAAAATAATTTCAACGAACGAAAATTGGATTTGAAAGAAAAATTGAGTATAATTTAAATACGTAATCATAAAAGAAAAGCCAAATGACAAAAAGTAGATTGCACTAACGTAAATGAACAATAGTTTAAAAATTTACAAGGAATTTCAATGCAAAAAAAAAAAAAGACATAATTTTAATGTTAAAACGTTTAAAGACTCGCAATTAAATGGCCTCTTGATGATTATATGCTTTTAATTAAAATGGTAGAACATTATATGAATTTAAAGATTTGGAAGGCAAACTTTGACACTAAGAACTTGAGTTTTGGATTAGGCTTTAGAATGGAAGTATGTAACTATTACAAAAACTAAATTAATTCGGGCACACTCAATGAGAATTTCAAGTGCACCAATGTGTTTAAACGCCAATGCACTGATGTCTCACATTGAATAGAAAATATATGTGGGTTTGCTTCCATCACTATATAATGAGTTTTAAACTCTTGTGAAAAATACATCAAAGTTGAATACATTTTCCAACTTTCTCTTTTCTCTCTTTTTTTATTTTGCTCGACTTATTTCAGAGCCATTTCTCCCATTTCTTTTTGTCCCCTCGATCTTTTAGAACGGTTTTGTACTGTAGTCCCTTCGATTTTTAGAGCGGTTGTTATGTTGTAGTCCATTCCCTTCGAATTTTAGAGCGATTGTTATGCCGTAATTATAAAAAGTGGTCTTAATACCTCTATGAGCGGTCCTTTTTTGAGTTATGAGTGGTAATAGTACCATATTACGAGTGGCAACCATTAGACTGTCGTATTGAGGGTGTAATTCTAGAACGGATTTATACTGCCTTGCACAATTTAGGCAGTGCCACGAAACGTCTTAAAGAGAGCGACCTAGTCTGCGACTCAATCCAATAATATTTTTTGTGGCATAAATTGTGATTTTTAAACAGTTTTTGAAAATAAAAAAATAATAATTTTAAGACGTTTCCTTCTGCCATGTCTACCAACGAAATTATTGGGACAAGTTCTTCTGCTTCTGATTTCAACAAACCATTTCGGTTTGAGGGATGTACTTCAAACGATGGCAACAAAAGATGTTATTTTTCTTAACCATGAAAAAGGTTGCCAACGTTCTAAAAGATGACATTCCTGTTGTTCCGGAAACAAGTGAACAAACAGAAAAGGAAAAGAAAGCTGTTGAATTAACCCAATAGGAACATAATGATTACTTATGTAAGAATTATACTCTGAATGGACCTGCTGATGATATGTATGATTATTATAGTTCTAGCAGCAATACTGCTAAACAAGTTTGGGATGCTCTAAAGAAGAAATATGATACTGAGGAAGTTGGAGCCAAAAAGTATGTTGTTAGCCGCTACCTCAAATATCAAATGACAGATTAGTGGAAGCTCAGTTCCATGAAATCCAGAAAATTGCTCACGAGATCATATCTGAAAGTATGTCCCTAAATGAATAGTTTCAAATTGTTATTGACAAATTGCCCCTGCTTGAAGGATTTCAAAAATTCTCTCAAGCATAAAACAAAAGAATTTTCTCTAGAGAGTCTTAGAGATAAAGAAAAAGAAAAAAAAAATATTGTTTATGGTTTTCTTCTGGATAAGGCATATGGGCAGATTTGTAGAATGTCTCATTTTGTTTACATGTGTGATTTTAATATTTGACATGTTAGACTCTGTCATGTGAACAAGGATTTCAAACTTAAGTAACTTAGGTTTAATTCCAAAGTTATCTTTAAATAATTTTGAAAAATGTGATTTTAATAGTTAAGCTAAAATACCAAAGAGTTCACATAAATCAGTAGTAAAAGAATCCGAGCATTTAGATTTAATATATATGTGAACTTGTTGGGATGTTAACAAGAAATGAAAAACGCTATTTTATCACTTTTATCGATGATTGTTTCGACTATACTTTCGTATATCTAATGAACAATAAATGTGAAGCGTTTGACATGATTAAGCTCTTTGTAATTGTAATTGAAAATCAATTTAGTAGAAAGATTAAGATGTACCGAGTAGATTCTAGTTTGTGTAATGAGTTTTATAAATTGCTTGGAATTATACATATTCACCTAAAATGAACGGTAAGTTGAAAGAAGGAATAGAACTCTTACTGAACTAGTTGTTGCTATTATGGTTAACACTAGTGTTGCATCTCATCCGGGGGGGGGGGGGGGGGGACTGTTTGTTATGTTTTGAATAGAGTTCATAAATCTAAAAACTAAACATCTCCTTATGAGATAGTGAAGAAAAGACAACCAAACTTGTCTTATTTTCGAACTTGGGGCTGTCTGACTTATGTCGGAATTCCCGATCCCAAGCAAATTAAACTCGCCAGTAGAGCCTATGAATGTGTATTCATTGGGTAATCGAATTAATCTCTCCAGTAGAGCCTATGAATGTGTATTCATTGGGCATGCAGTAAACAATAAAGCATATAGGTTTTATGACCTAAATGCAAAAGTGATCATAGAGTCAAATGATGTTGACTTCTATGAAAATAAATTCCTTTTAAAATCGAGAAATAGTGGGGGGAAGCGTACCAAGTCTCGTTCCTGTAACAAGAAGCACTGAAAGCAGCACACCAGACAAAAAAGAAACTCGAAGAAGTAAGAGAGTCAAAATTGCTAAAGATTATAGACCCGAATATACGGTCTATTCTTTAGAAGAGGAACCTACAAATCTTAAATAAGCTTTGTCATCATTGAATGCAGATTTATGGCAAGAAGCTATAAATGATGAAATGGATTCTCTAGAGTCTAACAAGACCTGGAACTTAGTAGACTTGCCACTTGGTTGCAAACCAATAGGTTGTAAATGAATTTTGAAAAAGAAACTAAAACTCGATGGAACTGTTGATAAATACAAGGCTCGCCTTGTAGCCAAAGGTTTTAGACAAAGAGAAAATATAGATTTCTTCAATACTTTTTCACCGGTGACTAGAATGACATCCATTAGGGTACTCATTTCACTAGTAGCTATTCATAATTTGGTGATACACCAAATGGATATCAAAACAACTTTTTTAAATAGTGACCTGGAAGAAGAAATCAATATGGAACAACCTGAAGATTTTGTAATTCATGGACAAGAAGACAAGGTCTGTTAGTTAGATAAATTTTTGTATGGTCTTAAACAAGCTCCTAAGCAATGGCATGAAAAGTTTGATAATTTGATTATATCGAATGAGTTTAAAGTGAATGAAAGTGACAAATGTATTTATTACAAATCTGAAAAATGACATTTGCACTATTATATGTCTCTATGTAGACGATTTACTCATATTTGGATCAAACATGCATGCTGTAAATATTGTGAAATTATTATTGTGTAACAGCTTTGATATGAAAGAACTCAGAGAAATGAGTGTAATCCTTGGAATCAAAATTAGTAGGTTAGAAAACGGAATTTCTTTGGATCAGTCTCACTATGTTGAAAAGATCCTAAAGAAATACAAATACTTTGACTGTAAACCTACTTGCACACCATATGATCCAAGTGTGAAACTCTTCAAGAACACTGGTGAAGGTGTTAGACAAACTGAATTTGCGAGCATCATTGGTAGCCTCAAGTATGCCACTGATTGTCCTTGACCCGACGTTGCCTACGTCCTGGGACTATTCTGCAAATTTACCATTAGACCTAGTATGGAACATTGGCACGCTATCGAAAGAGTCATGAGATACCTAAAAAGGACCATGAGTCTCGAATTACGTTATCAAAGATTTCATGTCGTACTTGAAGGATATAGTAATGTTGACTGAAACATCTTATCAGATGACTCCAAAGTAACCATTGGCTATATTTTTAATATAACTAGTGGTGTTGTATCTTGGAAGTTGAAGAAACAGATGATATTGGCTCAGTTTATTATGGAGTCTCAAATGATAGCACTAGCTACTGTTGGTGACGAAGCGAGTTGGTTAAGATGCTTGCTAGCTGAAATTCCTTTATGGAAAAAAACTTATGATAGATGTGTTGATCCATTGCGATAGTACCACAGCTATTGCGAGGATTGAGAATCATTATTACAACAGTAAGAGACGACAAATTCATTGTAAGCACATCACTGTTAGAGAGTTACTTTCTAAAGGAGCTATTATAGTGGATCATGTACGCACTGATGATGATGATCATGTATGCATTGATGATAATTTAGAAGATCCTTTGACAAAAGAGTTAGCTAGAGAGAAAGTCCTAAATACATCCAAAAAGGATGGGACTAATGCCTATAGATTCATTCATGATGGTAACCCAACCTAAAAGACTAGAGATCCCAAGAATTAGGTTCAATGGGTAATAACAAGTCGTGAAGTGATATGAGTGATATGAGATGAACATGCAATTATAAATCAGAGAAGCATGATTCCTGAAGCGATGATAGGATGAGATAATAGAAACTATTAATGAGATCTATATTCCATGTGGAGTGGAGTACCTAGCTACAGGATTACTCTTGATAGACTCACCTATGTGAATGTGGAAGTAGAGCCGCTTCATATGGGATTTTGAGGCCGAATTCCTAGGACTTTCACTATATTGGGATAGACGTGCAGGACCATTAATGCACAGACTTTTGAGAATACACCCTATGAAAAGGTTGTGTGTGGGTTTGATGTCAGAGGTAGAGTTTAAAACTACGAGTCACTCTTGTTGAATTTGAATCTTACTTACTATGCAAAGGTTCAAGTCATGAGACACCTTTGTTTCTAAACGATCTTATAGAAGTGTTTGACGCTATTTCAGAAATATTTTTTTTAAATTCAAGTGGGAGATTATTGGAACATAGAGTATGTTAATGTGTGAATTTAAAAATTGTTGAAGACCACATTGGAAAACTCTTATATTTTGAGTAGTTTTCAACTCTATAAATACTAAAGTGCCACATTGGATAGAAAACATATGTGCGTTTGCTTCCATCACTATATAATGAGTTTCAAACTCTTGTGAAAAATACACCAAAGTCGGATGCTTTCTCAACTTTCTCTTTTCTCCCTTTTTTATTCTCCTCGACTTATTTTCGAGCCAATTCTCCCCTTTCTTTCTGTCCCTATGATCTTTTAGAACGGTTTTGTACCGTAGTCCATTCGATTTTTATAGCAGTTGTTATGTCGTCGTCTCTTCCCTCGATTTTTAGAGCGATTGTTATGTCGTAATTCCATCGATTTTTGAGTGATCCTAATACCACTATCCTTTTAGAGCGATTTTATGTCGTAGTTCCGTCGATTTTTTAGTGGTCCAAATACCACTATGAGCGATTTTTGTGTTGTAGTCTTTTAGATCGGTTTTTGTGTCGTAGTCTTTTAGAGCGGTTTTTTTGTGTTGTAGTCCTTTTTGATTTATGAGTGGTCATAGTACTATATTACGAGTGACAACCATTAGACTGCCATATTGAGGGTGTAATTCTAAAATGGATTTATACGGTGCAGATGAATTCCGATAGTCTGTCTTGCACAATTTGGGGGCAGTTCCGCGAAATGTTCTAAAAAGAGCGACCTAGTCCGCGACTCAACCCAGTAATATTTTCGGTGCCATAAATTGTGATTTTTAAACAATTTTCGAAAATAAAAAATAATAGTCCCAAATTAAATTAAAAATATATTTTTTGAGAAATTAATTCAACTAACACACATAAAATTTATCTTTTTATTATTAAATAATTGCAAGATCTAAAAATAAAATGGCTGAAATGCAATTTGGGTCTTCCATTTTACTAAATCTGCAATTTGAGTCCCTTATTTTTTTCTCTCGCAATTTTGATCTTCCATTTATAAAATTGTTGACATTTTGTTGTCCTTCTCAATTTAAATTTCAATTTGGTGATGTCGCAGTCATTTTGGTAATGTATACATGATCTGTTGAGGAAAAAACCTTTTTGATGTATGTTTTAATGACAACAAACTTTATGAAATAAATGATTAAGTTTTATGAATGGTGATCTACTAATGATTGCACTTGAGTTTTATTTAAGGAACATGAATTAAATAAGTGAAAAAGCAAGAAGCCATTCACTTCATCAAAGTGCATAAAAATTTATGGCAAGATCATATTAAAGGGGAAGTA
Source organism: Cicer chorassanicum (assembly GCA_037974735.1). Lineage (NCBI taxonomy): Eukaryota > Viridiplantae > Streptophyta > Magnoliopsida > Fabales > Fabaceae > Cicer > Cicer chorassanicum. Next base: position 25,711,291 of record JBBPBP010000004.1, read on the forward strand.
AAAATTTACAAACAGAACGAAGAACGTTCTTGACAGAAGTTTGAAAAATGAAGAACGTTCTCCATTGTTCTAAAACAACAAAAATGATCATATCCTCTTTTAAGAAAAAGAAAGCTCCTAGGATTTACAAATGCGTTTCCAGTATTCCATTAGGAATATACAGAGCTCATATCAGAAAAATAATGACTCCAAAAGACAAAAGGACAAAAGCTATGGATCATGAAAAAACCAAGCAAGAATTAAGAACGATCTTGATTGGATACTTCAACATATCTCTAAGATGTCTACAAAGAGATCATCAATAACCATTAAAGATGGCTACTGCTGCTGCTGCAACTTTTTGTAGAACACTACTGCTGCAACTTTTTGTAGAAAATACATCATGTTTCTGAGACAAAGGGTTGACACACAATAGCTGTCAAAATCCAGCACTCATACAAAACAGAAATGAAGAATGTTCTTGTTTTACAAAAGAACATTCTACTTATTGTATTTTAAAGGCAGAATAAAAACAGATAATTTTCCACGGTCTAAACCACATATTAAAGAGTATCAAGACTGCTCAAATCAATGGTAAAGACTAGAACTCGAGCTGAATGCGCAAAAGAAAAAAAAACCTCAAGATTGATCTCCAAATTGATGAGTTGTGAGTAAGGACACAAGTACATTGTACTTATAATATTCTGTAGAAAGCACTGCATAATTCTGATTGGAAACAATACCAAACTGATATGTGACAACTCATTCACATTTTCCATGAGACCTAAAAGCAAGAACGTTCTTCGTTTGTCAAGAACGTTCTGAACAACAATATAAACACATGTTTAATTGCTTTAAAATATATCTAACACTTGGGAAGTGTGTCCAACGACTATATTCATTTTAAAATGAATATTCAAAACCTTTTATCATCTATAAATTGAAGATCAATTGGAAGATGAAGGCAAGAGTTCAATCTACAAATCTACCAACACTTGTTTAAGTAATAACAAGTCAAAAACTCTTCAAGCAAACTCCAGCTCTTGTGATTGACATTGTTACTTCACGATCATGTGAAAAATTATGGTGACATGGAGTTTAAATTTATTTTTAAATTAAATAATATTACTTTGGTAATATAAAAAATTTTAATATTTTTTTTTTCAATTTTTTGTTTAAAAAATTTATGAAAATTAAAAAAAAATCAATTTTAGAAAAAAGAAAAGTAATAAATTTTTTTGTAATTTTTTTTTTATTTTCAGAAAATTAAAAAGTAAACAAAAAAAATTTAAAAAACTTATTCATTTTTTAAAAAATTTGTAAAGTAGTATTATTTAATTTAAATTTTATATTGCCATGATTTTTCATATCATGCATCATGTACATATCACTAAAATGATTGTCACATCATCAAATTAAAAATTCAAATTTAGATGAAGTACCAAATGTCAACAATTTTGAAAATGGGAGATCAAAATTGTAGAAAAAATAATAGGGGAAAGAAAATTTGAATTCGATAAAATAGGAGAACTTAAATTGCATTTTAGTCAAATAAAATATATCTAATTAACTTTATTTAATAAGATAATCATTTTCATAGGTTAAATTTAGTTTTTATGTATAAGTTTGATGACATTACATGTACG
>JBBPBP010000004.1:25715437-25757539 GCA_037974735.1 Cicer chorassanicum
TTTCTTCTTATTTTAATCTATGTAAAACTAATTTTTATTAGAATGAATTTCTGTAATATTTATAATTTTTTATTTTAATTCTTCAATTATTAATAATATAAAAAACTAAAAATATGAATTTTAACAAAAAATCAATTTTACGATAACTAAAAGAAACATAAAACAAAAATATTTACAAACACAAAAAAAAAACGTATTGTCTAATCTAAGGGTCACCATGTCATTGTCTCTAGTTTAAATCAAGTATTGTAGCTTCGAGTGAAGTGCATGATGAATCATTATTAAGAATCCTTTATTTATGGAATCTACCACGTAAAACTGTTTAACCAATTATCGAGTCATTATTACATATATATATATATATATATATAATCTAGAGGCAATAAAGAGGATTTGGTTGCAAAACTAACTATCTTGAGAGAATATGGAGACAGAAAGGCAACTTCATGTTTCAAATTCAGGGCAGCACAATGAAGGAACCTCTTTTTTCAAAACATGTTTCAATGGACTAAACACCTTAGCAGGTCTCACATTCTCTCTTTCTCAAACTCTTGTTTGAAAAGTAAGTCATTAGTCATATATGCAAAAACATGTGTGGTAAGAATATTCTTTGAAAATGTTGGCAGAATGTCATAAACATAATGATTCTTCAATTATAATATTGTTAGTTAAAAATTGCATATGTACAACTGTATTAAGATTATTTAGCATCACTATATTAAGATTCTTCAAGTTTATTTGGTTAATCAATTATAGCTGCTACCAAAGAATTCAAAATTAAGAGCTTCTCAAATAGAGTTCGCTAACGAACATGTGGTTGGTCTAAGTGGTGAGGTACTCGGGAAATTTAAGCAAGTAGTCAGGGTCGAACCGCTAACTCCTGCATATGTAGAAAACCCAAATTGACTGGGAGAATCCACTATTTGGGTTCAACAAGTTTCAAACAAAGATTAGTCACTGCTAAACAACAAAAGATACTTTGTACTTATAACATTATTATAAGTAAAGCAGAGTTCTTTAGCTATAAATAATTGTGTGCTTATAATGTTCTAATTCTAACTAGGATAGGATAATTTGTTTTTCCAGGTATTGGGATGCTCTCAATGCCATATGCAGTTTCTCAAGGAGGGTGGCTGAGTTTTATGCTACTAGTTATTTTAGCCATGATATGTTGGTACACAGCTTTACTTCAAGGAAGGTGTATGAATGAACAACCACTAATCAAATCCTATGCTGATATAGGTGAAGTTGCTTTTGGGTACAAAGGAAGAGCTGTGATAGCCAGTTTCATATATGTAGAGCTATTTTTAGTTGCTGTGGAGCTTCTTATATTAGAAGGTGACAATTTGGACAAGTTGTTTCCAAATATGAATTTCACAATTTTTGGACTTAGAATTGGAAGTAAAAAAGGTTTTGTGTTACTCACTGCTTTGATAATATTACCAACTACTTGGTTGAGAAGCTTAGGAGCTCTGGCTTATATTTCTTTTGGTGGTGTAGTTGCATCTATTATTTTAATTGGTTGTGTTGTGTGGGTGGGAGAAGTTGATGGTGTTGGGTTTAATGAAAGAGGCAAGTTTGTAAATTTGAGAGGATTGTCTACTTCTATGAGCTTTTTTGCTTTCTGTTACTGTGCTCATGCATTAATGCCAACAATATGCAATTCCATGAAAGATAGAAAGCTGTTTTCCAAGGTATGTTGTGTCCTTGTAATCACATTTTATTCAAGAGGGAAATCCTTGTTTTTTAGGGTAAACCAATTATTTAATCATTGAAATTGTAGATGCCGAGTAATTTGATACCTGAAATTGACAAAATTTGAAAATAACTCCTAAAATTGATAATTATTGTTCACATTAATTCTTTTACATCAGTTAATTTAGTCTCTAAAATAATCTCAAGAAAGACTAATGTGATTGATAATCAAATAGCCCTTGTCTTGATTTTTCTAATCAAAATGATATTTTGCATATTGCAGGTTTTGCTGGTTTGCTTTATGGGAAGCACAATTATCTATGTAACCATAGCAATGTTAGGCTACATGATGTTTGGAGATAATTTGAAGTCTCAAATCACATTAAATCTACCCATGAATACAATAAGTAGTAAAATAGCAATATATACCACAGTAATTAATCCTTTCACTAAGTATGCTATCATAATCACTCCAATAATCAATGCCATTGAGGACAAATGGCATATATGCAAGAGAAGATCTATTAGCATTCTCATTAGAACAACCCTTGTGATCAGCAGTTTAATTATGGCACTATCTGTTCCCTTTTTTGGATACATGATGTCGTTTATTGGTGCTTTCTTGAGTGTGGCAATCTCATTGATGTTTCCTTGCCTATGCTATTTAAAGATACACAAAGCTGCTAGGCGATTTAGTTTAGAGTTGATCATAATCATAGGTATTCTGATCATTGGTACATTTTTTGGAATACAGGGCACCTACATCTCACTTATGCAAATAGTAAATCATATAAAGCCATGAAGAAGGTTTATATGTAAGGTTTCAATGTAAGCATTTGTCATTTTTTATCATTGTTAAGAGTTATTATAATAATAAGTTACGAAAGTTTAGTCTTGATTATATGGGTTCGGGCGTTTGACCTATTTGTACTACTCTCTTAATCTAGTAATATAAATATGAAGACCACAACTTATTGTAGAGTATTCCATTACATTATACCAAACAAATCCTGACAAGTTGGCTGTGGTATTCAGAACAAGTGCATACTAAACTCCAAGTATACATCAAATTAGCACCAAATATAATGCTATCCAGAAATAATCAAAGTCTCTCTCATTAGATGGTAGCAAGTATATGATGTTGTACGATAATTAAGGTCATCTTTAGCCGTAGAACTTAACTAGATTCTTGAAAATTGGGTTCACCATTCAAGGAGGATATTGTAGGTGTAAAGTGTAAAATCATTTTTATATATATGAATTTATTCTTATTCTTATTCTTAATCATAAAATAATAATTGAGAAATGATTTGTAAGAATTATTTCAAATAAATAAAAAGAAATAGGTTTATCTGTAGGACTCATTTTAAGTTACATCTGAAAAATTTACTAAGTTCTTAAATTTAATGTGACATTCTAGGGACCTAACTTTTTTATGCATGGAGTGTATAAAAATTTTTCACACAAGTACCTAATCAAATTAATCACAATGTTATTTTATTTTTTACTTCATAAATTATACGATAAGATGTAATTAAATGCTTATGTAAAAAAAATTACATTCTCAATGCATATCAATTTAATTCTTATTTTCTTTAAAAAAAATTAATTCTTATTTTTTCTTCTATATATATATATATAACACTACGATAGTGTGCAATAGTTGGGACAAATTTTATTTCCTTTTTTTCCTTTATGATGATCATTTAATTTAGACAGATTTATATATACAGATTAGTCTATATAATTGTATTAGAGTCTGAATTTTCAAATCATTAAAAATAATATTATGATTTTTATCCATTTTTGTCTTTCTAGTCCACTTATATGATCATGTTTCATCCTTAGACTGTTGTAAATACTGAACTAAATATCAAAATGCAAGAGTTGTAAGCATGTTTTTCAATTTCAAAAATTTATGTTGCAACTGGCATTTAGTGTCGCTACCATCATGAAATACATTTTAGCAAGTACTAATTTCTGTTTCCAGATAATTACATATATGTAGCAACAGAAATGAAGTTTAAAAGTGTTCATTCCTGTATTGGTATATCAGTCTGGAAGAAAACTTTGTTTGCTGCACAATTTCAACAGAGATACCAGTTAGCATCAGTATTTCTTCCATGTGGTGTCACAGAAGAATAAGAGCAGAATCATAGCATTACGTCGAATATTCTGCGGTGTAATGGGGATACAAAAATCCTCTTCCACTATCTACTAATCATTGTTCCTGTAGAACTCTGAAGAAAATTGATTTCTACTAGTACTTGACGAATCCAACATTATGAGCCTTGCTCAGAACAGACTTAACATCTCCATCAAATAAGTTGAATTTTTTTGCCACAGCAAAACCAGCATGCATTCCGTCTACTGAAGCACTAATGATGCCACCAGCATAACCTGCTCCTTCACCAACTGGATATAGTCCCTTTAATGAAGTGCTTTCGTAAGAGTCAATATCGCGAGGAATTTGAATTGGGGAACTGGTCCTAGTCTGGAACAAAACATTGTTTACGGAAAATAAATAACACCTGAGAAGCAATGTCATGATAATCACTAGCGTTATGCTGATCTAATTTATGACTGCATAATGAATCAAGAGCTGTGGAATACTATAGGAAAATTTAGAGAATATGTAAATACAATGAGGCATACTGTTACTAGAACAAACTGGAAAATCTATTATTGTTTTTATTACCTCTACGCCATGAAGGAGAGCATCGTTGCAGATAAACCCTGGTAACTGAAAGGTTTGGAAGTTCGAATTTAATAAGGAAAAATGAGAAGAAATGTTTAGATCAACTTTGATGGAAAATTTTATGAAGACAGTTGTATTGTGTGTATATGTAAGAACATGGAAACTACAAACCTCCTTGTCAAATGTTGCAAGTGAATGCTTCAAAGCTTCAATAATGTGTGATGGATATAGCTGATGAAGATTTGATGCCTTCACACCCAAGCGATAACTTGATGGCGGAACAGATGTAACTGGCACAAACTAGTTAAGTTAATCTACAAGCATAGAACCTGAGAGTAACATATAAATGGTACTCCATTGAGGCTCAATTATAAGTAAAAGTAACTAAATACACACACATTAAGAATATTGATTAACCTAATTTAATTTTCTTGATGTAATAAAAAAAACAATTGTATTTGCTAAACTACCATTTGTTTTCATTAAATTTTGTTTAGGAACTTGTTCCATTGAAGGTTACTTTTTAGAATAATAAGATTAAATAGAGAGAAATTAGTTTGATTTTGTGTATATTTTGAACCACCAATTATGACTTGTTATTTGCTTATATTTGAGTCAAGAGTAGTATTATGGTAATGGTTCATAAATTTACCTGACAACTTATTCTCGAGAAAGTCTGGAACTGTCTGGACAGGCACTACAAAATTTCCTCCTCCCATTATAGCAGCTCTTCTTTCAAACTCTGTCTAAATAATAGTAAAAGTATTAGACAAAACACATAATATCAAATATATAAATTTAAGGACTGTGCTATATGCCCATTAAGAACAAGGACGGTGTAGTTAAATCTTATACGCCAGATATGAATTTTATATATTGTACTATTTTAAAAATTAAGTAGTTAAATATAGCTGTAGGTAATGAAATTCAGATTTATTATTATGGAAAAACTGAATAATGAAGCTCCCCACATCTTCATTTCACAGTTGTCTTTTGATAATTATAAAGATGAAAATGGAAATCAAATAAAAGACATTTCGTTTAAATTTTAAAGGCATATGAATATACAACATAGATGACAAGAAGTCAGACCAACCTGAAATTCAACACCAGCAAGAGGACCATAATAATTCAAAGCTTCGAAGTCATTCATTGTGACTGACACCACAAGTGCAGCATTTGCCCACCTAGATGCTCGCCGAGAAAATGACATGCCATTGATGCATATTTCAGATGGATTTGTACTTGTGAGAACAACCTACAAGTTCCAGTATTCCATACATCACTACCGGTTGATCGCTAAGGAAAATTAAAATAAAGAATAATAGTTTAATGCTGCTAAATGCTAATCCTTCCAATATAATCAAATGCCCCTCCCCCTCTTCCTTCCCCTCCCCCTTAAATTGCAAATCAATCAATAATTTTTTTTATACCATGACATTTAAATGTATGTTCACGGAATCAGCACCGCAAAGTGATTAAGTTCCAATTAATCTGATATGTGAGTTAAAGGATAATGTATACCTGCCCACCTGGACACATGCAGAAAGAGTAGCAACTTCGACTCGCCACCTTTGAATCAGATGATTGATAGAAATCGTCTTTGTCAATATAATTGGCAACTTTGTAATCTGCCACCGGGACTTTACCACGTCCACGACAAACTTCAGATGCCAGTTCACCATACTACACATTTAAATTGGCATGCATCATAATCATCACAAAAATAAATAAAAGTTTGAGATAAACAGATTCTATGTCAGAATTGATTAGGAGCATATTATTCTGCTTATTCTGATACACACAGGTTAGATGCATAGTTGGAAAAGGGAATAAAGTAGTGTCAGATCCTATAAGCACATTAATTAATAATTTAATTTGTAAAAGATTAAACTGTCACCATATTACCCCTCCAAAGAAAATTTCATAAAATTTGTCCCTCAAAGATACACATTTTTCACCACATTCTAAATTTTGGACAACTTTGTACCTTTAAAGGACTAATTTGGTATAAAAATATTTGGGAGACTAATACGTTGACACTTTAATTTTTTAGAGACTAAAAAATAGATGCTCATTTTTTCACACTATTTCATTTTTCTGTTGGGTTCAACAAATGATGATTTGAGTATTCTTCCCAGTCAGAAAGGATGGAAAAGTGTTTGATTGAAACAGTTCATAACATTATTTGTGATTGCTAATTAATCCTTGTTAAGAGTTGTTATATTAATAAGTTACTAGGGTTTAAGTCTTGATTATATGGGCTCAGCCCACTTGTCTTTCTTATATACTACTCTCCTAACCTAGTAGTATAAATATAAGGGCCACTACACATTGTAGAGTATCTCATTACTTTATTCTCATGTCTCCTCTCTTTCTACAATCGTGATGACAAGAATATCTGGGACTTCATTTCAATATTTATTACATGAACAAGAAGGGAGAAGCAGCAATTAAGCTTAGGTATATTCTTATCAAAAAACAAGGATGCAGAAAAAAAAAAAAACGACTCATACAAACCTGTATTTTGTTTATTAGTTCTTGAGGATGCTCAATCCGTAGCCCTACCTGTTTATAACGTATAAAGGGGAAAACAATTCAAATGGGAAGGGAAAGAAAATCATGACATGTACAAAATGTCAAAGCTAACATTACACTATCATTTTATTCCACTAAAAATAAAAATACAACAATGACAAATAAGAATTTGGCCAATTTGGAACTTTCTATGAGAATTGGGCCTGCCTTAGGAATCTACATTAATTTCTCCTTAATTTAAATTAGAACTTTGCCAAGCTATAACAAATAGTGGCAAGTCTTACAAATGTATCTACGTTTTTCTTGTGAATCCTATTTATGAAACACGTTCGTAGTTATTTCCCAAATCGTGTCCATCCTGAGCTACATTCCCTTTTGATTTGATCCACTCTAATGTATGGTGTCCAAAGCATATTGCCCACCGTCCACTCTAGGGTCCATATATTTTGTCACATTCATTAATATTTATTCTTGATGCACTTGATTATTTTAAATAGAAAATAGATCTTAATTGTTTCTAAAGTCAAGTAAGTTTTTAGTCCCTATAAACTTAAGATCTTTCAATTTTAGTCTTTATAAAATAAAAATACAACTTTTAATCTCAACAAAAACATCATACATGCAGTTTTTGTCTATGCCGTAAAGCTAACGTATATTTTTAAATGAATTTTTTTCAAACATGTTTACAACAAAAAGTTCATCCACAAAAAATAAGTTCAAAATTCAATTTCTAAATTCATATTTTCGTTACTTTTATCTTTAGTGTTTTACATTTAACAAATTTATATTTAATTCATCTAAGTAAAAAATTTCTAATTTTTTGTGGATAAACTTTTTATAATGTTTTAAACATGCTTGCAAAAAGTCATTTAAAAAATTTAAATTTGAAGGTCAATTACACATGTTTCATTTCAGCAGGGATTAAAATTGTTTGCTGAAAAATTTTATAAGTACTAAAAGTTGTATTTTTATTTTACAGGGACTAAATTGAAATTTTGAAATTTTATAAAGACTAAAAAACATATTTAGGCCTCTTTTCTATCTTCACATTTTTTTTAACATGAAACTTTAGGGGGGAGTATCGATACCTTATTAGTTGAGGGAATTAAAGGTTATAATTATTTAGTTAGTGAGTTAGTAGGAAGATAGAAGAAATAAGGCATGTCGTCTATAGATAAGAAAAGGGATCAAGAGAGATAATTAGCTAGTCATTTCAGTGGATTAGGGCTATTATTGGGAGGTTGCAAACCCTTGAAGCTCTACATTATTGTTCAGTAAGGAGATTTCCCCTAATTCCTTGTAATAAAACTTCAATTCATATCAGATATGCAAACCTTACACAAGGAAATGCAGCAGACAAGCATCTGAATTTCAATAAATTGAATTGAAGATTAAAAGATGATGTCTATGTAAACTCACAGCAAAATCTTTGGGTACCAATTCCACATTGTGACTAAGAAGCATTTGATATGTATCACGAGCAGAATGACCCACAGCCAGAATAACTACATCACATTCCAACTTTTGACTTTTTAAACGTAATTCATCAGCTGATTCAGATATCTTAACCCCGAGAACATGTCCATTTTCTATATGTAGATCATCCACTCTTGTTCCAAACTTTATGGTTACCTGCAATAAAAGAAGCAGCATTGTTAATTGGACAGTATGACGACAACTGCAAGAAGAAGAATTACACTAAGCACGATAGAAAATTACAGACATGAGTTTATTTTAAATGCAAAGAAGTTATGGAACTCACACCCAAATCTTGCAGATGTTGCCTGAAGTTGCGAAGTAATGGAACCAACCTATCAGTTCCTAAGTGAGGCTTTCCAGCAATCAATATCTGTTTTGTAGCTCCAAACTGCACTAGAGTTCTCATAACCTAAAATGAAGATATCGAGTCAAGCACTCCATGACATATAAAGTTAGACATAAGGGTGTAATGGGTAAATTAAAACCACACAAATCTTGTCAATTTAGTTATACTTGTCCTACTAGCTATTAAAACCTTCCCAAATAAAATATCTGTTTGGGTCAAAACCTAACAGAGAAAAGTAAAAAGGTTTTCCCACTTATTTTTTTTATCAAACATTTATCATTATCGGTTTTTAATTAAACATTTAGTCACAGATTTCCTTGTATTCGGGGTTATTATAAGTAAAAGTAAACTAGAGGTTTTATTATAAGTGAATACTTCACTAAGAGTTAAATTAATAAACGTCAATAACAACAAACAAAGCCTTTTACCACTAGGCGTGGTCAGCTACATGAATTAAAAAACGCCACAACGTCCATCGTGAATCATGTCAAATTATATTTCATGTAAATCCATATCTCTCTTAATGGTTTGGCATATTGTTTTCCATGATCTTCCACTACCTTGGTTGTCAAACATTTGAGTTAACTTTTAAACTCGTCTGAGTTCAGGTAAGGAATTTTGGCTAACTCACTAGCAGAATCATTTTTTGATGGACTAGGTCAAACTCGGTCACAGGATTTTAGATACTAATCGATTGCTTCTAATCATGAGCTGGTAATCCTTCTCTTTTGTCTAAACTGACATTCCCTAAAGCCACCTCATATCACTCTTGTTAGTGGGTCTCCAGTATAGATTACAGATACCGGTTGAGCTTCAACTCTTCCATATTTACTTTTGAATTCACTTGTGTGTGACTAATTGTCCTTTTAATTTAATATTGATCAGGCAACATACTAGCACTCTAAAATGTTCCACAATTTTTAGTTTTGATACTTTTCTTATACAAAAGTACAAGACAGGACAATTGGAGCTGGAGATGATCATAAGATCTCTACTACCTTGAACCTTCATCATTCACCATAAACATAATTTCATAGTCTCCTAACTACATTGTAGTTTGTGTCATCCATGTTTATTGATTGATTGATTGATTGATTACTATTGAGTTCACAAGAAATATTGATGTTATTCTCAAAGTACACATCATTTTATGTGATTCTCGCAAATGTTACATTCTATTTGCAATTTAGTATACATCACTCTTTGCATAATTATCTACATCAGACTCTATTTTGTCTCATGTACCACCCATTCCTCAGTTTGAATCATGTCTCTGTATCCCCTAAGCTCCACAATTACAACATGACCATTCATTGCATTTATTTGGTTTGGTTTAATTTTGTGCTTCCATGCCTAAAACTCCACAGATCACTCTTATTGTTGATTCTCCCTATTCAACTCTTGCTCTAACCTTTTCGTTAAGCATGTTCAAGAAGCACTATCCAATACGAAGCGATGCTTAAGGTCCACTACCGACTATTGTGTGCTTAATGGAGGTAACTAGATCTCGTGAAAAAGCAAGAAGCAAACTACTGTTGCAAGATCAAGCAGAGATGTAGAATATTGTCCTATCGTCCTATGAATCGAATTAGTGATAACCAACTAGTTTTGAATCTCTTGAATTCCAATTATTCATGAAAGGATTAAACACTAAGAAGCTGATTGTCACTTCATTAGAGAAGATATCCTCCCAAGCATCATCAAGCCTTCTTTTGTGAATTCCATGTATTAGCTACAAGACTTGGTGACCAAGTCCTTACAAGATCCTGTGATAGCATGCATATATATGTGACTCTAGATGCATTGGACATATATACTTATAAAACTGGAAAGGTAATCTTCATTGTCAAACTTGGTATTTATTCTTTCTTTCTTCTCATCATTGCCAACTTACCATAAGTGGTCTGGACTAATTGATATGATCCAAATTTAGGGATCTAGACAACGCTTCTTTTGTATATATATTTGTACAGTTCTTTATAAAAAAAATACAACAAAATAGTCATCTTAAATTCAAGTGAAACTAACCGCAATAACACTGCCACTATTGCGTCCAATTCTAGTTACCAACTTTCCATCACTCCAGGTACCTGCCCCACCCTGCCACACATAAGTCCTTGATAAATGAAAAAGTAAATAAACAAGTGAACCAACATGGGTGAAAAGTAGTTAAATGTAGAGCAACATAAGAAAATCACAGGCGAGCTGACCAGCTATCTGTAAATCAATAAATCATCTCATTGGTGATTTTTATAAGCATTTTAGAAAGTCCTAGAAATGTAAAAGTATTGCAACGTAGATGAGTCTTAAAAAGGTGCACATAAATAACAATTCATAATAAGCTCCTTGCGTATTGTCTAATGTGGAGAAAGTTCAAATTATAGAAACAAAGCAGCACAAATGGGACAAAGAATACTCCCATGTATTTTCTTTTGAATAAATTTGCATATTTGTCAGAACCTGACATTTTAAATAAATAAGTGGGTGACTTTGTAACAAGCATCCAAAAATAAATTACTTTAAGTTGGAAGTGACGAATGATGCAACTATGAATTCAACAAAATCTATTAAACAGAGACAACCAACCATCACTCAAAGAAATAAATAAATATGAATAGTACAACCTCTCCAAAGCAGAAGTTACTTTCCAATTCTAATATTCGCCGAACTATAAGAGCACCAATATCACGCCCCCTCGTTTCAACCGGTTGACCTCTTTCTATTAGCGTGACATCTGCACCAAGCTCTGCGAGAACAAGAGTGGCAAATAGGCCAGAAGGCCCGCTACCCACTACAGCAATTTTTGGTTTTTTGGTATCCTGCTTTTTGTACAACTCTTTTGAGAAGATGCTGTGTCCATTTTCCCCTTTCGCTAAACCTTCCTTATTTTCTTTACAGTCTCGTATAATACTCATCAGATCACCAAAATTTCCTCCATCATGCACACGTTCCACATGGCCAACTTTAGGTTTCAGTTGAGAAATAAAGTCCAAAGAACAAGGCTCGAGGCTGAGGAGTTTCTGGACATCCATGTCCACTGTATGCACAAATTTGGGCTCCTTTAATTTATAAAAACCATCAGCAAAACAGTATAAAATGATGCAAATGCAACAATGGCAGAAACTGTACTACAATTTAAAACGACATTTCACTCTATTTCAATCCAAATTCAGATGAACTTTTAAAACATTATTATACACTTTGAAGGAGGTTTTCACTATGTTCATTTGCAACCTTGTTCTTTATTTTTGGTGACATAGATATCCTTATAGGTCAAAACCAAATAATTAAAATATAATCCCTATGAACTCATTATATTAATATGTAACATAAGAATCCAAGAGTGCAACAAATTAGTGTTTTCGTTTTCCTTTTCATATTTTTACTCTTCCATTCCACCAGTGTTTAATAAAAAATGGTTCATGACTGCGATATGGGATGCGACATTAAAGTCGTTGATGTCTCCACATCTGCAACATGACTGCATTTATAGCTGCATTGGTTGCATTTGACCGCATTATCAAGGATTGTGACTCAACCACGATTTAAAACCTTGAATATCACTGATTCACTATGGTCTCACATTTTATTTCCTGATTTTAAAGATATTGCGTTAAGATAATAGTTTTGTTATTATTTCTTCTACAGATTTGAAAGTCTTAAAATTTGGATTGAGCCTAACTCAGCCCTACAAGATAAGGAATGTAGATTCCCTCCAGTCGGGAAGTACATGTATTTGGGCACATTGGTGGTTGTCTGATCTTGCTCAAACGGTCCAAATAAGTACTGATTTTAATTTTATAATTTAAAAAATTGTTTAAAATTTAAATCTAGACCGCTCGATCATGGTTGAACGACTGTCAATGTTCGGAATGCGTGGATGTAGGTGACTCCAACGCCAGAAGAGCTGGATCCCAAAATCAGCTAGTGAAATACGGGATGTCTTACATTTCTAAACACATTTTCAAATCATATATCGGCCTATCCCATCAAATGTAAAACTCTCAACACAACTTAAAGTGAAGTTTTTGTAATTAAAAATTAAAAACAGATAATTTTCTCAAAAACCAAAAAATGATTCCATCTAATAGAGTATGCTTGTGCAGCAGTAGTTATCGTGCACTGTCCTTATTGTATCTTTACCGTGGTATTAGTTTGTAGTAATTTAAGAGTTAGTTAGTTAGTTGAGCTAACTCTTAAGTCAGTTAGGATTTAGTTAGTTTACTCAAGTTGTATATATTGTAAGATCTTCACCACAATTTTAATCAATTCAATGAATGAATAATTCAGAGTTGCAGAGCAACTTTTATTTCCAGTTGCATGTGTTCACAAGATTCTAACATGTCTCTTCCTCTTCCAAAATATTAAGTTTCCTCCAACGTGTACACAATACCCAGAAATGGATTGCCTATCAATGGGTGAGCCTGCCCAATCAGCAACTATCCGAGTATGTCCTCTGTTTTCATAAATTAGACCTTTTCCTGGAGCACCTTTAATGTATTTCAAGATTCATATCATAGCATCCCAGTGTTCTTGGCAAGGAGAGTTTAAGAATTGGCTTAACACACTTGCTGCAAAAGAAATGTCTAGACGAGTGATTGGGAGGTAGTTTAATTTACCAACACATCTTTTGCATCTCCCAGAATCAGAAAATGGCTCCCACTAATTAGGTAGAAGTTTGACATTTGGATCTATAGGAGTATCAACCAACTTGGCATTCAATAAACCAGTCTATTCAAGGATATCCATGGCATATTTCTTTTGTGAAATTACTAAGCCGTCCTTAGATTGGGCTACCTTAATATCCAAGAAGTAGCGGAGCTTGCCAAGATCTTTAGTCTGAAACTGATGAGATAGATTTTGTTTCAACTGGAGTATGTCTTATTGATCACTACCAATTATGACAATATCATCTACATAGATAATCAAGTAAATGCACCCTTGAGCTGAGTGGCGATAAAACACATAATGATCGACTTCGCTTTAAATCATACCAAACTGTTGCACTACTATGCTAAATCTGCCAAACCAAGCTCGAGGAGACTGTTTAAGACCATAGAGAGACCTATGAAGTCAACAAAACATGGTAGATGACTCCCCCTAAGCAACAAACCGTTGTAGTTGGTCCATATACACTCCCTCTTCAAGGTCAGCATCCAAAAAAACATTTTTAATGTCAAGTTGGTGCAGAGGCCAACGTCTAATGGCTACAACAAATGCGAGGAGTCTAACAGAGGCCATCTTAGCTACAAGTGAGACAGTATCACTATGATCGAGGCCAAAAATTTAAGTGTACCTCTTTTCCACCAAATGAGCTTTAAAGCGATCAATATGACCATCAGGGCCAACCTTCACCGTATAAAGACTTTCTAAATGGTAAAAGAACCAATTCCCAGGTACCACTACTCTGAAGTGCACACATCTCGTCAATCATTATTTGCCTCCATTCTGGGTGGGATAAAGCTTCACTTGGAGATTTAGGAATAGAAACAGAAGATAGGGAAGACAAGCAAGCATAATGGAAAAGAGAAAGAGGATGATAACTCAAACCATTGTAATAAAGGGATGGGTTACGAGTAGAAACTTTACGAATAGCAATGGGAATATCAAGGGTCGGATCCGATAAATGAGGTGGCAGCGGAGGAGCATCTAGAATGGCCTCGGTATTAGGAACGGGTGTAAGAACATGTACAACCGATGGTGGTTGACAACAACGGTATGTCTAATGAGGTTGTACAGTTGGAGGATCCATAGGAGGAGTCTCAGGTGGGACAAGAAGGACTATCGGAGGTGTCTCAGGTGGGAGTATGAGGGAAGAGGATCAAGTTAGAGGCTTTGTTATCAAGGACGGACAAAGGCATGCGATTTATAAGGTAGCACGCCGTTAGAACAACATCGCCCCAAAAATGAGATGGTACATTACCATGAAGGAGAGTACGAGTGGTTTCAATAAGATGCCGTTTGCTTTCGCCTACCCCATTTTGTTGAAGTGTATGAGCACCAGACTTTTAATGAAGAATGCCGTTAAGGGCCATAAAATTTTAAAATTGATAGGACAGATATTCACGAGCATTATCAATGTGCGAGGTGCAAATGGACACACCAAATTGAGTTTCAATTCCTTATAAATTGCTCAAAAATAGAAAATAATTCAGACTTATTTCTCATTAAAAATAACCACGTACAGCGGAAAAAAATCACAAAATGTAACAAAATATCTAGACTCAAGAGTGGATATAGTGTGAGAAGGACCCCAAATATCGGGGTGAACTACAACAAACGGGGACGAAACTCGTTTATTGGCTCGATCAAGAAAATGACTACGAGTATATTTCCCTAACTGACACAACTCACAATATAAGCTAGATAATTTGGAAAGATTAGGTACTAACTGTTGAAATTTGGGAAGACTTGGATGACCTAACTGAGAATATGTGATAGGGCACGCCATTGATGGGTTTGATAGATAATAAAGGCCATTAGACTCGCATACGACACCAATTTGTCGTCCCAAAATCTGATCTTGCAGAGTAACATTGCAATTATTAAAGGTGACAACACAGTCATGAGAACAAGTCAATCAACTAATGGAAATTATATTAAATTGGCATCCAGGCACATTAAGGACAAATGTAACTAATAGAGAAGGGAGGATTTCGACAGTGCCCATCCCTTGGGACTGTGTTTCGGAACCATTGACTGAGACTACTCTAGGTAAATAACCAAATGTAGTGAGAGAGGAGAAAATAGCCTTATTACCAATAATGTGATGCACTAGAATCGAGAACCCATTGACTAAGGGAAGGTGAGATGCAAACAGGTGAATTACCACTTTGTGCAGCTGAAACAGCAGAACCGGAGTTCTAACAATACTCTACCCACCGAAGAAAATATTCATTAGTAGCCATAGTCAATAAAATGTTACCTAAAACCAGCAGCGATACAATAGTGGAAGAAGAAAAAACTTTTGCGATGAACAGTACTGACGCAGTGAACAGTACTCGCGATGAACAGTGTAGCAACTGATTTGCTGGAAAAATGAACACATCGACGGAGAAGGGGATAAACCAAAATTGGGATATAGTTTACCGAACAAAAAAAAAAATTTCACCAAAGGACAATGGGTCATCGGGTAATCATGGTATAGGGTTGTCCCTCAATAGGCTTGTAGGTGTAGGGTCCACCTCTCGTTCATGATCTAATTACAAAGTTGAACTCTAAATTTGCTCTCAAACATTTGGGCAGTCCCGACTATTTCTTGGGTATAGAAGTGTCTCATCTGAAAAATGGTTCCATGTTGCTCACTCAGTCTAAGTATATCAGGGACCTACTTCAACGTGCAAATATGGCTGATGCCAAAGGCATAGCCACTCCCATGGTCAGCAGCAGTAAACTTAGCAACTTTGGTCCTGATGCATTACCTGATCCTCATGAATATAGATCCATAGTAGAAGCACTTCAGTGTACCACACTCACAAGACCAGAAATTGCATTTTGTATCAACAAAGTATGCCGATTCCTGTCTCTTCCTCTGGGGTCCGAATGGCAAGCAGTCAAAACGATTTTGAGATACTTGTTTGGCACCATACATCATGGTCTATTACTTCAACCCTTGTCTATGGTGTCTAAATTATCTCTTCGAGCTATAGTGACTCAGACTGGACTAGTGATCCTGATGATCATAGATCCACCTCAGGCTCCGGCATCTTCTTTGGTCCAAATCTCATCTCATGGAGTGCCAAGAAACAATCTCTTGTTGCTCACTCTAGTGTAGAAGCTGAATATCGTGGCCTTACTCAGTCTACAGCTGAACTAATGTGGATTCAGTCCTTGTTAACTGAGCTAAAAGTTCCTTTTCATACACATATCCTTCTCTGTGAACGTGCTGTTTTACTCGCTCAAAATCCAGTTTTGCAAGCTTTGACCAAAGCATCTTGAATTAGTTATTCACTTTGTTAGAAAGAAAGTAGTGGCCAAGTCTCTCTCAGTCCAGCATGGCACTAACCAGATAGCTGATGCACTCACAAAACCACTGCCTACAAGATCAAGATCTTAAGATTTCTTAGCTTAAGGGACAAACTCAAGATCTTTGAATGCAAACCTCCTTAAGTTTGAAAGGGGGCTAATAGAGTATGTTTGTGCAATTGTAGTTATCATGCACTGTCCTTATTGTATCTTCACCATTGTATTAGTTTGTTAGTAACTTAAGAGTTTAGTTAGTTGAGCTAACTCTTAAGTCAGTTAGGATTCAGTTAGTTTACTCAAGTTGTATATATTGTAAGAACTTCACCACAATTGTAATCAATTCAATGAATGAATAATTCAGAGTTGCAGAGCAACTTTTCTTTCTACTAGCATGTTTTCACAAGATTCTAACACCATATGGAACATTACATACCTTCCTAGCATCAAAGGACTTTCTAACAACCGAGAAAGGTTCTCGCGGCAACATCAAAGCAACCTAAAAGAAATTAAATTCACATTTGAATCCACTGAAAAGACATAAAAAAAAAAAAAAAAAAAAAAGCTGAGGCCAACAAAAAGACTTAAAATGAGTTTTGATATTTAAATTACCGGAAACTTGAGAAGTTCAGCGATTGATTGCAGAAGCGCATCGGAAACTTCTTGAACGTCTTTGCCAGGATCTTGATCGAGTGGAACAGCGAGGTTGAAGAGTCTCCATGTACCCTCAAACTTGCTCTTCTCATTAAAAGTAGACAAAAGTTCTTTGTGTTTTGACTTCAGTTTCTTCTTCTCTGACGGGTACAGCTGTTTGCCGGTTCTCTTCTTTGCACACCTGATGATATTACTATTGCGGTGTGTTTGGTTTCTCCGGTAACCGGAAGTGCAGAACCAGAAAGCGCTATGCAGCTTCAAGGAGGGAAGAAGAAGCATGGTGTGGCATCTGCTGAGTGAGTGAATGAGTGAGAATAAACTCTCTTCTGTAGGTTGCTGATTAGGCAATGTTCCGTTTGGATAAACAATTACAACACAACAGAGTAAAGTTATCTAATGCACTCATGGGTTATGTGGGCTTGGTTTAGTGGGTTATGTTGTACTTTAACCCAATCCAACGGTAATGAAAATTAGTTTTGGGGTATGCTATTTACACTCTATGTTTTACTTATACACCGTTAGTTTGTTTTTTAATAGTTCGTACAAACGACTGAAAGGAGTATCTTCTACTAATCTATTAACTTATGTGTATAGGTATATATGAATTTAGCTCGTATAAAGTGATAAGTTGGTAAAGTGAAGGAATCACTAGTTGATATCTATAACCACTAGGCCTGCCATTGTTAGATTGGTTGAGGTGGCTCTAATCATGTCTTTGATTGCAGAGATGTTGGAGGGGAGTCAGATGACAGCGACTTTTATAGATATTTTTATTATACTCAAATTGCATCTTGGGATTCTCCACCATAGACACTCAACGAAGTAGAAGATTGGCGTGTTTCAAATTATACCTCTCATGTTTTTGGTGAGTGTGTCAAGGACTATTTTGATGTATTTTGGGATGACTATATTATCATGAATGTCAAGCATGCAAGTAAGACACTAACATTCATTCTCATGCATACATACTTTGAAACTTTAATTCTTGTTCTGATTGAACTTAAAAGTTACATGTTGTATTTCATAACTCAGCTCTTATATTAATTTTTCAATTTGATGAAACATGAAAATTATATGTAATGTGTCATTACTGAAACATGAATTCTCGTTTTATAGAACTTTAAGAATCTATTATATATATTTAAAACAGGCTCTTCACTCTCTTGCTGTCACCTCATACTAATTCCTCCACATGTGCAAACATATTCCACCTCAACAAAAAAGCTAATGTGTACGCCTCTGTTAGAGAGTTTTTTTGTGTTTTTATGTTTCACCTCATTTTCCTTTACTTAGTTTATAAATAATTTTTCCCTCTTTTAATCCCTCTAATCCCTAATTTTTTTAATGGCTTTGTCCAACAGTTTCTTTTTCCCTCTTGTGTACGCTTCAATCAATGTCCGCTTTTGCTTCATCATCCTCGCAGAATCATCTTCTGCGAAATCATCTTCTTCAACGTCCCTCCGTGGTAACTCTTCGAAATCGCCGACTCTACTCCAAAGATACCTTGATCGACTCTACTCCAAAGATACCTCGAAAGAGGTATAGGTTTGATCGTTGTAACAAAAATTTTCCTTCACTTTGTCCATTTCTTATTTTGCTGCTTCTCAGATTTTGTCCGCCATAAATTCAATTATGTTCTATGCAATCTTTGAAATCAATCTGGCTCATAGTGACTTAATGTTATGACAAGGTATATTTGTACATCAATATTTTTTTCCCTCACACTTCTGAACTATTTTCCTTCTTTAGTTGTTTTTAAGTGTCACTTTGCTTTGTGTGTCTCATATTCTTAGTTTTACTTCAATGTAGTATATGTTGAGTAGCTTACAAGTTGCAGTCGAAGCTGCGAATAAGTCCAATTGGGGAAACACAAACCTTACTGATGCAGACCACTACAACAATTGACCAGAAGACACTAATTTTTTTCGCAAATCCTTTCACTGGGGTGGAGGAGGGAGATGCATCACTCTACTCCTCAGCTTTGATTGGAGGTGTTCTTGTTTTCTCAACATTCATTTCACTTCTTCTTATCAGATATATGATCACTTGTCAGGTAAGAAAAAGTTTGACTAATGTATATTATAATCATGTTTAAAAGATATGTGCCATTGAATTGGGAAATAATTAAAATATGAACAGAAAAGACAAATTGGATCATTTTAAATTTCAAAAAGTTATTGGCTTCGATCATTTTAAATTTCACGAAGACAAATCTGCATATATTGTGGAAAATTTTCAAATTTCAAATGTTAAAGTTAATGACTTCGATCATTTTAATTAATGATCTTTGTGGGAATTGTGAAATTTTTTATTTTAAATCGGATATATTAGAATTTTAATTTACAAACATTCAAACTATTTTTAATATTAATAGAGTAATCATAATCATTAACATTTTGGTTTCAAAACCGAAATCCAAAATTTATAACAATTCGGCTACAAAATATTAATTGTCCAACAATTATAAGTATACATCAAATATACATAATTGCAAATGAATTACTTTAATTTCATATCAATTAACACTATAAAACAAAAAATTTAATTTAATTAATTTTAGTAAAATAAAACTGACCAAAATTCAAATAGACGTGACTTTGTCCATCATTTCTAAATATTTATATACTTTATATATATTTACCAATATTCAAAGTAGAAAATCAAATATGTAAGATCAGATGTGCACCTAAGAAAGGGGGGTGAATTAGGTGTTTAAGAGTATTTCTTGTTTTCAGCGAATTAGCAATTGATTTTTGCGCTTATGGATGGTAAAAGATAAAGTAAATGGCAGTAATGTAAAGAACACAACAGAATTATCCTGGTTCCCCTTATACCCAAGGGTACATCCAGTCCTTTTGCACACCACAAGAGATTTCTCCACTATTGTTAGAATATGTACAAGTCCCACCCTAGGATCTGTGCTACAAACTTCTAACAAAACCTCTAAGATAGCACCCCACTATCTTAGATAATGTACAAGATAGCACCCCACTATCTTAGATAAAACTACTTAAAGAAAGTACTACTTTCTTTTTACAAATAATGTGATTTGATAAGGATATAGGATTATGAAAGAGAGGTATAATGATAACAATCCAATATTGCTTCAAGTACTTTGAGAACCTTTGTCAAGGATATGAAAATGGAATGCAAGTACTTGAATTATGAAAAATGACTTTGAGAAAAATAGAAAAGTTGTTCAAAATCGTTCAAGGTTTGGCCGTGGGATTGTTTTTGTTGAATCTGAAGTTATGACATATTTATAGTCCATAAACATCCCTTCAGATTCGTGGCCATTGATCCAAGAGGTTTGAGGAAGAATTGCAATGTGTTAGATTCGATTCAGAACTGAAAAATTGCATTGCTTCCAGTTGTATTCGATTACAAGATATCTGTATTCGAATACACCTTGCTGCAACGTTCAAATTTATTCAAATTTTTCACTGTGTAGCCGAATACAACAGGATGTAGTCGAATACAGATGAGACATTTTTGCTACTGACTTAGCAATTTTTATCTGTATCCGAATACACCTGTGTTGTATTCGATTACAAAGTTGTATTTAGTCAAAAATAAAGATTCTAATATTTTGAAAATATTATTTTGGACTTTTGAAAATATTGTTTATGCATATGCAAAACATGTAAGGTTCTCTTGTAATTGAATTATGGCTTGAATCATTTACCTTTACATACTCTATCTATTTTTAATTTATCAAAAGATGGTTGGAAATGTTTTGGAGGAATTCTTCTTTTTGTTGCTTTGAGCGTTGTCACCATTGGTCTTTGTGTATAATCATAAACATGTATTTTTACAAAATACAAATATTTTTTGTTCTCTCGCGATCATTTTAATCATCGATCTTTGTGGTAATTGTGAAATTTTTTATTTTAAATCGGATATATTAGAATTTTAATTTACAAACATTCAAACTATTATTAATATTAATAGAGTAATCATAATCGTTAACATTTTAGTTTCAAATCCGTAATCCAAAATTTATAACAATTCGGTTACAAAATATTAATTGTCAAATAATTATAAGTATACATCAAATACAAATAATTACAAATGAATTAATTTAATTTCATGTCAATTAACACTATAAAACAATAAATTAAATTTAATTAATTTCAATAAAATAAAACTGACCAAAATTCAAATAGATATGACTTTGTCCATCATTTCTAAATATTTATATATTATATATATTTACCAATATTCAAAGTAGAAAATCAAATACAAATATTTTTTGTTCTCTTACTCACTTTACAAAACAAATAATTCCACATCTCTGAAATACAAACTTTGCAAAACAAATTCAGATGAACTATACTTTTCTTGAACATGTTAATGATCAGCGCGATAATTGGAGTATCAAAGTTCGAGTTGTTCGCATGTGTATTGTCTACACCACACAAAGTGAGAATGAACCAATCTCTTTAGACATGATTTTATTGGATGAAAATGTATACAATCACAATCATTGAAGAATGTTATTTGCATGTGTGTGTGTGTGTGTGTGTATATATATATATATATATATCAATTTTGTTTTCATATTTTATTTTATTGAAAATCAAATATATTTAAATCGTTTTGAATGACCAACTCTAAAATTATTTGACTTTAACTCACGAGAAACACATTTGCATGCAACAATCAAGAAAGAACTTCTCTCAAATTTCAAAAATAGTATACAAGAAGGTGATATATACAACATAACAAATCTAAAAATATCACCAGCAAATGATTCTTACAGACCTATCGTAGGAACAAAGAAGGCATTGTTTTTTACAACAACTATTGTAACCAAGATCCAAGACCCAAAAATTACCATTCAAAACCATTACTTTGAGTTTACTTCCTTCAAATCACTAGCACAAAGATTGGGAGATAAAGTAAATCTAACGGGTAATAATTCTTTTAATGCAAAATTCAACTTCTAAACTATCAAAGAAGCATCATTTGGTACTAACTACTTTTTGAATTGCAGACATCATTGGAACACTGCATGTTGTTGGACATGAAGAGCAAGTTTATGTTGTTGACAACCCTACAAAAATACTCAAACTAGAATCATTGGAGATGAGGATAACTAGGAACCCAAGTCACAACAGCCGACAAAGTTCAACTCAAATGACAAATGTGATATAAAATAAAAATGTAAAATACATGAAGAAGTGAAGTATGGAGATGAGGATAATGATAAGGAGAAAGATGACAACCCATTATCCAAACGAAAAATCAAGCGACAACAGAGCAATAAAAACATTCACATATCATCATTAGATGAAGAGACAATCAATACAACAGTTACAAAAAAGAAAGATTGTGGTCGAGTATATTACATCCTCTGACGAAGAGCCCTTTTCTACATACCTTAAAAGGAGAACCAAAAAGAATAAACCAAAAGAAAAGAATTGGGGTGTAATGAAATTGATTAATCCAAAAAAATCAAAAAAAAAATGAAAACTTAAAATCGGGAATACAACATGAATGTATTTCCAACTATTTCACTTTAATCATTTTTAGTTTCAGCAATAAAGTAATACATTTTATAACTCAATTGTATATCAATTGAGTCTATCTCTTAATTTCAATTATCAAATACATTACTTCAACATTTGGTATATCCATCGATCTCAATATTAATACGTTACTTTATTATTCAAGTCATTCGTCTAACAACAGTACTTCTCTTCTATATATTACATTGGTACAATTGTATATATATTATTGATATAACTACTAAATTGTGGATCATTAGACAATTGAAACATAAAACTTCATATTGATTTTTTTTTTAAATCCAATTAAATTAAATAAATAAAAATATACCCGCGCAACGCGCGAGTTAGCATATATTTATATGTTATTGTGGATAGCTAGTTTTTACTTTAATTTTCATTCCACTGAAAATTGAAAAGTTATATAACTAGCGCTTGCAATTATTTTCACACTAATTGAATCTACAAATTAAATGCTTTGTCAATTATTTTCACACTAATTGAATCTACAAATTAAATGCTTTGTTAGTTTTTTAGCGTATGTATTTGAAAATGCTTATGCATATTATGTGACTATTGTTATGTGAATTATTTTTATTTGCTAAAATTCATAGGGCATCTCTGATTATTTTATAAAAATAATTCATTCAATTCATCAAATTACATGTTTGTCATCATAAAAAAGGAGATATTGTTAGGACCAAGGAGGTCCATAAACAATGACTTGTAATTTGTTTTAATGATAACAAAGCATTAGAGAACAATTTATTCTCTGACATTTGTTCAAATGTGCAGATGTTATAATGAAGTCTCTCAGAACATCATTGGACCACATTATTTGATAAAGCACTACTCACTACTAGAAATTTTGGCTTTAGTGACCAATAAATCAGTCGCTATTGTTTTAAAATCGGTCGTTGTGGCTCGTTGAGACCGAATCAGTGACCTTTTAAATTTCGTTGATAAACTACTAGTCGCTAGTTGTTGCGACCAAATCAGCGACCAAATTTAGTGACTGCTTTAGTGACCGAATATTGTGACCGATTTTGTGACCGATTTGGAAACTGAAATAGTGGCTAAAGTTTGAGACTGATTTAGCAACCACTTCGAATTAATTTTCTATGTCGTTAGTGATTGATTTAGAGATGAAATTTGTGACTTAAATTGTTATTTTTATTAAATATTTGGTCACTAGTTATGTCTCTAAATGTTACCTTTTTTTTAAAAAAAATCCATTACTTAAAAGTTTAAAAAAACAATGAAAACAATTTTTTAATCTGATTTCAATATCTAAAAAGTTCATATACCGAAATCATATTGACAAAACCAATCTAAATGCCCAGTCCTAAGTCCTAACCAAAACATGAAAAGCCTATAATACAAAAACACCCTAGGTTTTACACCAAACTTGTTCCTCATCTTATCATAAACATGATAAACCCTTTGAAATGAAGAAAATCATATTGTAAACAGGAACACAAATGAAATGCTCAAATAATGAGATTCACGATCAACCAACACCAAGCATTCGATTGCATAAAAGATAAATAGCATGAAGCTTACCGTAGAGAAGAGAAATTGCTTCAACTCCAGAGATGGAGGGATTTGGGCAATTTGAAGGAAACAAATTAAGGAGAAAAGGGTTTTTGGTTTTGGGAGAAAAGGGTCATAGAGATATGCGAAGAACTATAGAGAGCAGGACTTGCAAAAATTGGGACATAGGATTGGAAAAAAATCAGCGCCTCTTGGTTATGCTTAGAAATGCAGCGGCGACTGTTTAACATCGTCGTAGGAAGTGTCGTAAAGAGAGGGCGACAACATTTGTTTAGCACTCGTCGCAGTGCATCTGTTGTAAACAGAGGATGGTTTTGTGATGAAATGGCGGTGATAGGATGGTTAGCAACAGAAGAAATTTGAACGTGTTGGTTTCGCGATTGTGAATCGTGATGAAATGACGGTGAGAGGGGATTAGCAAGAGATGAACGGTTTTAGGGTTTGTGATGGGTTTAGAAAGAAAGAGGAACTGATCATTTGTGGTGGTGGGAAAAAAAAAGGACTATTTAATTAAAAAATAGTTAGTGGTTGAAATTTTGGTCGTTAAAATTCAGTTGTTATTTCAGTCTCTAAATTACGCTAGCGACCGATTTAGTGACGCAAAAATATTTACTTTCGAGGTTCAAAATTACAATCTCCAACTCTGTTGCTAGTGTGACTGAAAATATTTAGTCTTTAAATCAGTCACTAAAGGCGAAATTTCTAGTAATGACTGCAATGCATTGTGTCTAGTACTATACAAACACATTATCTGATTGCATCATCTGGTCTTGAAGTAGTGTGTCTGGTCAAGAGCATATTCAATACATGAGAAGGGATAATGTCAACATATTAATCTTATATTTAATGTATCAGGTATATTTGAACACCAATAGATCTATTTCGAATAACTGAAATTAGGTAAAAAGGCCAACCTAAAAACGTAATATTCCATCCATACAGAAGCAACTAAGCTTTATTAGAAATCTGACTATATGAGACAACATATTTATTTCTTTAGGGGCTATATTAAGCAATCTTCAACTTCGAAGAAACTACTAATTCTACACTATATGTATATGCAAACTCAAAAAGTATGAAATCAAAATATCACAAGATTTCAATTATATCAATTTCTAAAAGTATCAAATATTTTTAAGAATTAGAAGCAATCTAAGATCCATTGAGCTGAAAAGCATGGTTTCTTTGTGAAGAAAGTTTCATCGTTGTATTTTAGGTACTAAGTTATATCCAAAGATGAAAGGAAGTACAATATATTGGGCCTTGGGTGACGATCACAAGTGATCTTGCGGTAGTCGGGAAGAGAATACCTATGTAAGACCCTGAATTTTCTAAACTCTAATTTATGCAATTTTAGTGTATTTTGTGTTGAATTGCTTAGACCTTTAGCCCAATTTTTATTTTCTGAATTAAGTACCAAAAATATATTTTGTTAGAGTTAGTATTATGTTTAAAATATATGTATATATATATTTTTGAAGAATCGATTAAAATTATTTATTAGAGTATAATTTAATTAAGTTACGAAAAAATTTATTACCAAACAAAATTTTAAAATGTCACTTGTTGCTGATAAATTCACCTGTCAATTAAGTTACGACGATAGTAGATATTTTTATTAAATTAGATTGAGAAGTAAGTGATGTGATATGTGGAAGAGTGTTTAGATATTATAGTGATGATTTTATAATATATCTAATTATTTAATTATAATAGCTACATTTACATGATGATTGTTGTGAAAGAGTTAGAGTATGCTCATGCATTTCATAATTAGTGGTGACCGTGAGTTTATTGGTCCATCTTATCCTTACGAGGATTTATTTGTCGTGTTGGTTTGTGATAGACTGCACTCTAGAAAATCGTGCTGATCTATGATAGGTGGCACCTCGGTAATTAGTAATTGTCTGTGAGAGGCAGTACATTTATCATTTACGCCCCTAAAGGAGGGTTTGAAATTCTGGAATCATGTGCATTGGCATATAAGCATTGCATTAGGGTGCTTGGCCCGCGTGTCATGTTTGTTATAATATGATATTTGTATATACATACTCTGTTATTGTTTGTAATCATGTCGTAATTGCTAAGTGTTATTGTTTGTCTTTATGACATAATTGTTAAATGTTATTTGTTAATTTTGGTTGGTGATCCTTTACATTATTGTGGGAATGGGGCTTTGCCCTCAGATGATACCCGAGTTCATTCCACCGACTGTTACCTTGACGACAGAAATGTCGTTAGACTTCCCTGAGCTACATTCGCCGACTGCTTCGGTATGACCCCATCTCAAGCAGGGCTACATATACATGGAGGGTGGTGAGGACAAGTAGGAGAGCTGGGGCAATATATCTCATGGAGCTCACTCGCGAGAGGATCTGTAAGACTCGTAATTTATTTATAACAAGAATTAGGGCTTACTTTCTAATTATGCCTTATGTTGTTTATTACTTTGTCTATTTACCGTTTTCATTGTCTATTTGTAAAATTGTTGTAAGTGTTTGACTTGCAAATTAATATATGAAAAAAAAAATTTCGGATGTTTCCTTGTTGTTAAATGACTATGTGATTGTCTTGGCATTGTTGAAATTTCAAAAATGATTTTCTACTAAGTTTTTTGAAAACGGACAAGATATACTCGCTGTTTAAATTTTGACAAACTCCGTATGGCACCAAAATTTAATCGAGTGTTTTATATATCGACTATAATGAGAATTTGATCTCGTTATATTTTTCTAAGTTAAGGAACAAATATTTCGTCGGATAAAAATTTATTCACGAAATTTTATAAAGTTTTAATTTGTAGATTCATTATAAAAATTTTAAGTTACCGATAAGTTTATCTGTGAACGAAATGCGACTCGTTTAAGAACGAACTCGGAGACTGAACGAGATGATGTGACTTAAAGTCACAAAATATCTAGATATTTTTACTAAAGTAGATCTAGAAGTGAGTGATATGATGTGATTATGACTAAGTGTCATAAAGGATATTGTGAGATTTTATGATTAAATTTATGTGATTAATTTTTGTGTTTAGAAATTTTTAGAGATTAATTTGGAATTGAGATAGTAGATTAATTAAGGGAAGGAGAAAAAAAAATACATTTCCCCCTCCCTATAAAAGCACTTCATGGCCATCATCATCATTTTACTATCTCTTTCTTTAATTCTTCAAAAACATCTTCTCTCATTTCTCTCGAAACCCAAATCTTCTCATCCATTTTTGAGCTTCAAGGAAGCTTCCAATCACAAATCCTTCAACCACAAAGTTGTTTCACTACTTGAAAGGAATGCAAAGAGCTAAGGATCAATAGTTGAGGTAGCTATTTCTCCCCTCTTTTCTCTCAAACCCGTAAGCATGCATATATAGGGGGAAAAGGTGATTTTTTTTTACATTTGAGCTTTACTCTTGCTTGTTTATCACTACTATGGTTGTTATTAATGTTTAGGAAGTCAAAGGAAACATGTTAAACTCTTTTTCTTTCAAAAATCAAAAACCCTAAGTAAGAGAGTAAAAGGAAAGTGTGTTTTGTTGCTTTGGGGCTTTGTTAATATTGAAATTAGAGGAGTTAATAACTTGAATAACAAAAAATGAAACCAATCCCTCAAAACTTTTAGTAAGACCAAATGTGGTGTGTCATAATGTGAAAATTTGATTTTTTGTATGTGTTTGAGTAACGTAATGAGTTGTTTTCAAATAAATGAGTTTGAACTGACAATAGAAATTTTATTAGAGGGTTTAAGTTAGTAAAGTTAAGAAGATTTTTGCAAGTGTGTTTGGTTATGTTTTTTTAATTAAAATGACAACTAGATGTTAAGGTGTTTGGGGACCAAAGTGATATATTCTTTTTTTTTTTTTTAAAAAAAACTCAAAGGATTGAAATGAGGATTTTAAAGTAAGTGAGTGATTGATAAAAGAAGAAATTGATTAGTTTCTTGAGTAATGTATCCTTGAAGTAAATTTTAAAATTCCCTATGTTTATGTAGTTAGCTCCTTGAGTTTCGAAAATGAATCGAGATTGTTGACACCTTCTTAGCGGTGGGAAGAACTCTGAATATTTTGGGTTGAAATTTTTAAGGAAAAGAGAGAGGAACAAAAATGCCATGGCAAATTTTTTGAAATAAAGTGGTAAATGAGTTGTTGTGGTTTGTTTTAATTCAAAAGTATTTGAGTAGTAGAAATTTTATGAACTTTAAAGAAGTTAGGAAAAAGTAAATTTTATGAACTTTAATGGTGGTATAAATTAAAATTTGGAGTCGTTTAAAGTTTGAAATCATATGAGTTGTGGTCCTTGGTTATTTAAGGTGTTTTAAATTAGATTTGGATTTGGAAATTTTGGTGAAAACAAAGTTTCCATATTTATAGTTAGAACAAAAACAAATTTTAGTCTTTAATATTAAATTTTCAATTTTTATGAAGAAATTTTACTTTGAGAAGCAAACTTTCAAACTTTATGATTTTGAGAATAATTTCATATTTAAAACTTAAGAGTTCAAATCTTATATATCAAAAAGGTTTGAACGAGAAATACTGACATTAAGAACAAAGTTTCGATCTTAAGTTTTAAAGTTGAAAGTTTTGATTTTTATAGTAAAGATGTCAACTTTATACTAAAATTCAAGGTTGGAGAAGTATAACAATGATTGAATATAATTTTGGCTTTTGATATGTGGTTTTATTATAAATGAAGATTTTAGTTGAAGACTTAAAAAAAAATTATGAACTTGAGAAATATTTTGTGTTGATGATAAAATGTGATTTTTGTGTGAAAGTTTATATACAAAACATAGTTAATAAAGATTAAGGTTTGAAAATGTCAAATTGGAAGAATTATAATTTTGAGTAGTTAGAATATTGAAACTTTTAGTATTTTAGTGTTTTTTTATGAGATTTCTAAATAAAAACCTTCTACTAGTTTTTCAAATAATAAAGTGTTGAAATTTATGATGTTGATGGATGATTTATTCGAAATTTCAAACGATGTAAGTATGTTTGTCTTTGATTGATTTTATTAAGAAAATATTTTGTCCTAAGTTGTAAAAGACAAAGATTTGAGTTGGACTTCAATAAGTTTGGAAAAAACAATTTCAAGATTTTCAAAGTGTAGCCTAAGTGTTTTAAAATTCGCTTCCGCCAAAGTACTTAAACCAAGGTCTTCTTGAAGTTAGGGAACCTAAGAGAAAAGTCAGACCTAATTGATTTAG
Source organism: Cicer chorassanicum (assembly GCA_037974735.1). Taxonomy (NCBI): domain Eukaryota; kingdom Viridiplantae; phylum Streptophyta; class Magnoliopsida; order Fabales; family Fabaceae; genus Cicer; species Cicer chorassanicum. The sequence goes on from JBBPBP010000004.1 coordinate 25,745,079, forward strand.
AAAGTGGCCGAACCTAGGGTTCATTTGGGGTTGGTTTAGAAACTTGTATTGATTAAGTTAATTGATTGATTTAAGGTACAAGGAAATTGAGAGGTGTTGTTGGAATCGTCGGATAGGTTATGTTGGTGTAGCGTAAGTTGCTCGTGTAATAAAGCATTGTCGAGGTAAGGGCACTTTCTAACGATATGATATATGCTTGAATACATTGTGCGTTCGTATACATGTTCCTTGTGCTTGTGGTGAATAAATGTGCACACGGTTATTTATGTATTTGATGTGATTACGTATTCATAATTGATAACATGTGTTATGAATTTTATTGATGAGAATGTGTTTTGAGTATGCTCTATGAAAAAGTAGTAAAAATTATTAGTGTTTAATGAGTATTAAAAGATGAGTCTTTTAATAGCTGCATTTACATAATGATTGATGTGAAAGAGTCAAAGTATGCTCATGCATTTCATAGTTAGTGGTGACCATGATGGGCCATGGGGTGGTTCCATGAGTTGATTGGCCCATTTTATCCTTACGGGGATTTTTGAGTTGTGTAGGTTTGTGATAGACTGCACTATGGTAAATCGTGTTGATCTGTGATAGGCGGCACCTCGGTAATTAGCACTGGTCTGTGAGAGGCGGTACATTTATGATTTATGCCCCTCAAGGAGGGTGAGGAAATTCCGGAATCATGTGCATTGGCATATAAGCATTGCATTAGGGTGCTTTGTCACACGAGTCATGTTTGTTATATGATAATATTTATATGCATGCTTGTTTATCAATTGATGCCATGTCATGTTATGCTTTCGTGCTTTGTTTTTTTGTATATATGCTGTTTTTAGATCGTGACCCTCTACTATTATTGTGGACCGAGCTTACGCACCAGGTTCTTAGAGTTTTGAGTCGTGCGAGAATTGCAACGACGTCGAAGACGTGACAGAGCGATGATTTTCAATTTGCAATCGGAAGCAATGAGGCTTGATGCCACCCGTGGACCCTCAATATCCAATCGTCCTCAGTAAGAGTTCAAGATCAGCTTAAGGTTTTAATTAAGGGTTTTATTTATTCTCCCTTCCTTATTGCAATGTTGTTGTTGCAATGGAATTTATATATCTGAAATAGTTGTGATTTTTGGGTCAATGTGAATTGTTCGGTTGTAAGTAAGTTATTTGTGTCGAAACCATTTTATATAATGCAACAAAAATTCTAATCGTCATTTATAGAAAGGAATTTTACAGTTAAATATTTTACTCTGATTTAAATTAAATACAATTGTGAATATTTTAGCCTAAAATGTTTAGTTTTTTTTTTCTTTAAAAAAAATTTACACTCTCACTGTTAAAAATCGGGGTGTTACAGGATCGACTATCCGGTACCCTCAGGATTGGTGCTAGGGGTGAATGGAGCATAGGAAGATGTAGAGGATGCCTCAATTAGAGTTGAGACGGAGGCCACCGTAAGAGCTAGGGATACAGTGGTTGGACCGGGGACTGGTAGGAAGGATAAGGGGCTGATGCCAGCGGGAAGAGATATTGCAAGACCGTCTAGGCTGGTCGAGCTAGAGCTTCCACTTCCGGTGAATGATCCTCTACTGACTGTCACTAAGGTAGCGAGTTGTTATCAGATTCCTGCGCCGCCGAAGCCACCTATCTCGTGGGTGGACCTGAATTTTGAGGAGATTGATCGTTCTATAGCGGATGAGGAGTAAGAAGTTACTTTGAGGAGAAATACTGCGTCACAAGGAACTTGTGCAGTGTGTGGAGTTCACCCTATTTACTGTAGTTATTATTGGATGATCAGATTAGTTTTTGGTTGTATAGGGTCTTAGTGTTGTTCTTTTGGTGGTTGTACTTATTTTATTTCGGGATGATTGTATCTATGACATAACTTGACAGTTGACTTTTTGGTAGGTCCATGTTCCATTTTTTTGGCGTGACCATTGGAGGATAGCATTCTTGGAGCAGTACTTCTGTGCAAGGGTCTGCTAAGAATACCCCAGGGGTATGAGAGATGTCTGAAATGTCTTATAGCCTCGATGTATTTTCTATTTGTATACTTTGTATTATTGTCCCAAAAACTATCTTAGCCTGATTGTATATATGATGTAATTATTTATGACTCTTGTCGTTTTGTGTTACAACGTTTTATTTTATTAAGTTGTTTTTTTTTTAAAAATGCACTCGCGCTTTTTAAAAATCGGGATGTTACTTTGTGGTATTAGAGCTTTGGTTAAATTGTAGGTCAACTTGTAGGTTGGGATTCGTTATTTGATCATGCGTCCGGGTAAGTTGTTTGATTTGCAGGTCTTGTGTAGTTGTTTTGTCCTGATGTAGTCGAAAATTATCTTTTGGAATTCTTCTAAGTAGTGTTAAGATTTCTACTTGATGTTGGTTTTGTAGGAAACAATGCCTCCAAGAAGGAACAACATTGCAAGAGTCAACGCCAACAGGGATGATCAAATGGCTGAAGCAATGAATAACATGGCTGCTTCTGTTGCTGCACAGACAGCTGCAAAGACTCTACGGGATCTGGAGAAGAGGGAAAGAAAGATTAGTGTTGCCGAGTCAAGAGGATTGAATGATTTCCGTCGCCACAATCCTCCAAAGTTCAAGGGTGATGAGAGCCCAGAAAAAGCCAACCATTGGATTCAGGAAGTGGAAAAGATCTTCGAAATGATTAATTGTCAGACAGGGGTGAAGGTCAACTATGCTATGTATCTGCTACTAGGGGATGCTGGATATTGGTGGAGAAGTACAAGGCTTCTGATGGGATCAGCTCATGAGGAAGTGAACTGGGAGTCGTTCAAAAGGAAGTTTTTAGACAAATACTTCCCGATGAGTACTAGGACTAAGTTGGGTGATGATTTTCTTAAACTATACCAGAGAAATATGACAATGGGTGAATATGCTGCTAAGTTTGAGTCATTGTCAAATCATTTTAGGTTTTTTCGTGAAGAGGTTGATGAACAATTCATGTGTCACCGTTTCCAAAATGGAATGAAGTATGAGATTCATGACTCTGTCTTGCCATTGGGAATTCAACGTTTCCAAGTCTTAGTGGAGAAATGTAGAGAAGTTGAGAACATGAAGAACAAGAGGGCCAACCGAGGAAGGAACTTTAGTTCAGAGGGGCCTAGTCGGGTGAACCTTCAGACAACAAAGGAAAGCAAGTTGTTAAGCCCTATAAACAACCACAAAACAACAACAGGGGTCAGAATCGCCCGGGGAACCAAAACTTTGGAAGACAATTGGGACAAGTGATTCGATGTTTCCGATGTGGGGAAGAGAGACATTATGCTAATGCTTGTAATTCTAAGAGTCTGCTTGCTACAATTTCCAGAAGCCAGGGCACTTTGCAAGGGATTGCAAGTCTTCAAAGGTGGAACCAACAGTGAATGCAACTAGGGCTACTCGTTTTACTGCTAAAGGACGCGCTTATTGCATGGGTGCTAAAGCTGGAAATCAATCTAGCAATTTGATCCAACGAGACTGCGAGATTGCAGGTAACACTCTAACTGCACTTTTTGATTTGAGGGCAACCCATTCCTTCATTGCTATGGATTGTGTGAATCGTTTGAAGCTATCTTTGTCTTCCCTGCCTTTTGATTTGGTTGTTTCCACACCTATTAAGACTTTGACTGTAAATACTGCATGTTTACACTATCAAGTAACTATTCAGAATAGAGATTTCTTGATTAATTTGATTTGTTTACCCCTACAATCACTCGAGATCATTCTCGGTATGGATTGGGTGTCGTATCATTATGTAATCTTGGATTGTGCTCGCAAATTGGTTCTTTCCCCGAGCCAGGAGTCGTTCGATATCTAGCTGCTAACAAACTCGGAGTGCCGCTGAGAGAAGGAACTCAAGAGTTTATGTCTTTATCTAACGTGGAGGGAAAGATAAATGTGAGAATGGAAGACGTAGTGCTTGTCAAGGAGTACCTAGACGTATTTCCAACAGAAATTTCGAGATTACCACCAGTAAGAGAGGTAGAGTTCTTCATTGATCTACACCTAGGAACTGGACCTATTTCGATTGCGCCATATTGGATGTCGCCATTAGAATTGAATGAGCTCAACGGCCAAATTGAAGATTTGTTGGAGAAAGGATTTATCAAACCAAGTGTGTCACCATGGGGAGCTCCGTTATTGTTAGTTAAGAAGAAGGTTGGAAGCTCGCGCTTATGTGTAGATTATAGGCAACTTAATAAGGCCACTTTTAAGAATCGTTATCCTTTACCACGTATTGATGATTTGATGAATCAGTTGAGAGGAGCTGCGGTGTTTTCGAAGATTGACTTGAAGTCAGGTTACCATCAGATTCGAGTAAGAGAAGGAGATATTTAGAAAACTACTTTTAGAACCCGTTACGGACATTATGAATATCTTGTTATGCCATTTGGAGTTACCAATGCACCAATAGTTGTTATGGATTACATGAATAGAATCTTTAGCCCATTTCTAGATAAGTTTGTTGTGGTGTTCATCGATGATATATTAATTTAATCAAAGACTGAAGAAGAACATGGAGAGCATTTGCGTCAAGTTCTTGACGTTATACGCGAGAAGCAATTGTATGCCAATCTGTCGAAGTGCGATTTTGGCTAGAAGAAGTGAACTTCTTTAGACATGTGATAACCAAGGAAGGAATAGCTGTGAATCCGGCAAAGATTGAGACAATCTTCGCTTGGAAACAACCTCAGACTATTACTAACATACGATGTTTCGTCGCACTGGTAGGATACTACAAGAGGTTTATTGAAGGTTTTGCTAAGATTGTAGCTCCCTTGACACAACTCACTAGAAAGGATCAGCCGTTCGCATGGAGTGTGAGGAAGATATTCAGTTACTAAAGGAAAAACTGACAGCCTCACCAATATTGGTCTTACCACAACTAGAAGAACCATACGAAGTTTAGTGTGATGCATCTCACCAAGGTTTGGGGTGTATCCTGATGCAACACAAGAAGGCTGTGGCCTACGCTTCAAGACAATTGAAGACTCATGAAAGAAACAATCGTACTCATGATTTAGAGCTTGCTGCTGTAGTTTTTGCATTAAAGATCTGGAGGCACTACTTATATGGATGCACGTTTACAATGTTTAGTGACCACAAAAGTTTGAAATATTTGTTTGATCAAAAGGAATTGAACATGCGTTAGAGAAGATGGATGAAGACTCTTAAGGATTTTGATTTCACATTACAGTACCACCCTGGGAAGGCAAATGTGGTGGCTGATACGTTGAGTAGGAGAAGTGTGTCAGTGTCTTCAGCTGTAATGGCTAGACAACAAGAGTTATGGGAAGCAGTTAGAGACCTACACTGGGACGTAGAGTTTGCACCGGGGATTTTGAAATTCTGAATGATTAAGATTTTGAGTGGTCTACTTGAAGACATTACAAATTTTCAAGATAATGCATTAATCCAAGAGAAGAGGAACCTAATAGTGCAAGGGAAGACGACTGAGTTTAAGATTGGACCGAATAATATTTTGAGATGTAATGGGAGGATTTGTGTACCAGCAGTTGCAGATATGAGGAAAACAATTCTAGAAGAGGCTCATAAAAGCAAATTGAGTATCCATCCCAGAGCAACAAAGATATATCAGGACTTGATGCAGAATTATTGGTGGCCAGAAATGAAGAGGCATGTAGCGGAGTATGTATCAACTTGTTTAACTTGTCAGAAAGCGAAAGTGGAACATCAGCAGCTTGCTGGAATGTTACAACCTTTAGACATACTCGAATGGAAGAGGGACAACCTTTCCATGAACTTTATAACTAGATTGCTGAAAATAAGGAGAAAGAATGGTTCTATTTGGGTGATAGTGGATCGATTAACTAAATCCGCACACTTTTTACCAGTAAAGACCATCGTTAAGGTAGGTAAACTAACAGAGATCTACTTTGCTGAGATTGTGAGATTACACGGAGTACCATCGAGTATCGTATCAGACCGTGACCCGAAATTCATGTCGCACTTTTGGGGAGTGTTGCATGAAGTGTTGGAAACGAAACTAAGATTGAGTTCAGCATACCATCTGCAAACACACGGACAAACTGAGAGAACGAATTAGTCCTTGGATGATTTATTGAGAGCATGTGTATTAGATGATAGAGGAAGCTCGGATGATGTACTGCCATTGAATGAGTTTACCTACAACAATAGTTTCCACACAAGTATTGGAATGGCACCATTTGAGGCTTTGTATGGACGCAAGTATCAAACGCTTTTTTGCTAGTATAAGGACGGTGAAAGTATGATTGTAGGACCAGAGATGGTGCAACAGACTACAAAGATGATAAAAGAGAAAATAAAGATCTCACAAGACCGTTAGAGGAGTTATGCGGACAAGCGTTGCAGACCTTTAGAATTTGAGCAGGTTGACCATGTTTTTCTTAGAGTCACACCTACGAATGGAGTTAGCAAAGCCATAAAATCAAGGAAATTAACCCCAAAATTTATTGGACCATACCAGATTACTACGAATTGGACCTGTGGCTTATCGGATTGCATTGCCTCCGATACTGACCAATATTCACGACGTTTTTCACATATTTCAATTAAGGAAATACATTCCGGATTCGTTGCATGTGATCGAACCAGACACAATTCAACTAAAGGATAACTTGTCATTCGAAGTACTACCTGTAAGAATTGAGGATAAGAAGATTAAGCGGTTAAGGAACAATGAAGTTTCGTTGGTCAAAGTGATTTGGAACCCAACTACTGGAGATGCGACTTGGGAACTTGAGAGCAAGATGAGGAAACAACACCCTGATTTGTTTATCGACGCGAAGTTTCAAGGACGAAACTAATTTTAGGGGGTAGTAATGTAAGACCCTGAATTTTCTAAACTCTATTTTATGCAATTTTAGTGTATTTTGTGTTGAATTGCTTAGGCCTTTAGCCCAATTTTTATTTTATGAATTAAGTACCAAAAAAATATTTTGTTAGAGTTAGTATTATGTTTAAAATATATGTATATATATATTTTTGGGGAACAGATTAAATTTTTTATTAGAGTATAATTTAATTAAGTTACGAAAAAATTTATTATCGAACAAAATTTTAAAATGTCACTTGTTGCCGATAAATTCACATGTCAATTGAGTTACGACGAGAGTATATATTTTTATTAAATTAGATTGAAAAGTGAGTGATGTGATATGTGAAAGTGTGTTTAGATGTTATAATGATGATTTTAAAATATACCTAATGATTTAATTAGTATATATTTTACAAAAAAAATTTAGAGTTGTTAAAGTGGTGAAAAAGTTTAAATTTTAACTAAGTTAAAGAGTTTGAGTAAAAAGAAAAAGTTTAGAGTACTTTATTAACTCAAATTTTTGTGCTCTAATAGTTGAGTGATATAACTTAAAAGGTAAAAAGACTTAATCTTGAAATTATGATCTGGTTGAATAAATTTTAGTGGTGGACAAAATTGTTATGAATCTTTATGTTTATGTAGTTAGCTTCTTGAGTTTGAAAAGGAATCGAGATCGTTGACACTGAGTTAGCGGTGGGGAGGACTCTGAAATATTAATGCTATTGTGGTGATTAAAGAAAAATAATTTAAGACGTTTCGAATGATTGTTAGTGAATTCTCTAAAAAATTGAAGGATGTTGATTTCTAAAAATATGTTTTTATATGTTGAAAGTGTGTTGTGGATAATAATACTATTAGTCCTTACTCGTTGTAAACTCTTTTAGGGAAATATACTCTAAGGGGGTTAGGAGTAAGAAAGGGTTTGTAAGGTTGTTAAAGTTTTAGGGATTAATTTGACTAAGTCAAACACTATTTGATTGAAGGTGCCGGCACGTGCGATATTTTTCGTTCTGTTTGATTGTGGTAGTGGTAACTGTTGAAAAAGCTATAATTAAGGTAAAGTTTCCTTCCAAATTTTTAGATTGCACATAGGGACCTTATATGTGTGATTGTTGTATGATTGATGTGTGAATATGTGATTATGCATTCTTGAGTGATAATACGTGTTGCTACATGTTATGAATTTTATTGAGTAGAATATGCCGTGAGTATGCTCTTCGAAAAGTATGAAAAATTATTGGTGTGTAATGAGTATTAAAAGCGGAGGCTTTTAATAGCTACATTTACAAAATGATTGTTGTGATAGAGTAAGAGTATGCTCGTGCATTTCATAATTAGTGGTGAGTGTGATGAGCCACAGTGTTAGTGGTGACCGTGATGGGCCATGGGATGGTTCCATGAGTTGATTGGTTCATCTTATCCTTACGAGGATTTATTTGTTGGGTAGATCTGTGATAGACTGCACTTTAGTAAATTGTGCTGATATGTGATAGGTGGCACCTCGGTAATTAGTACTGGTCTGTGAAAGGCGGTACATTTATGAATTACCGCCCTCGAGGAAGGTTTGAAATTCCGGAATCATGTCCATTGGCATATTAGCATTGCATTAGGGTGCTTGCCACGCGAGTCATGTTTGCTATAATATGATATTTGTATATACATACTTTGTTATTTTTTGTTATCATGCCATAATTGCTAAGTGTTATTGCTTGTCTTTATGACATAATTGTTAAATGTTATTTGTTAATTTCGGTTGGTGACCCTTTACATTATTGTGGGAATTGGGCTTTTCCCTCAGATGATACCCGAGTTCGTTCCATCGACTGTTACCTTGACGACGGAAACGTCGTTAGACTTCCCTGACCGACATTTGTCGACTGCTTGGGTATACGACCCCATCTCAAGCAGGGCTACATATATAGGGGGGTTGTGGTGAGGACAAGTAGGAGAGTTGGGGCAGTATATCTCATGGAGCTCACTCACGAGAGGATAGACTATCCGGTACCCTCAGGATTGGTGCTCGAGGTGAATGGAGCATGGGAGGATGCACAGGATGCCTGAGTTAGAGTTGAGACGGGGACAAGGGATACAATAGGAGCTGGGGGTACAGTGGTTGGACCGGGGACTGGGGGAAGGATAAGGGGCCGATGCCAGTAGGAAGAGATATTGCAAGACCGTCTAGGCGGCTCGAGCCAGAGCTTCCACTTCTGGTGACTTTGATCAACGCGCTCTCAGCGCACCTCTAATGAATATGATAATACAAGCTCGCCCCGATTATTCTAAATCCAGTAATTCTGACCAACTGCATGTTCTCAATGAACTGCAAATAGACTTCCCGAATCTTGTTGAGAACAAGTTCAAATTTATCGAAGATTTTGCTAGTATTGGATTGCAAGAAAATGATTTTCGGCTTGATATTCAAGCTAAGTCCAAAGGGAATGAACAAAGGGAATGCAACAAAGGGATTGCACTTTAGTAAATTTTGCTTGTTTGATTGCAATAAAATGAACAAAGGGAATGATTTCCGGCTTGATATTCAAGCTAAGTCCAGTAATGACTCAATGGAGCAATATAGAGTCAAGTTAGAAAATGCTAAATCTATAAAAGAAAACAATCAAAAGATAGTCCAATCGAAGCGATCATTGGAAGCTGGGAATTCAATTCAAACACAACATAAAAAGAAAGACCTATAGGTAGTTGCAGTCCAACCAATTCTTGAACCATCTCAGAAAATTGTTGAGAAGAACAAAAGGGTTGGTCAAAATAATAATATAAAGAGACAACTTTGGTCTACAAAGGCTCCTCGTCTTCAAGGTTTAATAGAATCACAAGTCTTTAAGAAAATTGGTGAACAAAACAACATGCTTTCTCAGAATAACAATCTTCAAAAGCAACTGAAGTCAACAGTGGCTGCTCAAGTTTCACTGGAATCACAAGTCTTTAAGAAAACTGATGAGCAAAACAACATGCTTTGTCAGAATAATAATCTTCAAAAGCAACTGAAGTCAATAGTGGCTGCTCAAGTTTCAATGGAATCAAAAGTCTCTAAGAAAATTAATGAGCAAAACAAAATGCTTTGTCAGAATAATAATCTTCAGAAGCAACTAAAGTCAACAATGGCTGCTCAAGGCTCAATAGAATCACAAGTCTCTAAGAAAATTGGTGACAAAAATAAAAATTATATCAGAATAATAATCTTAAGAAGCAACTCCACTCTACAAATGCTCCTAAAGTTCAAGTTCCAATGGAATCAAAAGTCTCTAAGAAAATTGAGGAGAAAAACAAAGGACTCAATCAAAATAATAATCTTAAGAGGCAAGTCAGCTCTACCATGGGAAATCAAGTTCAAGGATCAACGATACATCAACAAGCCTATAAGAAGAAAAAAACTATTCCAAAGTATCCAGCTATGTCACTTACCGAATATCTCAATAAGAATAAGGAACAACATGGAGTAAAGGATTCAGGAGATCAAGATATAGAAGAAAATGAAATGGATGAGGGTATCAACTATGAAAGTGAGGAAAATGAGGGAACCAATGTAAATAAAGCTGAATGTATAATATCATTATTGTTTTCATTGGTTCTATATATGTTTTTATTGAGTATAAATTGGATATAAATATTTGCAATTTTTTTTTTACTTTTTGTAATTACTATTATGTGGATTATTGTCAGGATTAATAAAAAAACGAGAAAAGACTATATGTCGGAAAATTCATTCACGAGAATTCAAAGATAGGCAAGAGATCATCTTGAATGAAGAAGGACAACTCATTGGGCCGGATAAATTGACAATTTCTGAACTTAGTAGTTTTTTGGGGACAATCGCAAGAAGTTCAGATTTATGTTCTCTCACTTTCAAATGTATGTGTCCTTTCACTTTCTGATGTATGTGTTAGCATACTTTAATAAATATAGATCCTAATATGTTTCTTTTATTTTTGTAGCAACAATACATCATTCTAGATAAAGGAAGGAAAATTGTATTTGCTATTTTAAACGATGCTTGGAGAAGATACAAATGCTTTCTTAAAAAATGGCATTTTAGTAAGTACAAAACCACACGCGAGCGGTTAAAATTTCATCCTTAAGAGGTACTAGAAGAAGACTTCAAGAAGTTATTGGAATATTGGAAAAAAGACCACAATCAAGTAAGATATAATTACTTGTTATATATACTTGTTGTCACACATTTGTAATTTTATAAAAAAAGTTGTGAATGAATATAGGAAAACAGTCATCAAAATGCCCAAAGTATAGCTCAGCTGCAATACAGACACTGAATGGGGAATAAGGCTTTGCAATTATAAAGGAAAAATGGTATTCTTTTTTCAATCATTGTAAGTGAATATTAAATTGTGTTACTTAAATAAAATTCTCATACTCTTGTTTTTCTTGGTTTAGTGTCAAAGTAATGAAGATAAAGTACCTCCCTTTCAAGCTGTAATGTTCATTGTTACTCAACAGAGTAAGAAAAACCTTCAAGATTTCGTTGCCACGGAAGAACTTCTAGACCGACTCTCTTGAGAAGAAATGAATAAACTGCAAAACTTAAAAGAGAACATGCTGAGGAGGTAAAACAATTTAATGATAAGATACAAGAGATAAAGGAGAAACAACGTAAGGAAATGGAAGCAATGGAATGAAAATTTCAGCTTATTCATAAGACAATGTTGAACCCAAACACCGCAGGATTGAATATAGAGGCTTTAGCAGCTTTTTTTTTTATCAACTACAGCTGATGCTAACAGTACTTTACGTTCTTCTACATCAACGCATGCTCCTAATAATAATGAAGTAAGACTAAACTATATTACTGTTAGAAATAGTATTGTTAGAACTATATTTAAAGTACTGATAGAACTATATTATTGTTAAAAATCGTATTGTTAGAACTATAATGATATTATACATTCAACTTTATTTACTGTTAGAAATTGGTAATGTTAGAAATATTACTGTTAGAACTATATTACTTTATAAATCGGTATTGTTATAATTATATATTTTACATTCTTCTTATATATGTTGATGTTGATTGCTACTGACTTATGTTTGAATCAGTACTGTTAGAAATAGTTGTTACTTTATCAATGAATAAAGATAATAACATTGATTCTGCTTGTAGTGTGTTGAAACTGCTATCTTGAAGTCTACTTTGCATTTAAATTGATTCATTTGGAAATGGTTATGTATTGCTCTCACATAACAAAATTTGATTTATCTTTTATTTCGACTTTGTTTTGAAACCTATAAACAATTAATTCCTAAGCCACATGAGTTTATCTTTTATATAAAATAAAATTTGCTTATTCACAGACATGTGTCCTGGTTTGACTTTACAATCACATTTATAGACTTTAACATTTTGTCATTTATTCTTGATTTTACTTATTGAATATATTATTTTTATTTCGTAGATGAATGATGTGATACCGATGAAGAATTTGAACATTTGGAAGCACAAGATGAAGAGATAGATGTCGATACTTAAGTTTTCTTGTTTTTTTTTTTTTTTTATAGAGAAGGATTTTTATTTTTGTTATTTTGATTTCCTCTAGAATATAAATCAGAGAAATTGAATCAGTACACATGTCTTATGAATGATCAACAATTACAACGCCTCACCT
>JBBPBP010000004.1:25757549-25821941 GCA_037974735.1 Cicer chorassanicum
TTTTTTTTTTTTTTTTTTTTTATAGAGAAGGATTTTTATTTTTGTTATTTTGATTTCCTCTAGAATATAAATCAGAGAAATTGAATCAGTACACATGTCTTATGAATGATCAACAATTACAACGCCTCACCTATTTTGTTTATTTGCTTGACACATTACTAACATAGACATAACATATATATTGTGTTTGACCACTATAGGACAATGAACTTTAACTATATATAGTATTACAATTATTTTGTACTATCGCAATTGTTATATTTTAAATATATTATAGTATACTACAACAATTTTTGTATCATCGCAACTATTATATTTTTAAATTAATTATAGTATTACAATAATAATAATTTACTAAAACTATTTTTCCGAAAAACAATAATTTATAATATTGTTTTTTTTAAAATAATTTATTTATTGCAATGGTTATAAAGCGTTGTCGTACCTTAATTAAAAAAATGCCTAGAAGAATTGTTTTAACTTGGCAACAGCGTAAAATCGTTGTTGTTGTAAATTTGAAAAACCATTATGTAAGAGGTAACTATAACTACGGTTTTCACAAAGCATTGTTGTTTGAAAAGAAAACCATCGCATAAGGCAAAGACAACGCATTGGTTACCCACAGACAGAAAACCGTTCTCATAGATTACGACAACTGTTTTTTAACGTTAAGCAACGGTTTTTATGCGCTGTAGTAGGGAAAAATTGTTGTAGTGGATGCCCCCTATTTGCTTCCCTCAGCAAAAACCTTCTCAAGAACTTAAAAAAAAAAGGAAAAGAGCAGACAAGATAACTACTAAGGTAGAATAGGAAGAAGATGATAAAAATGCCAATAAGGATGAAGCAAGCCACATCTTGAGAAAGAGACATAAGGTAAATCTCTCTTTTGAGCCTATTCATTCTTCTATTAATACTTGTAGTGTTAGTGGTAATGATATGACTAAACCTGAACCTACTGCAAGACCCTCTATCCAAACTAAATTTTATCTATAACCTCATTTGAACCAAAACCAACTAAACAAACAACCTCACATACCTTTACTATTTTCTCTATTTCTTATTCAGATATAGACACCTCAGATGAAATGTTTGAGGCAACTTTAGCAAAATATTGCACAATAATCCTCCTCAAACACCTACACAAACAACCAGTCAAACCTCACTATTTTATTCAACACATGCATTTGACCCTCACTCGCCTAAACTTGTGGATCCTATCCATACAACAATTGCGATAACAACTCAGGTTGTCAACGACTTAGTCTCTAAAACATGCTCATATGACTCACCTATTTTTATTCTATCTTTGGCACTCTCAATTTTTTTAACGAAAATGTTTTTTAGCTCCCAATTCCTTTTATGTTAATTTTTACTCTTTTTTTATGATGACAAAAGGGGGAGTTGATGTGTTGAGAACAATTTTACTTAGTGTTTTCGAGTTTCCAATTTTTTAACTCCATTGTTTGAATACCATATATCACTCTCATTATTTTTAACTTGCTCATATATGGGGAGAACTTTACTTTGAAATATACTCCATATGTTTTATTTTAAAATGGAAAATTGTTCACAAAATAGATGTTTGTAATCATCAAAAAGAGGAAGATTGTTAGAACCAATTTGGTTTGAAGAACAATGACGCTTAATTATTTTGATGATAACAACAATTATTTTGTGGGAACAATTTATTGTGCTAGTGAAATTGTTTAAGTGTGCTGATGAATATAGAAGATAAATTAAGAAATCAAGGTAATGCTGTAAAGAATTTGTTAAAGTTATGTCTGACTATGATCAACACGCCCTCAACACGCCTCTGATGAATTTGATAATACAAGCTTGCTTCGATTATGTTGAATCCTCGGATCTTTCCCCAAACACTATAAAGTGCTTAGCCTTGAGACCTGACTCTAATACAAATTGAAGGTGCAAATACGAGAAGATGGTTGAATTGTGTTTGTCTAAGTTGGATTCTTTTTTATTATTTATTCAATAACTAGTTCGAGTTGGTGATTTTAACTAAAACAGAGGGAGTAGTAACCAGGCTTAGGTAATCAGAGACAATAGTAAAATAAAGTGACACAAGGAGATTTATCCTAGTTCACAATCAACTTGGTAGCTACATCTAGTCCCTTCACTTAGAAGGATTTAACCACTATTTCAAATCCTTGAATTACACAACACCTTACCGTACAAGTCAATCTTCTCAAAACAACCTGACACCTACCGACTTTTTGAGGAAAAGAAACACCTTGACCCTACAAGTCAAGCCATCTCCATACAACCTGAAAATCATAGATAGTTGAAGGCAACTACATCTTGACCCTACAAGTCAAGTGTTCTCAACACAACCTGAAAACAACAGATTACTTGAGGAACACTAAGGCCACTATCGGGCTGGGTTACATAAGTTTGTAACGGATTGTGTTTTGCTTCTACTAAGAAAATTGTTACAATTGATTTCTCACACTAAAACACTTAGAAAATATTTCTTTAAGCAAGTTCTTCTCTAGAACTTAAACCTTTGAACTTGAATACTTAGGAAATTTGAGCTCTCAAAACGTTTTACTGAATTGTATGGATTTTTTGAGTTTATGAGTTCGTGCTTTCTTCTTCAACCTTGAGTATCTATTTATAGAATAGATTATGGTTTCACTTTTGTCCTTGTAAAATATGGATCATATATTTCTTGTGAATAAATCTGAGTGTATCTTCTTATGAACAAATTCTGAGCATATCTTGTTGTGAGCAAATCCTGAGCATATATTCTTGTGAACCAATTTTGAGCATATCTTCTTGTGGACAAATTCTCACGATATCTTCTAGTGAACAATATTTTGACCATATCTTCTTGTGAACAATATTTTTCCCATATTTTCTTGTGAATAATATTTTGGCCATATCTTCTTGTGAACAATAATTTTCCCATATCTTCTTGTGAACAATATTTTGATCATATCTTCTTGTGAATTATATTTTGACCATATCTTCTTCTGAAAAATATTTTGGCCATATATTTTATTTCACCTTGGTCAAAGATTTCCTTCAATTATAATTCTAAATTGTATCTAACTTTAGATTGTGTTCAAAAACTTATTCATGCAAATCTTCCTTCACACTCTTGATTGATTTGAGCGGGAATGGATTCAGGCTTGTTCTTGAGTATTTTGAAATTCAAATTTGGATAAGTATTCTATTTAGAATGAATTCTTTCAATCAGAGTCATTGACTTTCCATCAAAGCCATTGACTTTCTTGTTGGAGTGAGATGTTGTGTTTCTTGGATAATAAAAGTTAGAGGCAGATTTGTGTGACTTAGAATAGTGGCGTTGAGCAAATCACATTGTTGAATCATCAGAGTTAGTGCAACATTAGAGGCTGCATATCTGAGGTAGCATTTTGAATGTGTTGCAACTTTTGATTAGTGAAATATGAGTTTTAAGTGCATGGCTTGAACAATCTCTTCAGAATGAATGATAGCTTGATATAAACACTTTATAGGTATGACGAGTTTGTGCACATCAGAGGCACACAAGGGCTTTAGAGGCATGCTTCAACTTCAGTTATCAGACCCAATCATCAGAGATAGTCTTAAGATCCAAACATCAGAGGCAATCTTTGTAACCTTCAGAGGCACGCTGCTTTCAAAGGCATATGTTTAAAGGCAGATGTGTATGCTTTTGTGTTCCTCTAGTAACTTCCTTTGGTCACTTCCTCTGTTGATTTCCTTTGGCCACTTCCTCTAGTCACTCCCTCTAGTCGCTTCTTTTGGTACCTTTCTCTGGTTTTCTTGTTCTAATTGATGCACACTTAGTGAAGCCATTAGTCCAAACAAATTGTTCTCATAAAATACCTTTATTAACATCAAAATCACAAGAGGATAATGATCAATGCATTTTTGGTACATGTTTCTGGCTTTGTAGTGTTACAATTAAAAAGCTCTTTTTATCGTAGATTAGCTTTTTAGCATGTTTGTAAACTTTGGGTTGTAATTGAGTTTTAATGTTATTATTTGCATATTGATCCTTGCTCGCTATGTAGGCCATAACTTGAGCTTTGGATATCAGATTGACGCGTGCGAGTAGGCGTTGGGAAGATAAGAGTAAGAGTTATAACTTTTATGTTTGCACCAAAGCCCAGTTCTGAATTTTAATGGGTCAAAACTGCTGATTACGGGATCTGAGCTTTTCATAATAATTTTCAATATCGGGCCACACGTTTTAAAGCCCAAAAAAAGTACTATATGTTTTTAATTTTTTAGGGTTTAGACATTCTATTTTTGGGACTCACATACAATATAAAGTTTTGCTTATTTTCATGGAAGGCTGAATTCCCAAGATTAATCCATTGTTTCAGAATTTCATGAAGACCTTGAGGTTTATTTTATAATGTTATTTTTTCACGTTGATAATTTTATTCCTTTTTTATTCAATTACATTGCTATTCTAATTGCTTATTTCAAATTTCGATAGGATTGATAAATTTAGTTTGACATAATTCAATTTCTAATCTAATCGATTGTAGTTTTGCTACGTTTGCTTGGTAACTATAATCCTTCAATTAATGTGATGCTTAATCCAGTCAAAGAAACAAAATTCACATATGATTGATTTATACTTGCTTAATCAATTCTATAGTCAAACAGGAATAGAGCCATAATTTAGAAATTGAACATGTTGATAGAATTTGTGATAGGTTAGAAATTCCATAACTAGTGGATTAGTCATTTCAATAGAAATGACTTTAATTCGTTTGCTCAATTTGTTTGAACCTAAATTCAAAACTCGGCTTTTTGTTTTCATTGACTCTACACTTAGTTAATATAATCAGAATTCCTTGCAAGACGACTCGAGTTGTTGCCCTACGCTGCGTTTTTATTACTCGTATTTGACCTATGTGCGATAAGAGATCAGGAAACCAACTTGGTTCCAACAATCACCCCCTTCTTTATTATGACAAAACTGTAATCTTTAATAACAATTTATTGGCTTTTATTACTTGACTCCCCCTGACTTAAGGCTCCCCCTAAGTCTAAGTAGTTTTATAGTTCTTTTCTAACCACATGCATACACTTTCTCTCCCCACATAAACAAATTAAAAAAGATATTGTTCTCAAATATCTTTCTCCCCCTTTTGTCATCAGACAAAAAGACTTGAAAGTTTTTTTTTTAAAAGAATAGACAAAACATAAAATACATACTAATATGATATAAAGGTAAGGTTCAGATTTGTCTTAATGAATTCAAATATGTTTTCAGCTAGTGGTTTGGTGAATATGTCAGTCCATTGGTGTTTAGTGTCTATAAATTGGATATTTGGTACTCCTTTATAAAGTGATGTTTAATTTCTATGTGTTTAGCCCTAGAATCCAAGATTGGGTTATTTGTTAGGAAAATAGTAGAAGTATTATCATAGAATACGGGAATGTTACTCTCAAGGATTCTGTAATCTTCTAGTTGGTGTTTCATCCATAGCAATTGAGAGTTGCAGCCAGTTGCTGAAATGTACTCAACCTTTACTGTTGACATTGCAATTGTGTTTTGTCTCTTACTTGATTAGGAGATTATGTTTTCACCAAGAAATGTGCAATTTCCACAAGTACTTTTTCTTTCAAGTTTGTCTCTAGCATAGTCAGCATCACAATAGCCACTTAATTACAATAGCCACTTAATTTGTACTTAGTAAACTTCTTATAGAACAAGCCAATGTTGGAAGTACCTTTCAGGTATCTAAGGATCCTATTAACAATAGTTAAGTGAGATTCCCTTGGATCAGCTGGAAATCTTGCGCGCACACACACACACACACTAATTAAGTAAAATATCAGGTCTAGATGCAATAGGGTACATAAGTGATTGGATCATTCCTCTGTATGTTTTCTGGTAAACCGTTTACCCTGACTCATCTTTTTTCTAGTGAGCAAGTAGGGTGCATTGTGTAGCTATAGGTTTACAATCATTCATCTTAAACTTCTTGAGAAACTCTTTTATATACTTGGTTTGATGAATGTATAAGCCCTTCTAACTTTGCTGAATTTGTATCCCTAAGAAGAACTTCAAGTTGGAACCAAGTTGATTTTATACTTAGAGTTTTTATGATCACTAGTAGAAAATTGAGTTTTTAATACGGTGAGTTAAAGTCGGATAGGTGCCACCAGACTTAATAGGTGAGGCGGAGGTAAGTTTAAGTAGATTCTCTACGTAAACGAGTTAACAAAACAAGGCAGTGTCAATTTTGTAAATAGATGAAACGCGTTTAATACGGTTGTATTATCAACCGAATCAAAGAAAGCGGTAAAAATAAAAAATAAAAATTAATATATCCTTTTTTTCCTCTTTAAACGACTTAATAAAAGGAGGCGGTGGCAATTTTGTAAATATTTAGAATGTGTTTAACACGGTTATATTGATAACCGACTTAAGGCAAATTTAAAAAATATAAAAAATCTCGTGCACTAATCTATCGTTTTATCTTCTTCTATTGTACTAACCTAACGTTTTATCTTCTATTCCATTGAACTAACGACTGCACTCTCAACCTGACTGCACTCTCAACCTTTCTTATTCTCTAACTCTAAGTTGAATATTGCAATTCGTGAACACTTTCCATTGCATTTCTGGGTTTAAGTCGACTTCACAATGACTTCACAACCATCGACCTGTTTTATTGCCAGGTTTGGTTCAAAGATCTTGTTTATTGAATATATAATTGTGTAGAGATATTATTGTGTATAATTTTTTTTAATTTTCTACTATTATAATATAACAATAATTTTGAAATCTTAAATTGTTAGAATGATTAGTATATATAAATATATATATATATATATATATATATATATATATATATATATATAGTCATAAGTTAATTTTTAGATAATAACATTTATTTAAGAGAGAACTATATATTATAGGGAAGAAAGTAAAAAAAATATTATATGCCCCAAATTTTTTATTTTTAAACCACTATTTATCATTTTGTTTGGAGACTAGAGATGAACATGGATGTAGGAGATTTTTTGGGTTTTATTAGCTAGTTAAATTAGATATTTTACATGTTCCATTTTATATAATAGATAGCAAAACAATAATCAAAATAATAAAAAGTAAGACACAATAAAATTATTTTAGTTTTATTTTACCTTAATATTTACGGTTATTTATTTTTAACAAAAGTAGTTATGGATCGTAGTTGATGAATGTTAATCGTTTGAGTGAAGTGTATAGGTGTGGAGAATTTTTACAATTTGCTTTAAAAAAAAACTTCTTAAAAATGAAGGATAGTGTTATTGTGTTTGTGTTAATGTTTAAATGGAAACCGGCTACATTTTGAAGAAATAAGAAATCATCTTATTTGTTATGGGAAGCGAATATGGCATGATGATTTGTTAAACATGGCAAATGTATGAGTGTGACTACTATGTCATGTTACATATGTTGAACATTGTAAAAGAGTTGATCCATGGATGCAGGTATGTAATTTTTTACAAGTTGTTATTGATTGTGTGTTTTTTTATTTATTCGTATGATAAAAAATGATAAGTGGTTATTGATTGTATTTTTTAATGTTCTTATGATAAAAAATTAGGATTCAGCCGATATTGATTGTGTTTTATTTTTTGTTCAGATAATTGATGACTCGAGATCATTTCATCCGGATCAAATTAAAGAAGTTCGAAAACGTTGTGTGGATTTTATTTTGGAATTAATTGAAGGAAATGACAATGCTAATATATGTCTATTGAATATTGTTACATTGTGAATTTGTAATTTTGTTAATAGACATCTAAGTTTTTTTCCTTCTTGTCAAGATTAGTCAAAAATGGGAGACATCTTCTTTGTACTCTATATTTTTTTATATGAATCTGATGTTGTATATTTGGTTATTAGATGGTTATATAAAATTATGGTTGCAATATAAAACTCTAATTTGAAATTTAATAAGAAATATTGTATATATGTATAGATCAAGAGCATAAAAACAAAATGAGAAATTTATTAAAAAAAATAATTATTTTAACTTTATCTATTAAGTCGGTTGATCAAAAGATCCAACTTAAAAAGATGATTTGTTGAACGAAGTTTAAGTCGGTTAAGCTGAATCGACTTAATAGGACGAAACTCTATTAAGTCGGGTCATGAAACGAGTTAAAAAACAACATGTTTTTTAAGTCGTTTGCTATTAACTCGGACACAAAACCGACTTAAAATGTACATTTTAACCGACTTAAGAAAGTAAAATTCTACTAGTGGACAACAAAAGTATTTTATGAGAACAATATATTTGAATTCAAAGAGTATGAAAGAAGATATGGTTAAGATTTTATAGAAGATTTGACCAATATTTATCTACAACAAAATATGAACATAATCAATTTGAAGAATTTACAAACGCAATCTGAACAAAATACGAAACAAATCAATCTGAAGAATTCACAATCTCAATCTAAACAAAATAGGAACATAATAAATTTTAAGAATTTACAAACGCGATCAGAACAAAATACAATTCAAAATTAAACAAGGTCTAAATTGAATCCCAAATTTTAACTATAAATAGATACTCAAGGTTGAAAAAGAGAATCATCGAAAAACAGACACTTATTTGAATGGGAAATATTCTCTAAGTGTATTTTTTCTTAGAGTGTGAGAGTTATTACTATTATTAGCTTTGTTATAAGCAAATACTTAAAGTTCCAATCTTTTGTATCCAACTCGATAGTGGTTTAGTTCCTTCTTCAATATAGGGTTGTTAGGAGAAGACTTGGGTTGTAGGGTCGAGGTGGTTAGTTCCTCAAAAGTGTGGGGTTGACAAGCTGTTTGGGAAGACTGGCTTGGAGGGTAAGGTGATTTTTAATTCATGGTATTTAAATTAGTGGATTAAAGCCTTCTGAATTAAGGGACTAGACGTATCCAAGTTAGTGGTGAACCAGGATAAATCTATGTGTCAAATTATTTATGCTTTCATTGCTTGCTGCCTCTGAATCCGATTGCTTCTACTCTAAGTAAGTCACCAAAACCAAATTAGTTATTTTATTTATTTATAAATTATCAAAAAGTTATCAACTTTGGCAAACACAATTCAACCCTCCATTATAAACACATGCTAACCTTAGATTAATTTCAAAATTGAATAAACTTCAACTAGTTAGAGGGCTACCTAAGCTTAGTTACAAAACTGAAATTATGTGTGAAGCTTGTCAAAAAGGAAGACAAACAAAAAACTCATTTACTCCTAAGAACTCAGTCTCTACCTCAAAGCCCCTTGAGCTCTTACATATAGATCTCTTTAGACCAATGAAAACAACCTCTCTAAGTGGAAAGAAATACGGATTTGTTATAGTAGATGATTACACTAGGTGGACATGGGTAAAATTCTTAAGAAGTAAGGATGAATCCCACAAAATTTTTATCATATTTTGCAAACATATAATGAATGAAAAGGGTCTTAAGATTGTAACAATTAGAAGTGATCATGGAGGAGAATTTGAAAACAAGTTCTTTGAAAGTTTTTGTAATGAGAATGGAATATCTCACAACTTTTCCTCTCATAGAACACCCCAATAAAATGGAGTTGTAGAAAGAAAGAATATATCACTCCAAGAAATGGCCAGAGCCATGTTAAATGATATGAATATTGAAAAACACTTTTGGGCTGAAGCAATTATTACTACATGTTATATTCAATATAGAATCTTAATATGAATTGTGGAAAGGTAAAAAGCCTAACATCTCTTATTTTAAACAATTTAGTTGTACTTGTTATATGTTGAACACTAAAGATAACCTTGGTAAATTTGATTCTAGATCTCAAAAGTGTACCTTCATTGGATACTCTAAAAGATCTAAGGCTTATAGAGTGCTTAATAGGGAAAATCATATTGTGGAAGAATCCATACTTGTCAAATTTAATGACAAACAGCTTGACCTTGAAAAGTCAAAGAACGATGATGATAGTGCAGGTTTACCGGAACCAGAGGAAGCAGATGCAGACAAACTATAAGAACTTGAAAAATCAAAGGATACAAGCAAATAGAAGAATATGATAAATCTTCAAAGGATGAATCTGATCAAGTTAGAAACAGTCAAGATAAGTTAGAAGGAATATCTGGATGGAAGTACAAGTCATCTCATCCTGAAACTCTAATCATAGGAAGTGCAAGTGATACTTTGAGGACCAGATCATCACTAAAAGATAACAATTTGTTTGGCTTACTCTTATCAAGTGAGCCTACCTCTATTGATGAAGCATTAGCATATGATGGATGGATTCTTGCAATGCAAGAAGAGTTAAATGAAATTAAGAGGAATGATGTTTGGGATTTAGTACCTAGACCAAAGAATAACATTATTGCAACCAAGTGGGTTTTCTGAAACAAGCTAAATGAAAAAGGTGAAGTGGTTAGAAACAAGGCAAGACTTGTCGCACAAGGCTACAGTCAACAAGAAGGCATTGATTTCACTAAGAAATTTGCTCCAGTAGCCAAGTTAGAAGCTATTCATATCCTATTTTCTTTTGCTGCAATAATAACATTACATTATTTCAAATGGATGTTAAATGTGTTTTTCTAAATGGTTATATAAGTGAAGAAGTCTATGTTAAACAACCTCCAGGTTTTGAAGTTATGAATTTCCATATCATGTTTTTAAACTTAGGAAATCTCTGTATGGTCTAAAACAAGCACCTAGGGCATGGTATAATAGACTTAGTAACTTCTTGCTTAAAAATAACTTTGAAAGAGGACAAGTAGATAATACACTTTTTAGAAAATCAATAAGAGATGACATTCTTATTATTCAAATTTATGTTGATGACATTATTTTTGGATCTACTAATGGCATTCTTTACCAAGAATTTTCTAAATTGATGCAGCTTGAATTTCAAATGAGTATGATGGGAGAACTTAAGTTCTTCTTAGGAATACAAATTCAGTAAAGTCAAAAAGGTATATACATTCATCAAACTAAATATACAAAACAGCTTCTTAGGAAGTTTAAGATTAGTGATTGCAAACCTATGGCTACACCAATGCACCCTACTTGTTCACTTGAAAAAGATGATTCAGGCGAAAAAGTTGATCAAAAAACCTATAGAGGAATGATAGGATCCCTACTTTACCTTACCGCTTCCAGACCTGACATCATGTTTAGTGTATGTGTATGTGCAAGATTTCAAGCTGACCCTAGGGAATAACATTTAACTATTGTTAAGAGAATCCTTAGATAACTAAAAGGCGCTACCAATGTTACCTTGTTCTACAAGAAATTTTCTAAGTACAAACTTAGTGGATACTGTGATTCTGATTATGCTGGAGATAAACTTGAGAGAAAAAGCACTAATGGCAACTTCACCTTTTTATTTGACAACTTAATTTCTTGGTCAAGTAACAAAACAAAACACCATTGCAATGTCAACAGTAAAGGCTGAGTACATTTCAGCAGCTAGCTTTAGCTCTCAACTACTATGGATGAAGCATCAACTTGAAGACTACAAAATCCTAGAATCCAACATTCCCATCTATTGCGATAACACTTCTGCCATTTGTCTAACCAAAAACCCTATCTTACATTCTAGAGAAAAACACATGGAGATCAAACACCAATTCATTAGAGGCTTTTTTCAAAAAGGGGTACTAAACATTCAGTTTGTAGACAGTGAACACCAATGGGCTGACATATTCACCAAACCACTACCTGAAGATAGATTTGACTTTATCAAGAAAAATCTAAACCTTACTTTCATTCCTCACTGATGTTATGATAACTTCAAAGTAGTTTAGTTTTACATTAGTTTTTATATTTTCTTTTTATATGTTATATTCATGTTATTCAAAAAAAAAAAAGAGAAAAAAAATGAAAAAAAAAAGTTCTCACTTTCAAAGAGTATGAAAGAAGATATGGTCAAGATTTGTAGAAGATTTGATCAAGATTTATGTACAGCCAAATATGATCAAGATTTAGATACTCAAGGCTGAAGAAGAAAATCATCGAAAAGAATAAAAGAGTAGTCTTAGAGTTCAAAGAGAGAAACACTTGTTCAAGTTAGAAATATCTTCTGAGTGTTTTTTTCTTGAGAGTTATCATTATTATCAGCTTTTTAGAAGCAACTACTCAAGTTTCAATCTTTTGTATCCAACCCGATAATGGTTTAGTTCATTCTTCAATCTGGGGTTGTCAGGTTTTTAGGAGAATATTTGGCTTGTAGGGTCAAGGTGATTTGTAATTCAATGTATTTGAATTAGACGATTAAAGCCTTCTAAATGAGGGGGCTGGATATAGACAAGTTAATGGTGTCAAATTATTTCTGTTTTTATTGCTTGCTGCCTTTGAATCTGATGGCTTCTACTCCAAGTAAGTCACCAAAACCAACTTTGGCAAACAAAATTCGACCGCCTCTTCTTGTGTCGGCACCTTCAACGTCTAGTCCTTTCAAACTAAAAGATTTAATCCACTATTCACCGACAATATAACACTGCCATTGAAGACTTGGTAGTCAACTTGACTGTGTTCAAGTCTTCTCAACCTTCTAGCTTAGTACAGTCAATTGTTGAGGAATGCTGCCACTATTGGGCTAGATTACAAACAAAAAGTGTTTATAGGGTTTTTCTGAATAACTCTCACAAGAGTGTATTTACAAAGCTACTCTCTCAGAAATTAAGATATCTCTTAACAATTAGAAAAGTAATTGGGTTAAGAACAAAGGTGCAGGGATGGCAGTATTGTGCTATTTGTTGTATTTGTTGTTATATTCTTTAGTGAAGATTGCACGTCCTTTTATAGAGAAACCTTAGGGTTATTAGGGTTTCTGATTGTCAAGAAATCATCATGTATCATAATATTTTGTATCAAATCTTCAGAAATTGATTCAACTTATCTTGATATTGAGACATGAAGAGTAGAGGTTGCCATGATCAAAGTATGTCACATAGTTCTTCAAATAGATAGCATATTTAAGAAGTTTAGCAGAGGATAATAAAATTTGACTTTTTGAGATAGTTGACTTATAATAAATGTAAACTTTATATTAGAGTATTGACTTTCTATCAGAGCATTGACTTGTATCAGAGTGTTGACTTTCTATCAAAGCATTAACTTGAATCAGAGTCATGCGATCAAATGCAAAATTATCAGAGTGTTGCTTGAAAAAATAGAATCACCAGAGGCGCGTTTATTAAAGTCAAATACGATTTTCAAAATGTTGCTTTGGTGTTCCTTTAAATTGTCCAATTATCAGAGGATGAAGCGTAAAGTTATTTCATATTTCATGATCCGGGAACTGCACATTTAAATAAAACATTAGTGCTTTAAATTGTTCCCACAAAATAAATTTTGTTATCATCAAAACAAGTAAAGGGCATAGCTCATCAAACCAACTTGGTTCTAACATCGGAGTGTCCAAATTATATAGTCGTGTGCTTCAATTTCAATGAGAATGGGCCCATCAATAAAGTTTACACTCGACCAAGGAGAACCCCACAGTTTGGAGTCCATAGCTCATAAGCCAGCAGCCCTAAGACCAATGGAAAGGTATTTGCTTTTATTGATGTTAAAGCATCTAAGTCGAATGAGTTGACCCATACAACTTGTTTCATAAGTTAACCTTGACTTGTGTTATTTGATTCTAATGCTACTTATTCCTTTGCATCACATGATTGTGTTAAATGCATAGGATTATCAGTGTCTTACATAAATTGGGACCTATTTTTCAAAACCCCAACTAGTGGATTGTAGTTACTTCCATTGTTTGTTTTGATTGTCTAACTTATATGTTTTATAGGGACTTTAAAGTTGACCTTGTGTATCTGCCTCTTAGATAAATAAATTTATTTTTGGGAATGGATTGGTTATCTTCCAAACATGTTCGATTAAATTGCTTTGATAAAAACATAGAATTATATGAGTTAAGTGAGGAGTGAGACTCTAGTGTTGTTTCTGCAAACTAAGTTAAAGAATTTATGAAAGAATATGTTCAATTATACACAATGCTTTCTAAAAATCAAGAAAGATATGGTAATTTAGGTGTTGCATATAGTGAGTGAATTTCCAAATGTATTTCTAGAGGACATAGATAATTTACCACCTCAAACAAAGACAAATATTATCATACACATTGTACAAAGAACTTGACCCATTTTGATGGCCCTGCATAGGATATCCCATTTAGAGCTATCTGAGTTTAAGAAACAATTAGACAGATTTCTTGGGAAAAAAATTTAGACCGCGTGTTACACCCGAAAGAGCCCCCATGTTGTTTATTATGAAGAAAGATACTTCTGTGCGATTATGTATCGATTACCTCAACTTTTTTTGTGAAAAGTTACCTCTAAGAGTGTTATACTGGGAATGTTAAGAATAACCAATGGATTGTTGAAAGAGATTGGAGAGGGACAAAAACTAGGTTTGCACTTGATTAATAAATTGGAATTGATTAGTCAAGGGAATGAGTTGCATTTTATGACGGGTATTGATGAAATTTAAGATTCTAAGAAAGAATTTGTGTACCAGATACAAAAAGATTAAGGAAAACTATTATTGAAGAAAGTCAGAGAAGTTGTATAAGTATACACATATGAGCCATGCCAATGATGTCAAGTGGCCCTCCAACCAAACGGTCTCCCATTTGTATAAGTGGTATATGCTCTTGCAAGTAATTAGCATGTTCAAGATTAGTTGTAGATCTCGTGAGTCTCCTCCTCCTTCTGATTAGCATGTTCAGGATCATATCCTCCTCCAACCTAAAATGATCCTTAGAGTGATTCATGACAAATAGGATCATATCATTTGGTACCAGAGGTTGTCTCTAGATTTGGAATTAAGTAAAATTCTGTTTATGCATTTTTTTTTGTGAAACATAAATTACTAGTTGTGTTATTATCGTTTGATAACCAGAATAATCTTGATAATAAACCAGAATGATCTTGTAATAAACCAGGATAATCATTTGATAAACTAGAATGATCTTGTAATAAACCAGAATTATCATTTGATAAACCAGAGTGATCATTTGGTAAACCAGAATGATCTTGATAAATATGTCATCAATCTGGAGACCAATATGCAGATCAATTTGCAGAACGTTCTGCATGTTTGTTTTTGTAAGTAGGCATTCAAATCTTAACTTTTAATTGCTCATTAAATGTTGGAAAGCTCATGTGCAAAATACTAACTAATTTACTGCATATTGCTATTCTAAAAAGATCCCTTTTGTCAATTGTTGTTTAATTGAATAACCAGAACATTCTGGTGAATGTTATTCCATCATTCTTTTAACAAATGTTTTAATAAATGACTCAATCTTGAAATGATTTATTCTTCAAAGTTGATTCTTGTCATTTTGCTAAACTGATTTGACTATTTATGAATGCAATGAACTTGTTCATCATGAGAACATTATTTCATAACAATTGAGAATGTACTTGTGCACTTGTTGATGGCTTCTTGCTTGTTCACTTATGCAATTCATGTTCCTTAAATAAAACTAAAGTGTAATCATTAGTAGATCACCATTCCTAAAACTTAATCATTAGTTTCATAAGGTTTGTTGTCATTAAAATATACATAAAAAAGGTTTTTACCTCAACAATCTCCCATTTTTGTATGATGACAAACCTTTTGAATGAAACTTAAGTTTTATGAATGGATAAAAAAAAAATTCAAGAATGTTCATAGATATGTAAATAAAGTCCCCTTAAATACATGCAAGAGTTTAATTCTTAACATTCTAATTAAACTCCCCTTAAACATATGCAAGAAGTTAATTCTTAACATTCTTCAATAATTACTTTCATCTTATATCCATCATATATTTCTCTCCCCCTTTTGGCATCTATCAAAAAGGTTGGGGAATAAAAAATGAATTACAAATGTAGCGAGCAATAGCATAAGTGTACTGCACACAGAAATCTTGTGGTTGATCAATGCATTCATATATCAAAATTGTCAAGTTCACATTTAACATCAAGGAACATAGCATGTATGATGTTCAATAATCGTTTTAGTCAGTATTGCAATCAAGATATGAATAATGATAACAAAAGCAATATGACATAATTATATGCAAGCATTTTAACACACTCGGAAATAGTCGATGAATATATATTCTTCTCATTTTTAGAAAAAAATAATGAGTTGACTTCAGTTTTAAGAAAAATAATATTTTCGAAAAACTCCCCCGGAATAATATGAAATTAGTATCCTTTAATATTTCAAAATTCCATAATACAAGTAAGATGCCTCTTTGCTCTTTGTCCTTTTTCACACGAGGCAAAAATTTAATTTGAACATGATCATGCTTACTGTTATAAATAGATCCATTTTTCATTTTTAGAACTAGAGAGAACGAGCACATACAGGGAAGCAAAATAAGATGAATGTGACATCATATCAAATATAATTTCTCTCTTTACAAAACATTCTTATGCTAATAATGTTTGTATTTTTCAAAAAATAATTTTTTTTAAATGGATCAAAAATATGCCAAGAGATTTGCTCATATTAAAAAATTGCTTTTTGATAACGTTTTTGCAAACACACAAATTAACAATAAGGCCCATGTTCAAGCTTACTTTCATTAGTAAGTGTGTATGAGGCTTTTGGATTGTTGCTATTTCTATCTATCGTGGTTAAAATATATTTAAACATTTAAGACTCATTTGCAAAGACATATATTAATATGATTCAAAATGCTCACATCCATTTTTGACTTCAAGCCATAATCTTTTTGGATTAGTTTTGAATTTTAAAGCAAAAAGAGACACAAATCATTTTCATGAAGACCAAACATATATTCTCTTGTTGAAATCCTTCAAAAATAAATCCTAAACAAGGACATATATTTATGATATCTTGAAGAAGGATGTTTCTCAAAAGCCACATTTTAAACTCATTTTTTTTGGAATATCAATCAAGTTCTTATTCCACCATTATTTATGTCTTTCGATGATTTGATCTTTGAGGAGATGTTTTTTGGAGGAAAGGTCAATAATGAGGTAGGTGTAGTAGTACCAAAAGCAAATGGTTCAAACTCATTTAGAAGTTGTTGATATTCTTCAACCATATCATCGTGATAGGCAACATTAGTTTTGATTGGATGAAGCATATTCACTGTCAAGAACGTTATGCTTTTGTGGAGAACTACTAGTACTACTTCTAGAATGAAGGCATGAACCTTTTTGCTTAAATTGATCATTCTATCAATTTTTTTTTTGTTTTGTCACTCCATGATCAAACTTTGGAGTTTTTTAGGATGATGTTTGAACATTATCAACTTTGTGATTTATCCAATTTTAACATTGTAGTTATTTTTCTTCACCATCCTATCTTTCATCATGAAAACCAACATATTCATCAAGCATAACATGCATAATTTCATCTATGGTTTGGGCCTTGAGATTTTATATTCTATAATATTTATAGAATGTAGAGTATTCAGAAAATATAATTTGATGATATTTTAAAACAATTTGCTCATACTTTCTTTATCATGCAAAACATAGTAATGACATTCAAAAATGTGAAAGTATGATATGTTTCGTGTAACGCCTCAAATTTTGATCCAATGCATTACTTAAAAATATTTGTTTTCTTTTAAAAACGACAAATTTTTTTTCTTCGAAGTAGTTCATTATGTAATAAATAAAAGTTTCGCTAGAAAATAACTTGATATCATTTTTGTAAAAGAACACAACACAATTTACTATATATAATTGTTATTATTATTTGCAAAATAATTTGATAATTGTTAAAAAAATGTTCATTTACGCCCTAAAATAGAATAAATTCTCTTTAGGTGAATTTCAAAAACAAGGTTGACTGAAATTACCAACTTCAATTTTTTTCTAGCAGAAGGAACCTCACCTCTGCATTTCTATTTAAAGTTAACGATGAAAAGTAAATAAACTTTAAAAATGTGCCACATCGGTTTTATCAATACAAACATTATTCTTAAGTAAAAGTCCACTTTTCCAACGCGCATGCACCAAGCAAACATCATTCATGCAACACTTTGAGATCATTAGTACCTAAAAGTTGGTGTAAGAGGTCAGTTCATCCCATGACAAAAATTAAACCAAATAATAAGTTAATAGCCATAAAATATGAATATAACATCTTTTCGTAATAAAAGATTTAAAGAAATTGAGTTTTTAATAATTCGCAAAGATGTATCAAAAGTCATAAAATGCATCTAAATAAATCAAGTAACAACTCGCCTTAGAACAAATAATTAGATCAAAATAAAAATAACAATAAAATGAATGCAAGTTATGCATGCTCCTAAAAGTATATGATACGGATATAACCAGCAACTAAGGCGTCCATACAGAAGTCACCCATATCAATGGGGAAAGTTAAACCAACCACTGAGGCGTCCACGAAGATTCATATGATATGTCACGATAATGATAATGATGTTCAAAAGGTACATGTCACCATCCACTTAGATAACTAAAAATATAAAATGTTCAAAACACAAATCACCAGCCACTTAGGCAACCACAAAGATAAACATCTTAGACAACCACAAAGATAACAATGTTCAACATATAAATCACCAGCCACTTAGGCAACCACAAAGAGAACAATATTCAAAACACAAATCATCAGCCAATTTGGCAACAACAAAAATAAAATATTCAAGATTAAATTTTAATCACATATGACATCAAATTCATATTCTCATGGATGCTCGAAATCAAGAATCAGTCATTTCACTATCCCAAATATAGAACACATATACACGTGAATAAATGTCCCAAAAATCATAACTTTCACTCTATAAACTATACAATCGGATTAACTACGTTTTATTGATAGAGACATTAAAACTTAAATCACAAAGAACACATACAAATAGAAACTTTATTCCTTCTACTATAAAATTTCTCCCATTATTAGTCATTTAAGCATACAAATCAAACTTTACACTAAACACATCAGAATAATCAACTTAAGCATGTTATCATAATCAAAAATTAAAAATTAAAACTTTTCATCAATTCCCTCAAGACTCATGCAGTGTTCATAAAAATCAAAACAATGAAATTAAATAGCACAAAAATCGAAATTTTAAATAAAATACATCCAAACAAACATATTACTCATGATATCATAATAAAAATCATAACTTTATAATTAAGTACACCAAAACAACACAAAAATTGCAAATTTACATTAAACATTTTCACAATAAACATATTTATCATGTTATAATAATAAAAATAGAACTCTATAATTAAGTTCATCAAGACAAATATATTACCCAAAAATCAAAACATTATAGTTAAATTCTTTTACACAAACATAAAATCAACATTTTTCTTTTACAACATCAAGATATCATATCAATATCTTACGAACCACTAATTTAGTATCTAGCCTAACTTTGCATAGGAAAAGCCCTTACCTTAGGCGCTTTATTTCCTAGAAACAAGTTATAAGCCCCACGAATCAAAGAACAAGACAAATGTCCAAACTTTACTTGAGATGGTATTAAAAGAAGAAAGAAAATTGTAATTCGACTTGGCAATAATAATGATGATAATGATGGTGTGAGAAAAGGAAGGAACTATGTTTCTCTCTTTTTTTTATTTCTTTTGTTTGTGATGGAAAATTTGAGAACTTAGGAGAAAACAAAAATAGGTATGGGAATAGAATAGGAAGGTGCGTAGACTACCTTTTTTTTACTAATAGTTATGCACCAAAAATTGCAATAAAATTATAGTCTTGGTTTAAGCGAGTGAGGCATGTGATATAACAAAGGAGATAGTCTTTTTTTTGTCATCTCTTAATTGCACAAAAAGATAAGACCCATAATTCAATTTGTAACATTCCTTTCAAAAATGAATTAAAGGCGTTAATAATGAGGGAATGTATATTATCTCATCTCTTAATTGGTTGAGGCAAGGACACAAAGTCTACATTATGTCAAGACAACACCATGAATTGTCATAAAATCTTGCCATGAAGAGAGTAAAGGAAATGACGTAAGTCACATCTTTTTGTATACTAAAGATGGATGGACCAAATATATATTCAAGCAAGAACACGAAAGTTGGATTTCGTACCCCCAATTGGACTTATACCCCCCAAATTGTTAAAAACCCAAAATTATCCCTTTAATTTTCAATGAGTAAATGGTAAAAAAAAATACTCTAAAATCTGACCCCTTCAACCAAATATCCGGTAAGTAACATTTTTCACTTAAAAATCTGGTACACAATTTATAACTACCAGAAATTTCATTTTTAAAATTTCCGGTTGTACAATTTGTTTACTGGAAATTTCGCCAACAAATTTCCGGTACAATATTTATACTACGGGAAAATTGTGGCTTGAAATTTCCAGTAGTTAATTTTATAATATCGGAAATTTCAAATTTTTGAAATTTTCGGTAGTTACTTTTACTTAACCAGAAATTTCAAAAATTCGGTTTTTTTTTTAATTTTTGTTTTTTAAAATAGGGATGGAAAAAACACAACCATTATGTATAGATTTGACTGAAGCATTTACAACTGGTCAAATTTTTGAGTCACGAGAAGCTGTCATATCATGGACAAGAGAGGTTGGCCGACAAAATCGAGTAGTTGTTATCATTACTCGCTCTGACGTAGAGACCGGAAAGAGAGGAAGGAAGTCAAAATTAATTATTGGTTGTGATAGAGGTGGAAAATATAAGTCAAATAAAAGTTACTCAAGTACTTCAACTAAAAGGTGTGGTTGTCCGTTTAAACTTAGATCAAGACCATTGAAAAAGGCTGAGGGATGGATTATTAGTTTAATGTGTGGACTTCACAACCATTAGTTAGTGGCTACTTTTGAGAATAATGCATTTATGGGACGCTTAAAAGAAGAAGATAAGAAACAAGTTGACGAGCTGACAAAGTATCACATTGCACCGAGACACATCTTGTCATCTTTGAGATATCGAGATAAGGAGAATGTGGCTAATATCTCTCAAATTTATAAGCGACGAAACACATACAGGGATAATTTGAAAGGACCTAGAACTGATATGCAACATCTGTTGAAGTTACTTGAATATGAGAAGTATGCTTGTTGGAGTAGGACTCATGGAGACTCCAACGTTGTGAGGGACATGTTTTGGACGCACCCATATTCCATAACTTTGTTGAACATGTTCCCTCTTGTATTGATCATGGATAGCACCTACAAAACCAACAAGTATAGGTTACCATTGTTTGAAATTGTTGTGTAACTTCAACTGGGTTGACATTCAACATTGCATTTACTTATATGGATTGTGAGCGTCAAGAAAACTTTTTTTGGCCATTGGAGAAGTTAAAAGAGTTGTTTGTTTCAAACACCTCATTTCATCAGGTGATCGTGACTGAAAGAGAACTTGCTTTAATGAATGCAATTGAAGTTGTATTTCCATCTTCAACAAATTTACTTTGTCAACTTCATATTAACAAAAATGTTGGAGCCAAATGCAAACAATATATATTAAAGAAAGATATGCAGGAACCCATTCTTGAGTTGTGGAGGAAAATTGTTTATTGTTTTGAAGAGAAGGAGTACGAGGAACTTTTGCAAATGTTTGAGCAAGCATGTGTCGATAATATTATTTTCTTTGAGTACGTCAAAGACACATGGTTGAGTCCTCACAAGAAAAGATGTGTTGAAGCATGGACCAATCGAGTATTGCATCTGGGAAATACTACGACTAATAGGTACGTCATTAAAACTTTGCATTTTGTTTTAAATTTATACTTATATAGGATTAAACATGCAAGATAGAACTTTTATTGAAATAATATCAAACCTTTTTTATGTTTGAATATTAGGGTTGAGTCTGCTCATTGGTCATTGAAGAAATTTTTGGAACACAGTAAAGGAGATTTCTGTAAGGCATGGAATGATATGAATGACATGTTAAAGTTCCAAATTATTAAGATAAAAGGTTCATTTGAGATAAGTAAGGGTCGCAAAGAGCATATACACAACAATCCATTACATGTCTGTAAATAATAAAAAAAATATAAATAATTAAATAAGCATCTTATCAAATAACAATATAATAAGTACAAAAAATAATATAATAGTATCTGAAATAGAGATAAGTATCCTCCAATCTGCTTTGTTGTAGGCAGTGTACTATCTCTAAGATTGTCATACAAAACAACAAGCGCAGCTGGTCCCCATGCCCATTTACCACAAGTATCAAGGTCTTGAAAAAGAAACAAATATTTTGCATATACAAGGATAAAACGTTTATCAGCTAGAATGGTACACCGTACCAAATGAAGTAGGTTTGCCCTCGCTACGTAGTCGTATCGTCTTTCACAAAGTTGCGTAAAAAATACAACTTTTAACCACTCAAAACTACATGAGGCACCTCTATTGGTCCTAGTTTCAATCACAGCTTCATCATGATTAACTCCCAATAATTCAACAGCAACAGCAATGGCCAAATCTTCATTGACATTAGCGAGAGGTATGAAAAACTCTCCATAACATGGGATGCTCAAAAGACCCCTGACATTGTCAAGAGTAATAGTCATTTCACCAAATGGCAGGTGAAATGAACTAGTCTTTGCGTGCCATCTCTCAACAAAAGCATATATCAGATTAATGTCAATCATGTGCAAACTACATTGTTGTTGAGGACGTAATCCAGATGTAGTAATCCAATGATCTATATGAGCAGGTAATACATATCTAATATCAATGAATTTGTCTTGCTTTTTACCATTTGAAACAACTTTTAAGGCACGTCTATCCTGTTTAATTACATTAAAAAAACGCACAATAAATTATAATCTAAATATACAATTATTTCGTTAAACTCTAATTAACTATACTATAAATATATTAAAATATACATATAAACTATACTATAATCAACTTTGTATAAACTAAACTATACATATCCTGCGTTTGAGTTCCTAAAATCAACTTTGTAATAACCTATACTACAAATATATTAAAATATACAAGTTATGCTATATTATAATATGTAATAAAATAAATCATTTACTCACCTGTCCATTCCACACTTTCACGGCAATATGGTGCTCATAATCCTTAAGGATGGAAAGATCGTAAGGACCTCCAAGAAATATAGGTTGTTCATGCTGCTGATGATGCTCGTTATGTTGGTGCTGCTGATCATGTTCATCATCAATTGCAGGATCTTGCTCAAACTCATGTTGAGTATTATAATCCTGCTGCTGCATTTCTTCGTTCCTCTTTCTTCTTTTCTCAACTACAGCTCTCCTATTTGATTGTGTAGGAGGTCGTACTCAAGAATGTTCAACGCCGGTTTTTGCATCTTTGGTCCTTACTAAAAAAAATAGAATGAAAAAAATTGTAAAAACAAAAATTTACAAAAAATAATTAAAAAAAAAAGAAACATTGTTCCGAGAATTTCAGTGAGGAATGAAATTTACTGTGAACTTCCCAAAAATTTGAAATTTCCGGTATTTATGAGTCATTATCAGAAATTTCATTTTTGAAATTTCCGGGAGTTTCACCCGAAAATTTGAAATTTTCGGTATTGAAAACAAACTACCAGAAATTCGGTTCCTTGTGAAATTTCCGGTGATGAAATTTTTTGAGCAAAACTTACTTTTCCAGAAAATACAAATTGTGGGGGTATGATGACACTTTTTGATTTTTACATTTTACTTAAGGCTATTTAAGGCATTTCAAACTTAAATATTTTAAATGGGGAGCGAATAGGGTTAGTTGGGGGGTACGAAATCCAGCTTTCCAAGAACACTC
Organism: Cicer chorassanicum; assembly: GCA_037974735.1. Classification (NCBI taxonomy): domain Eukaryota; kingdom Viridiplantae; phylum Streptophyta; class Magnoliopsida; order Fabales; family Fabaceae; genus Cicer; species Cicer chorassanicum. The sequence continues at coordinate 25,781,287 of JBBPBP010000004.1, forward strand.
ATAGATGAGAGCTTGGTCTCAATAACTTTATTATCTCCTAGGCCGAATACTTATTTGGTCCAAAATAATACTAGAAACAACTTATATAAATTCTAATTTAATTAAATAATTCAACTAATATTTTCATCAACTAAAATAAATCAAGCAAGACAAAAAAAATATCACTGCAGGTCACGCATAACAAATTAAAACCAACACATCAATTTCTTGATTATCGAAACTAATAAAATATACAAAATATGCAGTAGTCTATTTAGGAAAGAATCATGCCATAAGTCGTCCTCATGTAATTGTCATACCAAAACAATTAAATAAAAATAAATGTTATAATTATTCAGGTAAAATACAGGGTGATAAAATTTAATTTAATTTCTTTACACATAGAATAAATTATTAATTAAATAATATATCATGACAATTACTTAAAAGACACATATATAATATATATGAAAATATTGGGGTGTTACATTTTTCTTTCTATTTTTCTAAAATTCCTATGAAGATATGTTCAAGATTTTTTCTAATAGAGCAAACATTAAAAACATGGCGAACAATTTTTATGGTTTCTCCCCAAAATTATTTTTCAACACTTGATTCATTTAAAATTGTTCTAGCCATTTCTTGGAATTAATTTTTTAAAAATAACTCCATATTGTTCGAAAGTTCTTTGACAAGAAAATCATATGAAATATCATTTTCATCAAAGAATGATTTGAAGAATGATGTTTCAAATTTCCCTTGATCATTTCTTATAGAAATGACAATTCTTTTTCAAAAGACTTAAAAACATGATTTGGTTGGAAATTAATCTAAGTATAAAACATAAGGATTTTTCTTTAAAATGAAACACGAGGATGTTTGTTTACCTCAACCATGTGGGGTTTAGAAAATAACTTTAAAACCAATTTTACAAAGTTATCTTTCACATATCAAACATCCTTAATCTATGCAAAATTATTTCAACTAATGATACATGTATCTTTGATTTGTTATTGTTTCCAAAGGTTATAGACCCTCCAAATTTTTGTAATGAGATAAGGCACCATACTTTTCCATTCATGTGTATTGAACATGCCTTGTCCATGTATCGATGTTCTTTCTTGATTGTTGGATGATGTTCCTGCATCACAAGTTAGTAATGATTTTGGTACCCATATTTGTTTGGGTCCTTGATGGTTAGTGTATCTTTTTCTAGAAGATTTTTTCTTATGATAACAGTTTGGTTCAACATGACCAATCTTTGAACAGCAAGAACACTTCTTTTTTGTTCTTGGAGAATGTTCTGATATGAGACCATAACTTTCTTCCTTTTTTGGAAATTGTTTTTCTTATAATTTTTTATCCCTTTTTTTGTAAAAACATATGGAATCAAGATGTTCAATTTTGTTACTGTAAGAGCATCTTTTATTGCCTTTCTCATCCTTCTTTTTTGACACAATTTTTTTCATAAAGCTTTTCTTTTTGAGAAGTTATGAAACGTAAATCATCTTTGTCAAATATCCCTTCTTCATATATCATGTTCTTTTGAAAAGTGTCAGTGGTTTTTACCAAGTTGGTTAAATCATTTTTTAATTCATGAACTTCTATTTTTAAAGAGGTACTTTCTTCCTTAGTTTCATAACATTATGGAAGATATTTTTATGGTTATCTCATTGAGAATCTTTTGTTGCTCAAACATTTTTAAATGAGATTGCTGCAAATCTTGAATGATTTTAACATATTCATCATTCTTAGTTAGTAGCTCCTCCTTTTGTTTCTTTATCTCATAAAGTTGATTGTTAGAAATATACACTTTTGAGATAAAGTGTTTGAGTCATTTAGGAGGTTTTCAAAATATTTACATAAATAACAAGGTTAGTAATATGTTACCTCTACACTTTCTTCATTTGCCATTATGCATGTGCTTCGATTTGTAGGTTTTGACATCTCTTCTTCCTTAATCTTTTCCTCTTACACTGTTGAGTGCTCAAACCTTAGAGGCAGAGCTCTGATGCCAATTGAAGTAGCAATGTCAATCACAAGAAAATGGTTTGAATTGTGAATCTTTTAAAATTTTGATTCATGTGCTTAATTTAAATTCACTCAAGATCAATCTTGGTTGAAACAGAATGTCTAGAATGTTTTGGATATTTTAGAAGTAAATAAAATAGATTAGTTTATAGTGAAGTGTGATTTATGTGTGCAAATAATTAAAGATAAGAGATAGAAAGATCACACACAAAAAGTATAATGGTTTGCCCAACTCGGGCTAGTCCAATCCTCACAACCGTGAGATTTTCACTATGTGCTTCAGAACCAGAATGTTATCCTTCACACCTTTTCTCTTGATCACACCATGATCAATTACAATCTACACCTTTCAACATAGATAGGATTTTTACAATCACCTTTCAACCTTGAAAGGATTTTTACAAACACACTCAATCTAACATAAAAGATAGACTTGAGTTACAAATGATGTGTATGATAAAAGTGTTTGGGATCTTGAAACTTCTCAACACTTGTTTGAGATAAATAAAGACAACTCAGTAAAGGATGATCCACAGATATAGTGAAGAGAGCTGGAGTTTGCTTGAAGAGTTTTTGACTTGTTCTTACTTGAACAAGTGTTGGTAGATTTGTAGATTGAACTCTTACCTTCATCTTCCAATTGATCTTCAATTTATAGATGATAAAAGGCTTTGAATATTCAGTTTAAACTGAATATAGTCTTTGGACACACTTCCCAAGTTTTAGATCTATTTTAAAGCAATTAAACACATGTTTATATTGTTTCTGGAACGCACTTGACAAATGAAGAATGTTCTTGCTTTTGAGTCTGATGGAAAACGTGAATCAGTGAGTTGTTGGAACCAAGTTGATTTTATACTTATTGTTTTTATGATAACAAAAGTATTTTATGAAAATAACATATTTGACTTAAAAGAGTATGAAATAAGATATGGTCAAGATTTGAAGAAGATTTGATCAAGATTTATCTACAACAAAATATGAACAAAATCAATTTGAAGAATTTACAAACGCAATCTGATCAAAATACGAACATAATTAACATGAAGAATTTACAACTTCAATCTAACCAAAATAGGAACAGAATCAATCTGAAGAATTTACAAACACAATATGAACAAAATACAATTCATAATTAAACAATGACTAAATTGAAACCCAAATTTTAACTATAAATAGCTACTCAAGACTGGAGAAGAAAATCATCGAAAAAAGAAAATAGTAGTCTTAGAGTTCAAAGAGATAAACACTTGTTCGAATGAGAAAAATTCTCTAAGTGTTTTTTCTTAGAGTGTGAGAGTTATTATTATTATCAGCTTTGTTGGATGCAATCACTTAAAGTTCCAATCTCTTGTATCCAACCTGATAGTGGTTTAATTCCTTCTTCAATATGGGGTTGTCAAGTTTTTAGGAGAAGACCTGACTTGTAGGGTCAAAAGTTTGGGGTTGTCAGACTGTTTGGTAAGACTGGCTTGGAGGGTCAGGTGCTTTGTAATTCAAAGTATTTAAATTAGTGGATTAAAGCCTTCTGAATGAGGGGACTAGACGTAGCCAAGTTAGTGGTTAACATAGATAAATTGTAACACTCCAAATTTTATAATAAACTATTTTATTAATTAAATAGAATTTTAGATAATTAATAAGGTGTTAAAATTATTTTAGAATATATGTTGATTAGCTTTATGATTAATTTTCTTTATAGGTGTGTTTTCTATGATGTGCTAATCTTGTACATATTTGACCAAATATGTTATATGAATAATAAATGTTATATTTTTTTATTTTTTTATTTTTCTAAAAATAATAGTATTTTAGTGTAAATATTTTAAAGAATAAGATTTTAGGTGATTTTATGTGTATATGTGACTTGGTAATTAATGCAATATTTTCTTGTATGTTTAACTAATGCTAAATGTGCACATATTTATATTTTAAGTATCTCTTATTTTAATTATTTATTATATAAATAATTATTTGAGATATTAGTAATGTTGTGTTTGATTTCCTTATTTTTATATATGTGTTATGCCATTGTGATTTTAAATATATTTATTATGATATAATAACAAATATAAAGTGTGATTTATTTTATAGTTTTGATTATTCTCTAATGATGGTAATATTTTAATTTGAGTGTTTTGTAAACATATTATTATAGTGATAGTTTTGAATATAAGAGTTTTTGTTATTAATGTGTTTTAAAACATTAATTACTTTATTTTTTGGGTTTAAAAAAAATAGCTTTCGTATTTGTTGGAAAAAAAAATAAGTAAAATGTGTTTCATGGGTTAGGCCCATATGGAAGTAATAATAATAAAATATATGGAAGGAGGAGTAGCAGGAGCCGCCTAAGGAATAGAAAACATAAATTAGGATTATCGTTTGGCACCGATGACCATGACCGATAACTGTTTCAGAAAAGTTTCTCCATTTTCACCCAAATTTCAATATGTTGTTTTATTCATTTAGTCAAATAAACATACTTCCTCATATTTTTAACCATCCCAATTTCTCTCTAAACCCTACTTCTCCGTCTATGGAATTCCTTATTTTGCACGGTTCTTCTTCACCGTAAGTCCGATTTGAGTGAAACCAACGCCAAAACGATCTTGTGAAAAGTGGCTACATTATCCACTCATTGGTTTTCTGATTTAAGGTAATTTTCCTTGGCCGAATTTCGAATTTAGTTTTTAGAGTAGTTTCTCATAATTTATTTTTGACGTTTACCCACAAACTGTCGAGTTAGATCGATTGAAGGATAGAGAGTCAAAGAACAAAAGCTGTTTGCTCGTGGAATTGTATTCGTGTGTGAAAGCGTCGAAATAAGGTAAGGGGTGAGAGAGCGTTTGAATTCATGAGTGTAATATATTGTGAGATGAATGGGAAACCGTATTTCCCAACGATTCATCCGGGGCTTGCTACGTACGGCAGTAGCCCTTTGAGGGATAAATTAATTAACGTGAAAATATGGAAATTGTGAGATTAAAATATGTGAAAATATGGAAATTGTGTTGATTGATTTAATTTCTTTAAATGTGTGGTATTTGATGTTATTGTGATATTGAGTGTCAAATTAATTTTATGTTTATGTTTGATTAGATGAGTTTATGTGATATGATGATAAAAGATGGATGTGTTGTGATAATTTATGTGATGATGATGATGTATGAATAATAATTGTGATTTCATAAATTTGTGATAAGTTTATCTGATGAGTTACGATTGATGATAGTGATGCTCTAAATTTGTGATGAGTTATGTAATGATGATGATGTGTGATTTATAATAGTGATGTTATGAATTGGTGATGAAAAGATTGAAGTAACCTCTGATGAAATAATTGTGATTCCGATTTGTGTTTGAGATGACGGTCTTAATGGAGTATCATAGGCCAACTAGGGGAGAAAATAAATATTGAGAATTCGTGAAGTGGAGACTATTTTGTCATCATATAGGTAGGGCCTGACAAGCCTAACGATTCCAGGGAAGTACAATTGAATTGAGCCTGATCGTGGCGGTCTACTGTATATCCTTAAGGCAAGATTGTTAGACCTTGGAGGTATTCGGGTGGGGAATTCCTTGGTGACTTGGAGGTAGCACTCCAAATGTCGGGAACTACCATGCAACAAATGTTTACCTTGACTGTCGTGTATATGTGTCTCGGGTTGAGTTGAGGGGATCTATGAGGACAGGGCCAATTTGAATTGTCCATCCACCGGAATGGTGCCATAGTATCATAGCCTCATAACCAAGTAATTCAGAGTTAGAATGGTACCACATTGTGAAGTAGAGTCTAAGCTCATGCATAGCATTGCATTTACTTGTGATTGTTTGGTTGTGATTAATATGTGTCGTGTGCAATAATAATTCTTCTTAGATGATTTGACGTTATAGTGAAATGCATTGACGTCCCTTTAGTGGTTTTGACTTTATAATGTTATGTTTTTCTTTGAAGAATGTTTGTCTAATGATATGGTTTATTTAGAATTAATTGTGTGTTCTCCTTACTTATATTATACTATTAACATGATTTCAAAACTCACCTCCTTCGTTATTTGTGTTTGACTAGCTTGGTCCTGCGTTTGCAAAATCGCATTACAGGTTAATGAGTCTTGAATTTCAAGTTTGGGAGGAACCCCGCTCTGATAGGTGATACCGGGAATTAAGAATTGTAATGTGTATTTTACTTATGTGATCATAAATGACTTTTTATATGAAAACCTTAGTATGAGTAAGTCTTGGGAATTAAATCAAGAAATTCTAGTTAAATCAAGTTCATTGAATTTTAATTGAGGAACAAAGTTGAATTGTTACATATGTATTTAGATAAATGTGATATCCTAAAATAGATATAAAAGTTTTTATTTTCTTGAACAGATATTCTTTATTCGCCGCGAGTTTTCTTCAAATAATTTAGTATAAATTATTATAAATGTTATTTTGGGTTTAGGGTGTCACATAAATCTATGTGTCAAATTATTTATGCTTTCATTGCTTGCTGCCTCTGAATCCGATTACTTTTACTCCAAGTAAGTTACGAAAACCATACTAGTTTTTTATTTATTTATTTATAAATTATCAAAAAGTTATCAACTTTGGCAAACACAATTCAACCCCCTTCTCGTGTTTGTACCTTCAATTGGCATCAGAGTTCAGTCTCAAAGCTGAGCACTTTACAGTGTTTGAGAAAAGATCCAAGGGTTCAATATGTCTGGATTCAGTGATGAAGTTGTTGGAGGAAACATCAACAGACCACCTCTGTTTGATGGAGAACGTTTTGAGTACTGGAAGGATATGTTGAGAATTTTTGATATTTCACAAGATCCTAAACTTTTGGACTAGGTGGAAGATGGTTATTTTGCTTCGAAGAATATTGATTGTATTGAAATTCCAAGAAAAAAATATGAATGTTGATCAGAAGAAGATGTACAAGATGCATTATAAGTCCAGAACATTCATGATAAATGCAATCACCTTCAAGGAGTTTGACAAGTGCACCAACAAGGAGACAACAAAGACTATTTTATGATAGCCTGATTCTGACACATGAAGGAAGGAAGCAAGTTCAAGAAGCAAAGGCCAACCTCCTAGTCAAAGAGTATGAGTTGTTCAAGATGAAAAAAGATGAAGACATTGAAACATTGTTTTCAAGATTCCTGATCCTAGTCTCAGGACTAAAGGTACTTTAGAAGCATTATACTACTATTGATCATGTAGAGAAAATCCTTAGGAGTCTGACAAGAAAGTGGAGACCTAAGATCATTGCCACTAAGGAAGCAAAGGATCCGAATACTATTAAGATAGAAGAATTAATCAGCTCTCAAAGATCACATGAAATTGAGCTTAAAAAAGATGAGCCAAAGAAGAAGAACAAGACTTTGGCCTTGAAATCCAAGCAGAAGAAGGTTCTAAAGGCAACATCAGAATCAGAGGATTGTGATTCAGATGATTAGAATTTGAACTCAGAGGAAGAGGAGATTGTCTTCATATCCAGATGAATTCAGAGGAAGTGGCACACAAAAGAGGAAAATTTTCCCTCAAAAAGATTCCAAGCAGTCCAATAGAGGAAGTAATGAAAATTTTGACAAGAAAAGCATTATCTGCTATGGATGGAATGAACCTGGACATATCAAGTCAGACTGTCCAAATCTGGAGAAAGGGAAATACCAGAGGAAAGATTCCAAACCCAAGAAGAAGAGTTTGATGGCTACATGGGATGACTCTGATGAATCCTTTGACGATGAACAAGCAGATTTGGTTCTGATGGCTCATACCAACTCTGCATCTAGATCCAGCACTGATTTTGACTCTGGAAGTGAATCAACAGATGAAGAAATTGAGTTATTTTCTGACTTTATTTGATTTAATTACTGCTATAAATGATTTTTGAAATAAGAATCACGAATTGTCTTTAAAACTGACACTTAGAAAAGAAAATGCAAACCTAACAGAAAAAGTTAATGTGTTAAAGAATCAAAGTGTTGAATTTAAAACAGCAAATGCAACTCTGAAAACTGATATTACTAAACTTAAAAACAGAAAATGCAACTTTGAAAACTGATATTGTTTTGAAAACATAGTTCAACATTAATTAAAAATACCACATGTAACTCTGATAAGCATGAAGTAGTAATATGCTTCAATGATTTATGGAGTTTGTAGAAATGGTAAAAGACGTAAAGGATTTGAAGCAAATATGGAGTTAGTAGAAATGGTAAATTAGGTAAAGGATTTGAAGAAATAAAGTTAGTAGAAATGGTAAAAGAGGTAAAGGATTTGAAGAAACTGTGAATGAAGAGAAACTGTGAATGTCAGTAAATGAAGAGAAACTAATTTGGCAAGAAAGATTAGGTCATGCAAACCATAGATTAATTTCAAAACTGAATAAACTTCAACTAGTTAGAGGTCTACCTAAGCTTAGTTACAAAACTGAAATTATGTGTGAATCTTGTCAAAAAGGAAAACAAACAAAAAACTCATTTACTCCTAAGAACTTTGTCTCTACCTCAAAGCCCCTTAAACTCTTACATATAGATCTTTTTGGGCCAGTGAAAACAGCCTCTAGTGGAAAGAAATATGGCTTTGTTATAGTAGATGATTACACTAGGTGGACATGGGTAAAAATTTTCAGAAGTAAGGATGAATCCCACAAAGTGTTTATCACATTTTGCAAACAAATAATGAATGAAAAGGGTCTTAAGATTATATCAATTAGAAGTGCTCATGGAGGATAATTTGAAAACAAGTTCTTTGAATGTTTTTGTGATGAGAATGGAATCTCTCACAACTTCTCCTCTCATAGAACACCCCTAACAAAATGGATTCGTAGAAAGAAAGAATAGATCACTCCAAGAAATGGTCAGAACCATGTTAAATGATATGAATGCTGCAAAACACTTTTGGGCTTAAGCAATTAATACTACATGTTATATTCAAAATAGAATCTTAATTAGATCTATATTGAATTGTGGAAAGGTAAAAAGCCTAACATCTCTTATTTTAAACAATTTGGTTGTACTTGTTATATGTTGAACATTAAAGATAACCTTGGTAAATTTGATTCAAGATCTCAAAAGTGTACCTTCATTGGATATTCTAAAAGATCTAAGGCTTATAGAGTATTTAATAGGGAAGAATTCATACATGCTAAATTTGATGACAAATAGCTTGACCTTGAAAAGTCAAAGCAAGATGATGATAATGCAGGTTTACCGGAACAAGAGGAAGCAGATGCAGACAAACCAGAAGAACTTGATAAATCAGAAGATACAAGCAAATCAGAAGAATATAATAAATCTTCAAAGGATGAATCTGATCAAGTCAGAAACAATTAAGATAAGTCAGAAGGAATATCTGGATGGAAGAACAAGTCATCTCATCCTGAAACTCTAATCATTGTAAGTGCAAGTGATCCTTTGAGGACCAGATCATCACTAAAAGATACTAAATTGTTTGGCTTACTCTCATCAATTGAGCCTACCTCTATCCATGATGCATTGGCAAATGATGAATGGATTCTTGCAATGCAAGAAGTGTTAAATGAATTTAAGAGGAATGATTTTTGAGATCTAGTACCTAGACCAAAGAAGAACATTATTGGAACCAAGTAGGTTTTCAGAAACAAGCTAAATGAAAAAGGTGAAGTGGTCAAAAACAAGGCAAGACTTGTCTCACAAGGCTACAGTTAACAAGAGGACATTGATTACTGAGACATTTACTCCAGTAGCCAGGTTAGAAGTAATTTGTATCCTACTTTCTTTTGTTGCAAATAATAAATTACATTATTTCAAATGGATGTTAAAAGTGTTTTTCTAAAACGTTATATAAGTGAAGAAGTCAATGTTATACAACCTCCAAGTTTTGAATTTCCAAATCATGTTTTTAAACTTAGGAAATCTCTGTATGGTCTAAAACAAGCACCTAGGACATGGTATGATAGACTTAGTAACTTCTTACTTAAAAATAACTTTGAAAGAAGACAAGTAGATAATACACTTTTAAGAAAATCAATAGGAGATGACATTCTTATTATTCAAATTTATGTTGATGACATTATTTTTGGATCTACGAATAGCACTCTTTGCCAAGAATTTTCTAAATTGATGCAGTTTGAATTTCAAATAAGTATGATGGGAAAACTTAAGTTCTTCTTAGGGATACAAATTCAGCAAAGTAAAAAAGGTATATACATTCATCAAACTAAATATAAGAAAAAGCTTCTTAGGAAGTTTAAGATGAGTGGTTGCAAACCTATGACTACACCAATGCACCCTACTTGTTCACTTGAAAAAGGTGATTTTGGCAAAAAAGCTAACCAAAAAACCTATAGAGGAATGATAGGATCCCTGCATTACCTTACCTTCCAAACTTGACATCATGTTTAGTGTATATGTATGTGCAAGATTTCAAGCTAACCCTAGGGAATCACATTTAACTATTGTTAAGAGAATCCTTAGATACCTGAAAGGCACTACCAACCTTACCTTGTTCTACAAGAAATATGCTAAGTACAAACTAAGTGGATACTATGATTCTAATTATGCTGGAGATAAACTTGAGAGAAAGAGTACTAGTGGCAACAGCACCTTTCTAGGTGACAACATAATATCTTGGTCAAGTAAGAGTCAAAACACCATTGCAATGTCAACAGCAGAAGCTGAGAACATTTCAGCAGTTGGCTGCAGTTCTCAACTACTTTGGATGAAGCATCAACTTGAAGACTACAAAATCCTAGAACCCAACATTCCCATCTATTGTGATAACACTTCTGCCACTTGTCTAACCAAAAACCCTATCTTACATTCCAGAGGACATTGTTCAAAAAGGGGTACTAAACATTCAGTTTGTAGACACTAAACATCAATGGACTGACATATTCACCAAACCACTACCTGAAGATAGGTTTGACTTCATCAAGAAAAACCTAAACCTTACCTTCATGCCTGACTGATGTTGTGATAACTTTAAAGTAGTTTAGCTTTACATTTATTTTTATAATTTTTTTGTAATATGTTGTATTCATGTTATTAAAAAAAATGAAAAAAAAAAAGTATCACTTTCAAGTCTTTTTGTCTTATGACAAAAGGGGGAGAAATATATTTGATAAAGTGGGGAAAAAATGATACTTAAACTTGGGGGAGCCCTAAGTTAGGGGGAGTCAAAGAAATATAAAGAAAAGTTTCTATCAAAAATACAAGTTTTGTCATCATAAAAAAGGGAGAGATTGTTGGAACCAAGTTGATTTTATACTTAGAGTTTTTATGATAACAAAAATATTTTATGAGAACAATATATTTGACTTCAAAGAGTATGAAAGAAGATATGGTCAAGATTTGAAGAAGATTTGATCAAGATTTATCTACAACAAAATATGAATAGAATCAATATGAAGAATTTACAAACGCAATCTAAACAAAATACGAAAATAAGCAATCTAAAGAATTTAAAAACACAATCTAAACAAAATACAATTCAAAATTAAACAATGACTAAATTGAAGCCCAAATTTTAACTATAAATATATACTCAAGGCTGAAGAAGAAAATCATCGAAAAGTAGAAAAGAGTAATCTTAGAGTTCAAAAAGAGAAACACTTGTTCAAATGAGAAATATTTTCTAAGTGTTTTTTCTTAGAGTGTGAGAGTTATTATTATTATAAGCTTTGTTAGAAGCAAACACTTAAAGTTCCAATCTTTTGTATCCAACCCAATAGTAGTTTAGTTCCTTCTTCAATCTAGGGTTGTCAGGTTGTTAGGAAAAGATTTGGCTTGTAGGGTCAAGGTGGTTAGTTCCTCAAAAGTTTGGAGTTGTGAGGCTGTTTGGGAAAACTGGCTTGGTGGGTCAGGTGCTTTGTAATTCAAGGTATTTGAATTAGTGGATTAAAGCCTTCTTAATGAGGGAAGTGGACGTAGCCAAGTTAGTGGTGAACCAGGATAAATCTATGTGTCAAATTATTTAAGCTTTCATTGCTTGCTGTCTCTAAATCTGATTGCTTCTACTCAAAGTAAGTCACCAAAACCAAACTAGTTTTTTATTTATTTATAAATTATCAAAAAGTTATCAACTTTGGCAAACACAATTCAACCCCCCTTTCTCGTGTTTGCACCTTCATGAGTGAATGGGCTGTGAAATGTCAGTTAGTATTGTTTCAAATCAGAATTATCTAGAACTTTCTGCAAAATAATGTAAGTACAATGTACTTGCTTCCTTGCTCACAAATCATCAATTTGGAGATCAATCTTGTCATCAATATGGAGGTTGTTTTCCTCCTTTGGGAATTTAGCTCAAGTTCTGGGCTTCACCATTGATTTGAGCAGTCTTGATACTCTTTAACTTGTTGTTTGGATTGTGGAAAATTATCTGTTTTAATTCTATTGATAAAGAGAATTACCAGGATGTTCTTTTATAAAACCAAAACATTCTTGGTTTTGTGTTGAATGGAAAACGTCGATGAGTGATTTAGTAGTTGTCTACTGTCAGTCCTTGTTGTTATAGTTGTCCTTTCTCATAGCTCATCAATCTGGAGATTGATCTTATCATTGATTTGGAGGCTGTTTTTCTTCTTTGCGCCTACAGTCTGACTTCTGGGTTTGATTGTTGTTTTGAGTAGTCTTGATATTATTTTATCTTAAGATTTGGACTATGGACAATGATTCATTGTACTTCTGCCCATAAATGAAATAACCAGAATGATCTTGATAATAAACTAGAATGATCTTGTAATAAAGCAGAATGATCTTGTGAATGATCATTTGATAAACCACAATGATCTTGTAATAAACCAGAATGATCATTTGATAAACCAAAATGATCTTGTTATAAACTAGAATGATCATTTCATAAACCAGAATGATCATTTGATAAACCAAAATGATCTTGTTATAAACTAGAATGATCATTTCATAAACCAGAATGATCTTGATAAATCTGTCATCAATCTGCAGAACATTCTTCATGTTTGTTTTTGCAAGTATGCCTTCAAATTTTGACTTTTAATTGCTCACTAAATGTTGGAATGCTCATGTGCAAAATGATAACTAGTTTACTGCATGTTGTTATTCTAAAAAGATCCCTTTTGTCAATTGTGTAACAATACATGTTTTTGATTATACACAAAGACCAATGGTGACAACGCTCAAAGCAACAAAAAGAAGAATTCCTCCAATCCATTATCAAACATCCTTTGATAAATTAAAAATAGATAGATTATGTAAAGGTAAATGATTCAAGCCATAGTTCAACTACAAGAGAACCTTACATGCTTTGCATATGCATAAACAATATTTTCAAAAGTCCAAAATAATATTTTCAAAATGTTAGAATCTTTATTTTTGACTAAATACAAAATCGAATACAACCAAGATGTATTCGGATACAGATGAAAATTGCTAAGTCAGAAGCAAAAACGTATCATCTGTATTCGACTACAACCAAGGTGTATTCGAATACAGATGAAAAATTGCTAAGTCAGAAGCAAAACCATCTCATCTGTATTCGACTACATCCCTGCTGTATTCGAATACAGATGAAAAATTGCTAAGTCAGTAGCTAAAACTCTTCATCTGTATTCGACTACACAAAAGTGTATTCGACTACACAGTGAAAAATTTGAATAAATTTAAACGTTGCAGCGGGTTGTATTCGAATACAGATATCATGTAATCGAATACAACTGGAAGCAATGTAATTTTTCAGTTCTGAATTCAATCTAAAACATTGCAATTCTTCCTCAAACCTCTTGGATCAATGGCCACGAATCTGAAGAGATGTTTATGGACTATAAATATGTCATAACTTCAGATTCAAAATAATCAATCCAATTACACAATTTCAAAGACTTTGAACTAACTTTTCTGAATTTTTCTCAAAGTTATTTTTAGAAATTCAAGTACTTGCATATCATTTTCATATCCTTAAGGTTCTCAACGTACTTGAATAAATCTTGGATTGTTATCATTCTACCTCCTTCTTACTCCTATACTCTTATCAAAACAACAAGCGTTTGTAAAAGAAAGTTGTACTTTCTTCAAGTGTTATATCTAAGATAGTAGTGTTCTATCATAGAAAGTTTGTTAGAAGATTGTAGCAAAGGTCCCAGGGTGAGGACTTGTACATATTCTGACAAATAGTGAAGAAAATCTCTTGTGGTGAGCAAGAGGACTGGATGTACCCTTGGTTATAAAGGGAACCAAGATAAATCTGCAGTGTTCATTTACTTACTGTTATTTACTTCTTCATCTACCAACATTAAACGCAAAAATGAATCACTAAAATTCTGAAAACTATTAAAATACCCAAACACCTAATTCACCCCCCCCTCTTAGGTGCACATCTGATCTTACAAATTGTTCTTTAATTGAATAACTAGAACATTCTGGTAAATGTTATTCCATCACTCTTTTAACAAATGACTCAATCTTGAAATGATTTATTCTTCAAAGTTGATTCTTGTCATTTTGTCGAACTAATATGACTATTTATGAATGCAATGAACTTGTTCATCATGAGAACATTATTTCATAACAGTTGAGAATGTACTTATGCACTTGTTGATGGCTTCTTGCTTGTTCACTTATGCAATTCATGTTCCAAAAATAAAACTCAAGTGTAATCATTAGTCGATCACCATTTATAAAACTTAATTATTTATTTCATAAGGTTTGTTGTCATTAAAACATATATCAAAAAGGTTTTTACCTCGACACTATAAAGTAGTAGAGTACCACATTCATGAGAAATTTTGAATTATATGAAAGACATATTAATTGCATTGTATAATTGAGTATTTCTAACCAAGTGATTTGAATTAATGTGATTATGAATGAACCTATAACTCCTCATTTTTATTGTCCTTGTGTGAAGTTGAATATGAGTATAAATTTTAATTACCTTATATGATCATTAAATTTCATTTGTGAATAAATGTATATGAGTTGGGAATTGTGATTACTTTATATAATATTGTGATTATAATTGTATGAATTGTCGTTTCATGCCTTACATTTTAATATGATTCGATTACTCATCATGTGTTGTTTGTGTTTTGCGCTGCTAGACTCATATGTTTAGTAGGTTGCAAATAAAGAGTAATTATTATGTGACGACGTTGTATTCTAGCTTGTTATTTGAATCTTATGTTATCATTTGATTATTTAAGTTATTATATATTTGACATTACACAACGTTCATACTTTTGAGATTTTGAGCTCCGATAGGTAACATTGGAGAGGGATAACTTATTTATCTCATTTTTAAGTTTTGACATTCACGAAGTTATCTTTTCTTGATTGAAACCTATATTATACTTATAATTGAAGTGCTTGTATGGTTTAGTGTTGTGAAGCATGTCATGTCCTTTACACTTGGATGTGAAATGATTTCAAAAAGTTTTAAATTTGTGTTGTTTTAAATAAAGATAATTAAGCGTATCATACATAAATTTTGTGTTTGGAGTTTAGTATTTCACATTTGTGGTTTCTTCTAAAGAACTTAACTGTACTAAGTTAGATTTAGATTGGAATAATCAAGTTTGATAGAAATATAATTTAGTGGTTGTAAATATGTAACAAATTTAATGAAAAATCATTCAAGATTAAAAGGACAAGATGTAGCTCACAAATCGACAATGAACTAATATAAATCATTATGTTCGTCTATTTTCCTTACACGAATGATTATTAAAACCCTTTTAAAACATAGGATTCGACAACAAAAAAAGTTTTAGTAACTTTTTCTTGGAAACGATTTTTTTCGTAAACTTGTGTTTTAAAAAAGATTTTAAATAATAAGAAAAAAAACAATTGAATCACGATTTTATTGTGTTTTTTACTACACTCACTTTAGTGTGTCTTTCCTACTGAAATATTCTTTTAGGTAATTGATGAGGTGGCATTGAAGGTTTATTCCCATAAAGGAAGGTTCTTCCTTAGTCTGCCTCAGTGCATCACGTTGCTATAGCATTTTATTTCAGGCTTTAAATTTTCATGCTCACATTTAGACAACCAACATAAAAAATTTTAAAGTGAAATAAATGGAGCATTCACTTTCACAATAGAAAGTCTAACTTATCCTAATAATGTTAACTAATTAAATCATAAATTCTTAATTAAAATAAATTAAAAAATTGCAAAAGTTTAATTGTGATAATTAACTCTTCTTTTATCTTTTTTAGATGTCCTTTTATAGAAAAAATTAAGTCAAATTATTTATGGACGTTGAAGGAATGTCATCCGATACTGATTCCCTGCTGTCAAGTAATTAACAGTCACTTTAAATTCAATTTAATAAATAGTCCATATCTTACTTTTACAAATGTTCCACTGTAAAACCAAAACAACCCATCATTCAAGTAGTGAAAATCTGAAAAACCATACTTTTCTCTTTGTCGGCGTTACCTTATGAAGCTGTCCACTATCAAACTGATGCGGCAATTTTTCATGAGGTTGGAGAAGGTTGTGAATTGGTTCAAGCCAAAGAAAATGAACAAACTTTGGATTTGCAAGCTTTTTTATTGGAAGCGGTGAAGAAGATTTTGAAGATATGGTGCGAGACTTTTGGTTGGGATTTACTTGGGGTTTTACAAATTTATTGAGAATATTTCTATTAGAGAGAATAATTTTAAATAACCTTTTTCTAAAATATTTTGGACCAAAACTTGTAAAAAAGAAAGCATACAATTTGGTATTACTAAACATAGGCTTTGCTAAGCGCATGCCTTTTTAAATCTTGCTGTTTTTTATGCTGTCATGGTTCAACAAATTAAATACTAGAGGACTTTACTAGTCCAAATTTTGTAGACTTTGAGCACATTTCCTCTTATTTGCTACTGGAAGAATGTTGCAACAAACTAATAAATGCAAGCAAGGCTAAAGAAAACTAATATATTATTTGTTTTATTTAAGTACACAAATATAAATTTTGTGAGATGAATTTCCAAAATATAAATTTGGAATTATTAAATGCAATTAATAAAGTTGGATAAGAACACTAGGCAAACATCTAACTATGTTAAGTCTTTGAGATTAATCTCAAGTTAGTATATCTCAACATTTTGCGCCAAATCAGTTGTTCTTCATTCACTAACATGAGGCATTTTACTTCTTGTTCTTCCAAATCTGATAAATTTATTTTGTAAATATTATTTATTCATTGACCAATAAATAGTATAGATCCATCTGTTTGTCTAATTGCCTTATAGGACTTTTGATTGAAGACAATATTATAACCATTTTCACTTAATTGACTTATGCTTAATAGATTATGCATTAGTCCTTTTACAAGTAGAACATTTTTAATAGAAGGAAGAAAACCATTACTTATTGTGCCACACTCTATGATCTTACCCTTGAGGGTCGGGTTTTGGAAGATAGGATTTTTCTCTCATCATGTATCGTAAGCATCCACTGTTCAGGTACCATGATTGGTGTTTCAACTTTGTTGCTAAGGATATCTACAAGATAGATTATTTTTTTCTTAGGTACCCATATTTGATCGGGTCTTGGTCTGTTAGTTCTTAAAGATGTTTTGTTTTTCCATGTTTTCAACATAGGACAAGTTCACTTATCATGACCTTTCTTTAAGCAAGCAACTTCTGGTAAGTTAAACTTTGGAGTTTCCTCTGGTTTCCTCAAAACAATATCTCTTATGTTGTTTCTGCTAACACCATAAACCATACAAGCTTGTTTGCTTTTGTCTATGCCATTCGCAAGATTTTCTTGAAAGGCTTTTTCATACTTAACAGAATTATAAACACTTACCTCTGAAGTTTTTGAAACATTTGTTGAGACAAAATCTCAATTTAATGTTTTGATGAAAACAAACAAAAAGTTAATTAAGAATTACAATTATGATTCTAAGTGTTTTGGTATTTAACTTGTGTATTTGAGTGTGTTAAATTAGATAGGTACCAAGCAATTCAAAACAGATCTCATTAAAATCAAAGAAAGCAAAAACAGCAAAACAAAGATCAATCCTACCATACGTCTGTAAAACAAAGATTGATCTTCACTTCCATCAAAATCAAGAATGATCAGTTCTGTGTGAAAAATTGCATCCTAGAAGCTTTATCAATCTTATATCTTTATCAAGAATAAGCAAGGAAAAGTCTAAAACAGAATCAGTCCAGAATTCGAAGAATCAAGACAAGCTTCATGAAGAAATGTAAAAGCAAGATCATTCTTCATTTGGAACAAATGCAAGTTTAAAGGTACAGGCTATAAAGTACACTACAGTTGTACTTTTAAATCAAAGCCTGCACACTGACTCAAAGCAAGCAAGTCACTTCAGAAAAGTTACTGGATCGAATACAAGTCAGATCACATTTAACTAAACTGAGGATCGATCCTGGATTGCAAGAATGCTCTTGGATTCAGCTTGCTCACTCTTGCTTTTGGTCTGCTTCAGTCTACTTACTTTCTTATGACAGCTAGCCTCATCTCAACGGCTATGTGAGTTGTCCTAACCTCTCTTAAAGCTTATAAATACAACATCAAGATGAAGAACAAATCACAACTCAAAGTGCCAAGCAAAGCATCAATCATACATTCATATTTGAGCTCTCTCAAATATCATTCTTTAGCTTGCAAATCCATTTCTTTGTGTTGTGTTGCAATCAGTAACAACTGAGCTTTAAATTACAGAATCTATTTCTCAAACAAGAATTGAGTAATATTCAGATTCTAAACATCATCATAATCATTACTTTGTAACTCAAGGCTAGTGCATTATCATAGCTTGAGAAGTTTGTGAAAATCCTTTTGTGTTGTAAAAGGTAGTTCGTGAAATCCTTGCTGAAATAGGTTAAGGTAAATATGTGGAAATCCTTTCTAAAGTAGAAAGGTGGAAGTTGTGTAAAGATCAAGATTGATCTACGAAAAGTTGTGTAACAACCAAGAACAATCTTGCCTTGAGCACTTAGTGAAAAATCTCACGGTTGTGAGGACTAGACGTAACCCGGGTTGGGTGAACCAGGAGACATGTTTGAGTGATCGCTCTATCTCTATTTATTACATGCAAACAATCAGCTTTTATATTGATAAAATTGATATTGCTGTTTTTCCACTAACCAAGATCGATCTTCGTTATAACCAAGATCAATCTTGAGTACAACTTTTAGTTTTAAACAGGAATGTTTTCAAAATGGGCAATTATAATTCAAACCCCCTTCCTTATAATTGACATTGTTACTTCAATTGGCATCAGAGCCTGGTCTCTAAGAATTTAAACACCCAAAAAGTGTTAGAGCAAAAGATTCAAGAAGATAATGTCAAAAGCTAAATACATTGCTGAAGGAGGGTCATCATACAAACCACCATACTTTGATGGATCAGATTATTACTTCTGGAAGAGAAAAATGCAATTGTTCCTAAAGTCACAAGATACTGGTATGTGGAGAATCATCACAGATGGAGACTTCATACCAAGAGTGGATCAAAATGACTCAACATCGGCTGAAAAGAAAGAAGATGAGTGGACAGCAGATGAGAAATCTAAGGTACTCCTAAACTCAAAAGCTCAATTATTTTTATCATGTGCTTTAAGCAGGGAAGAAAGTGAAAGAGTATATAAATGTGATATGGACAAGAAAGTATGGGACACATTGCAAACTCACCATGAGGGAACAAGCCATGTTAAAGAAACAAGAATTGACATTGGCATTCGAAAGTTCGAATTGTTTGAAATGAATGAAGGAAAGACAATCGATGAAATGTACTCAAGATTCACAACTATAGTGAATGAAATGCGCTCTCTTGGAAAAGCTTAATCAGTACAAGATAGGGTAAGAAAGATCATGAGATGTCTTCCAATCATGTGGAGACCAATGGTGACAGCTATAAGCCAAGCCAAGAATCTTGAAGTACTAGGCTTGGAAGAACTGATTGGAACATTACGAGCACATGAAGTGCTGCTACAAGAAGACAAACCAATCAAAAAGGGCAAAACAATAGCTTTGAAAGCATCTTAAGAAAGTCTGCCATTACAAATAGATGAGGACTCAGAAGAAATCGAACAAGAAGATGTTGATGAAGAAATAGTTTGGCTTACAAGAAAGATACAAAGAATGTTGAGAAGAAGCGATCAGATCAAAAAGGGATTTTTAAATAAAAAGGTAAACTTCAAAATAGAGGTAGACAAAAGTCAAATCACATGTTTTGGATGCAATAAACAAGGACATTATAAAACTGAATGTCCCTTGAACATAAGAGCACCAAAGAAGTTTCCCTTCAAGAAGAAATCAATTATGGCAACCTGGGATGGTTCTGATGAATCAGAAACAGATGAACCTGAAGAAGCAAACCTGTGTTTGATGGCAAACATTGAAGATACAGAGGTAACAAATTCTGAACCATGTCTTGTATGTAAACAAATGGAAACTGAAGTTGATAATTTGCTCAATGATTCAAACTTTCTCATTCAAAAATGTAGTTCCTTTAAAGAAAAATTTCATAAGGAAAAAGAAGAGAAAGAGAAAGTTCAGGCTATGAATGATAAACTTATAGAGATCATTCAAAATCTGAAAGAGTCTCAACTCAAAAATTTTGAATCTGAAAATTCTGAAAGTAAAGATCGACCTTCACCTCAAACGGAGAACGATCTTCTCAAGGCTGAAGTTGAAACTCTTAAAAAAGATTTAACAAACTTCATTAAAGCTACTGAGACTTTTTAGAAAATATGGGATCTCAAGTGGGAATATGTGATAAAGCTGGTCTTGGTTTTGATAAAACTCAAAAAACGAAAATATATGAAAACTTTTTTGTTCCGGAAAGAAAAGAGGATAAATGCAAAACCAAATGCTCATATTGTAAGAAACTTGGACATCTGGAATTTGCTTGCTACTTTAAGAAATGAGATGAAAAGGTTAAAAGCCAAAGGTTTTTTAAAAGCGAAGATCGTTCTGCAAATAAAGCTGAATCAATTTTGAAAAATCTGCAAAACGAAGAACGATCTTTAGGTTATTCTCAAAACCAAGAACGTTCTGGAACAAAAGCAGAACTTTCTCCAGAAAATCTATAAAAAGGAGAACGATCTGGAACTTCTTCAAAATCAAGATGAAAACCCCTTAAAACCAAGATTTCGAAATCAATTCCAAGATCAACAATTAAATGCTCCTAGTGTCTCAAAATTGGTCATCATGAATCAACTTGCTATTTTAAAAAGAGATCAAGTTTTAAAAAATCTTCTAAAAGAAGATATACTAACCATCAAGGACCCAAACAAATATGGGTACCAAAGTCATTACTAACTTATGATGTAGGAACACCATCCAACAATCAAGAAAGAACATTGATACATAGACAAAGCATGCTCAATACACATAAATGGAAAAGTATGGTGTCTCCTCTCTTTACAAAAATTTGGAGTGTCTATAACCTTTGGAAACATTAAAAAGGAACATGTATCATCTTATTTTTGCTTCCGTATATGCGCTCACTCTCTCTAGTTTTTAAAAAATGAAAAATGGATCTATCTTTTTCTAGTAAGCATGATCTTGTTCACATTCATCTAATCTTACTTGTGTTTTGGAATTTTGAAGGATATTAATTTAAAAATATTCAGGGAGAGTTTTTTTTCTTTTCGAAAATGTTATGTTTCTTAAAACTGGAGTCTACTCATTGTTTTCTATGTGTAGTATACATCTCCTTTGTATTCCCCAAACCTTTTTGTGTTGACAAAGGGGGAGAATTATTTTAGATTTTATGTTGGTTAAAAAATCTGAAGCATATTTTGAGGGGGAGCTTTTAAGCTCTCTATGATTAAAATTAGAATCATAATTAAAATCTAAATTAACATGTTTGTCATCATCAAAAAGGGGGAGATTGTTGAGACAAAATATCAATTTAATGTTTTATGAAAACAAACAAAAAGTTAATTAAGAATTATAAATATGATTCCAAGTGTTTTGGTATTTAACTTGTGTATTTGAGTGTGTTAAACAAGATAGGTACCAAGCAATTCAAAACAGATCTCATTAAAATCAAAGAAAGCAAAAACAGCAAAACAGAGATCAATCCTGCCATACGTCTGTAAAATGAAGACTGATCTTCACTTCCATCAGAATCAAGAATGATCAGTTCTGTGTGAAAAATTGCATCCTAAAAGCTTTATCAATCTTATATCTTTATCAAGAATAAGCAAGGAAAAGTCTAAAACAGAATCAATCCAGAATTCGAAGAATCAAGACAAGTTTCATGAAGAAATGTAAAAGCAAGATCATTCTTCATTTGGAACAAATGCAAGTACAAAGGTACAGGCTGTAAAGTACACTACAATTGTACTTTCAAATCAAAGCCTACACACTGACTCAAAGCAAGCAAGTCGCTTCAGAAAAGTTACTGGATCGAATACAAGTCAGATCACATTTAACTAAATTGAGGATCGATCCTGGATTGCAAGAATGCTCTTGGATTCAGCTTGTTCACTCTTGCTTTTGGTCTGCTTTAGTCTACTTACTTTCTTATGACAGCTGGCCTCATCTCAAAGGCTATGTGAGCTGTCCTAACCTCTCTTGAAGCTTATAAATACAACATCAAGATGAAGAACAAATCACAACTCAAAGTGGCAAGCAAAGCATCAATCATACATTCATATTTGAGCTCTTTCAAATATCATTCTTTAGCTTGCAAATCATTTTCTTTGTGTTATGTTGCAATCAGTAACAACTGAGCTTTAAATTACAGAATCTATTTCTCAAACAAGTGTTGAGTAATATTCAGATTCTAAACATCTTGATAATCATTACTTTGTAACTCAAGGCTAGTGTATTATCATAGCTTGAGAAGTTTGTGAAAATCCTTTTGTGTTGTAAAAGGTAGTTCAGGAAATCCTTGCTGAAATAGGTTAAGGTAAATCTTTGGAAATTCTTTCTAAAGTAGAAAGGTGGAAGTTGTGTAAAGATCAAGATTGATCTACGAAAAGTTGTGTAACAACCAAGAACAATCTTGTCTTGAGCACTTAGTGGAAAATCTCACGGTTGTGAGGACTGGACGTAACTCGGGTTGGGTGAACCAAGATACATGCTTGAGTGATCTCTCTATCTCTATCTCTATTTATTACATGCATTACAATCAGCTTTTATATTGATAATGTTGATATTGCAGTTTTTCCACTAACCAAGATCGATCTTCGTTATAACTAAGATCAATCTTGAGTAAAACTTTTAGTTTCAAACAGGAATTTTTTCAAAAGGGGCAATTATAATTCAAACCCCCCTTCCTTATAATTGACATGGTTACTTCAACGTGATACTTCGGAGTTAGATTGTCTCTTTTTATGTTTTCAAAATCCTTTTCATAGGAATTGTACTTATCAGTTAAGATGGAATGAGCTTTTCTAAGATTTTTAAGTTTTGAGGAGACATTGTGATTCTTGTTCAAAAACTCATTTAACATAGTTATAAGTTCATTAAGAGATAGGTCAGATAGTACCTCAATCTCTCATCAACAGATTCATTATCATAATCTGAGTCAGAGCGAACATCTGCCATCAAAGCCATGTTTACATGTTCTTCATCTTCATCAGAGTCATCCCAGGTAGCCATTAGACTTTTCTTCTTTACATTGAAGTCTTTTCTTTGAGAGTTTCCCTTTCCAAGCTTATGACACTCTAATTTGAAATGTAATGATTCTTTGCATTCAAAGTAGAAGATTTTCTTCTTTTCTGATTTTTTATTTTCTTTCTCTACTATTTGTGGATCTGTGAAATTTTTTTTGGGAAATGATTTATTCCAGTTGTTCCACATGTGCTGGATTTTCTTTGAAATGAATGATAGTTCTTCATCATTTGAGTCTTCACTTTAATTTTCTGATTCACTTTCCTCTGAGTCCTCATTAGCTTGTAGAGCCTTGGAATTTTCTTTGTTTCCTTTAGATCTGAGAGCCAAAGATTTTGACTTCCTTTTTGGTTCATCTTCAACTAGTACAACCTTCAAGGGATTTGAGTGAACTCATCAACTATTCCAAAGGAAATTTGTTAAGGTCTTTAGCATCTTGAATGTTGTTGCTTTTGGTATCTCCTCGCTAGGTAGACATCTGAGGATCTTCTTGACATGATTAGTTGTAGTGTAACTCTTTTGGAGAACTTTTAATCTAGAGAGTAGGGTTTGGAATCTAGAGAACATTTTCTCAATGTATTCATCCTCTTCCATCTAGAAAAGTTCGTATTTTCTGACAGGCAGATTTTCCTTAGCTTCATGCATTTGTTTATTTCCTTCATAGTTAAGGATTGGTGCAACAAAGATTCTTTTTTGTTGTTTCTTTATTGTTGCATTTTTCGAAATCTTTGAAAGTGATAGCATTTATCATAAAGGTTATGGCTTTATGATGCATCTTGTATTGTTTATTTTGATCAGAGTTGAGATCCTTTCTTGATATTTCAACATCAGTAGCATTTTTAGGACCTTCATAGCCATCTTCGATTATGTCCCAAAGTTTAAGATCGTGTGAGATGTAGAAATTCTCAACTTGTCCTTCTAGTATTCAAATTTCTCCCCATCAAACAAAGGAGGGATGTTAACATTTCCACCTGTAGCTTCATCACCAAAGTTAGTCATAATAAAAAATAAGATCTTTACTCAAATACGATTAAGTGCTCAGCCTTGAGACTGAGCTCTGATTCCAATTATAGAGAGCAAAACACAAGAAATGGAGGTTTGAATTGTGATTTTTTTTTTAAAAAAAAAATTATTAAAACATATTATAAATTAGCAATGTTAAAAGCAAGAATAGATAAAGAGATAAAAAGAAGAGTACAAGCCAATTTATCCTGGTTCACCCATAACACGGTAGCTACGTCCAGTCCCTTCACTCTGAAGGATTTAATTCACTAATCACCAACAGTATCACACGTCAACTAAACACCTACTAGTAAATTAGACTATGATCAAATCTTCTCAACCTTCTAACTTAGTATAGTCAAGTTGTTGAGGATAGCAGCCACTACTGGGCTGAGTTACAAAGAATGGTTAAATAAGGTTTTCTAAGAAACTCTTACAAGAGAATATTTACAAGGTATGCTTTCAAAGTATCTTTGAATTTCATAGCACTCAAGAACTGATATGACAATTTTCACCAATTGCTATGTATGACGGCAATAAGCTCTTTTTTGACACTTACTTGTCTTATAGGTCATAACCTGGGTTGTGGTTGTCCAATTGAGGTGATTTAGGTTGAGTTGGAAAGCTGACAAGAAGAGCTACAATTTATATGTTGGACGCAAAGCCTGATTTGAACGTCTTGATGGTCAAAAAGGTTGGTTATTGAAGCTGGTGAGTTGATTTCGGGTTTGGATACTTTGTCATGTGATTAGTTAATATTGGGTTGTTAAACGTCATTAGAGCCCACTTTAGTACAGATTTTGGGCTAAGCATTTTAGGTTAATTTAGGTTTTTATAAATAATTACATGAGAGCTTTTGGAGGCACCTTTTGGAGGCACCTAAAATTATGTTTTTGCCCTAAACCTCCATGGAAGGCTAAAACTATTGATCAACCTATTGTTAAAGATACTTTGTTAGACTCCTGAGGTTCAATTCTTAATGCAATTTTGTTTCTTTGTTTTAATATCTTTTCTATCAATTTCTCATCTCTATTGTCCTTTATGAATGAATTCAAATTATGTTATGATGCTTAATCGTATCGATTTTGATTTATACCTTTGATTGAGATTATTTGAAATAGATTGAACGCTTGTTTTGGTTTAGTTCGAATAGAAATTGATAGAATATGCAATGTTTAGTTATGACATTAATCGTGTTTTGTGACATTTGTTCACTACCATGATTTATCGAATGTTGTGATGCTTAATACAATAAGAACTCGAGTGAGATTAAATTATGCTTGTTTGTTTAGTTTTATGGCCAAACATGAATAGAAATATAGAATAGATGTTTATTTATAATCTATGATAAAGTCTCGATGAAGAACTCCAACAACCAATGGATTGATTGTTTCGATTAATTGATAACACTCTATAATTACTCAAATATGTTTTCAAACTTAAAAAAAAAAAACCCTTTTTTATTTATTTCGTTACAAAAGTTCTTAATTTTGGTTATCGTTACATTTGAGATCCTTGTGAGACGACCAAGGTTTAACTACCTTATTTACTACATTACCCTTTTCTTAATTGATTTTGACCGCGTACAACCTGGAACAAATTCTTCAAAGTTCTGGACTTAAAAGTTGACTTATCAAAGTTGATTTTTTATCAAAGCATTGACTTTGTCATAGTGTTGACTTGACACTTTAACCAAACGATCAACTGTTTGCCAAATTCATCAAACGCGGAATTATTAGAGCGATCTTGTATTAACAGATTCATTAGAGGCGCATTAGGAGCACGTGTAACAGAGTCAGTCACGACTTTAACAGATCTTCTAGAGCATCGTCTTGTTTTCCTTGTTTATTTTCTCCAATCATCAGATGATGCAGCATATGGTCTTTAAGGTTCGTGACAAGGAAAATGCATACTTAATTAAATTCATTAGTGCTATAAATTGTTCCCACAAAATAATTTTTGTTATTATCAAAATAAGAAAAGTCATTGTTCTTCAATCCAACTTGATTCTAACAGAGTTGTCCATTGTACTTGCACTCAAGGTTGGCCCAAGGGCCAAGCCACTAAAGTTAGGGCTTTAGGCCTAAAAATATATATTTATTTAACAAAGAAAAAAAGACCTCCAAACTAAATAGTTTATGATATTGTCAATTATGTTACAAATTTATTAATTGTTATATGTTAGCTTAGTTGGTAAAGTGTAACATTTTGAGTCTTTTGTACATGGTTCAAATATAGATTGTGCCATTAATTTTTTAAAAGAGGCCTATGATGAACGTACTTATATGAAGATTTTCAAAAATTTGTTTAAACTTTATTAAAACTTGTCTTATGATTAATAATACACTTAAGAGTACAAATTAGATATTTATTTAATTAAAATTTATTACCATTAAAACATCTTATTAAAGATTCTGCATTAAAACATCTTATTAAGGATTTTGCCACAACAGAAAATGAAGAACATAACAAGAGGGAGGTGAGTGGATTATGAGAGCCTTTTCATATGCATTACCTAGAGTAGAGAAATGACTATGTTAGACACAAAAACCAGCTTTTTAATGTTTATGTTGCTGTTCATATTGATTTGTGTTTATTGTCTGGATAATGATGTATTTATTATCTTGACATATACTTGTAGTATTTATCAATATGAGGATGGTTGGAAGTTTGTTGGTCATTCCACTTTCGTGCTAAGTTTTTTTTTTTAAAAAAATAACCTTCATGTATAAGTTTTTTTTTTTTTTAAAAAGCACCTTCATGTATAAGTTAATGTTGAGTTTTGGGAAATCTTGTTGTAAGATAGGCGAGACTCTATAGCAAGATAGACACAAAATACTTCATTTATAGAAAAAAATATCTATTTAGTGTTTTTCAATACAAATTAAAAAAAATGACTATAAGATAAGAGATGAAAGTATACCTTTTACATTCTTTTAAAATTTACAAGATTTTTTTATACAAAACTGATCCTTTTAAAATCTTAATCAAATACATCTTTATTTAGCTAACTACGGATTTTATTAAAAAGTAAGAAATTAAATCAATAATGATTTTCTTAGGACATACTTAGTGATAGAATTTCATTTGGGTTTGTGCACGGTTTAGAAAATCTTATGAGGATTATGTCATTAAAAAATATATGATATCACATGTGGCACCAACTTCTCTAAATCTTGAGTAAAAAAAAATTATTGAAACAACAAATATTACGTTAGTATTATTAGTAATTGTTAAAATTATGTAGGTGAGAATTAAACTCCTAATTTCCTTATCACTTTACTCTTTAACTCATTCATCATAATTACCAATCCAATCTTTATATTCTCTGACCTACCCCAAATCACTTTTAAATTTTATCAGTAATATTTTGTCTCTGAATGTGAGACAATATTAATATAATTGCTAAATATATTATAATTATAAACATATGTATTTTTAATTTTTTTTATTCTCGATTGTGTCTTTCATTAATTAGTTTTGGACTGTATTTTTTGTTTGTCAAATTAGTATATGAAATTACTAACAAAAAGTATATTTAAAGATGTGTTAACAATTTCAATATATTCAAAGACAACGTTTTATACATTTTGAGATCAAAATTGTTGTTTAAATTTAGTCTATAAAATTACTAAAAAAAAATATACTTAAAGATGGATTAGCAATTTCAATACATTCAAGAACAACGCTTTACACTTTACACATTCAGAGATCAAAATTGTTTAAATTTTGACCATCCAAATCCAATGATGTTAAATCCATTCAAAATGTACTCAAACCAACTAAAAAGGCCTATACACACTAGAATTTTGATTCAATAAAAATAAAAATCATATGCACAAAAAAAGAGTTCACTCCGTATCATTCCTACCCTCTCATTTTTTCCCGCCATAGATTGAGCAATGCTAGCAACACTAACTTAAATGAGACAGATCAACTCCTTCAGGATATTTGAATGTCTCGGCTGCACCAAACTTCCGACGTTCTTCGCTGCTATCATCTTCATCATCACTACTATCATCTTCTTGGTCTGTCGAATTTGAGGAATGATCGTGCATACTTTTAGAACGGCATAATGGGGTGGCAAGCATGTTCACTTGACCATGGTGAGATATCTCAACAACAACTGCGTCGTCATCTTGTGGGAGAGGTTGTTTCCATGGTTCTCCATCAATTCTCATGAATGTACAGTCAGTTGCACCTTTGTGAAACTCAAATCGGATTTTGCTTGCCTGTATGATTATATATTGTAGTAACATTACAATATAAGTTAGTTAGCCAATGGAAGGGGAAGAAAGGAAAACCAATGCAACAATGGCTTCTAAAAAATTGGTTAAGTAATTGGTTCTATATTTCACATTATTTGTAAAGAATAAATTAACATATGTGTTCCCTTCCTATTAGGAAAAATCCAAGTCCCACGTATAGAGAAAATGTCTAAACATAGTTTGTAAAGAGAGGCATCCCAATTTACAAGTTAGTTTTATATAGATGATTTAGGTCCAATATAAAAGCTTAATATGGTATCAACGGCCTATCGAATCTATGCACCAAGTCCAATAGTGCTAAAGGTGAAGAGGTGTATCAGGAAAAAAAAACTCAAGTCTCACATTAAGTAGAATTAGTTTATAAAGAGAGATACAAATCACCTTACAAACCGATTTTGTAAGGATGAGTAAGACCAACAATAAAAACCTAATAGACAGTCAAGATTATAAATTTTTAAACATTACATGGCCATAGTCACATGGATTTATTGTTTTAATCATTTGACTATTTCTAGATAGATTCAATGGTCAAGATTTACGCTTCTTACCCTCACATACGAATAAGTCTTTCACAAGATACATTCCAAAATATACTTATGCTATATAGGGGATATATCAAGTGATAGAGTCTTCTACGGGAGAATGAAAGGGGTAAATTTTGATTGTATAACTATACATTAAGGATAAAGATTAAAAGTGTTTAATAGTCACATAATTATTCAAAAAAGTTAAATGATTATTGCTTTAATCTTCGATCATTCATTATTAGATCCATCAGTCAAGATTTACTCTTCTCACTTCATATAAAAATGACTCACAAACCTCTGCCATCCAACATAAATGGATGGTAAAGATTAAATTTTGGTAAAAAAAAGTCTTTGACCATCCATGTTCGAAGAATTCAAGATTAATTTCTCTCACATCTAATCTCTTGCTTGAGGTGCCCTATATATAGTTAGATAGAAAGAGAGACGGAGGCAGTGAAAAATAAACAAATAAATACTACATATTAATGGTATCACAAATCCAATATACCCTACCTGTGCTAAACGAGTCCCGTGCCCATTTGGTGCCAACAAAACAAGACCATGCCAAGCATCTCTAAAACCAACTACTTCAAATAAACCATCATCGACAAATGGAAGAGTCAGGTCCCTCTGAAAAGCATAATTACATAAATATCAAATAAAAAATCCAGACAAAAATCTGCCTATGTTCTTAACAAATATTCATAAATGATTTATGAAAAACTGGAAAAGGAGAGAGACGAGATTCAACACATACATAAATTGACTTCTTTCTATTTGGCTTTCCCCAAGGATTGAGTCCACCCGAAAAGCTGGGCAAGTTGAGGCAGACTATTGATCGTATGCTGTATATGAAAGGTCAAAAGTTTGAGTTATGCAATAAGTATGCATGAGGAGGATCCATAAAATTATCACAAAAGTTTGAGTTATGCAATTAGTATGTGCCATTAAATTCCACCAATACTTTTAGCATGTATTGAATTTGTTCTGTGCAAGGTGTTTCACTTATAGTTGTTAGAATCAAAGATTTGATATGATTTAGCAAAGCTAGCAAGTTGTATCATGTGATGAATCACAAACAACTTTGCATTATTCACTAGGCATCTTTTTTATGATATATTATAATATTTTCAACTATTTTTTAATGTACTCCTGAATCTTAAGTTAGCTTGATGATATACAAACTTGAACTACAATTTGAATATATACTGAGATAACCATGAATATGTTTGCATGTTTTGAATAGTATCTCACCTGCTAGGTATGTGAAGGTCTTCCCACTGACCTTGCTTTTTCATAATCTTTACCTTTGTGAGTTGAGCAATATTTCTGTGTCAAAATTTAAATATTTTGAGTTATGATACCTAATGGAAGGTAAATTGTGAACTTAACACCACATAGTTCAGTAAACACGTCAATAAATATCCCAAGAAAGTAACATTATTGTTAACAAGTTTGAACTGACTCTAGATATTATAAGTAGTGTATCACCATTAAACTGTTACCGATGAATCGTCCGAAATAAATATTTGAAGAATCATTACTAAATAAATATTTGAAGAGAATGTTCATTATTTTGTATTATATTCGCTTTCTTATCTATTATGTACCTGACTGTAATGAAGTGGAAAACTCATCTGGTACATCAAATATAAATGGACAAACATAAAGGACATTTTCCTTAAGTTAAGTTGCTTATTGTATCTTTCATAACAACAATGGCAAGTGACTGCAAATGCGGACGTGATCAAAAACCAATTTTGGTGCACCAAATACATCTAAGTATAAATTACTTAAACTATTTATATTGAAAAAGATATTGCAAAGATATTAACTATAGAAGAAATTATAGAAGCATTTTATCAAATAAAAAATCGAAGAACAACATGATCTTGATTGCTACCTGTTTGTATGTCTTTATTGTCATTTTCTTAAAGTTAAGTTGCTTATTATATCTTTCATAACAACAGTGGCAAGTGACTGCAAATGGCGGACGTGAGCAAAAACCAATTTTCGTGCACCAAATACATCTAAGTATAAATTACTTAAACTATATTTATATTGAAAAGGAAATTGCAAACATATTAACTATATAAGAGTTTTATCAAATAAAAAATGGAAGAACAACGTGATCTTGATTGCTACCTGTTTGTATGTCTTTATTATTGTACGATATATGATATTTTATTGCTAAATAGAAGTTAGCTATTGTAGACTCAGCTTATCGTTTTGCGTTTTAATAGTAATACAAACTATTGCATTTT
This sequence comes from Cicer chorassanicum, assembly GCA_037974735.1. Taxonomy (NCBI): domain Eukaryota; kingdom Viridiplantae; phylum Streptophyta; class Magnoliopsida; order Fabales; family Fabaceae; genus Cicer; species Cicer chorassanicum. Next base: position 25,812,905 of record JBBPBP010000004.1, read on the forward strand.
TAAAAACTAACCGGGAAGATTGAAACAAAGAACTCAAGAACCAGCCTTGTGTACATCCAAGCTTCAGATAAGCACTCTGGTTGCCAAAAGAAAGAAAGAAAGAATGAATGAGAAGATCCATTATTGACAATTGTATGATAAAAGCAAATAATTCACACCTAATTAACAACCAAATAGAGCCAAAATTTAACGATAGATGGAACATGACAATATATAATTCATCAAATGATATGTGACTGGTTTATAAAATATTGCAAGAATATTCAGCCACTTGATAATGCATTGTTTAGATTTGTCTTGAATAAATAAATTTCAGGACAATTATCCAAACTAGACTGCAACAAATGATACTACTACTTTTGTCTTGATTTATAAACCCATTTAGCACTTTTCACATATAATAAGAAAAGTAAATAGTGTATTCAATATTATCAACTTTAACTTTATGTATGAATATTTCTAAAATACCCTATTGTATATTTGAAAAATAATAATAAATGCATCTAATAATTTGAAATGAGGCCTATATTTTTTTCTAAGAGATTTATATTCTCTTATATTTTGGGACAAAGGTAGTAACTACTAAACATTTGATGTAACTCCAGATGCAGAAAATTTTGTTGATAGCTATTAGATAACAAATGCTAAATAAATTTGGAAAAACACAAATTGGCAAGCAAAAAGCTATTCCAAATTAAGATTGTTCATGAAAAGAAAATTTACTATATCCATCTTAAAATTTTTATCATGATAACTTTAGGCTATCTTCGATAGCAGTGATTCGTAAAGAAAGAATTGGAAGTAAAGAAATAATGAAAAATATTTTGATTTTCAATACATAATATGTTTCCTGAGAGGAATTGGTACCTGATTATATAACTGGTTTTTAAACTTTTCTGGATGTAACTTCCTCTCAGAGTGAAATGCATATGATACTTGAGCATCCATTCCTGCATGACAAACATACACATTTTACGGCACTCTTGCCAGTCACACTAATCTAATAGCTTTAAAGTTTTTTATTTATTCTATAAATTTGAATCGAATTTAAGACAAGTTTTATTTTCTTACCCATGCTAAAATAGTTCCAAAATCCCCCACGGTAAGTGTGGTACCCCTCCTGTGAACAGACAATAATTCACTGATTAGCATGCATGGAGTGCTTCACTCCTTGAAAAGTAAATTGAAGTATCAAGAACACTTGCAAACAAGTAAATGCAAAAGAACTAAAAACAAAAGGCTTGTTTGGTTTCATGCAAAATTGTGTTTTTCGCACTTAATTATTTTAAAAAAAATAACAGCACTATATTTTCACTTTGTTTTTAATATATATTTTGAAAATAGGAGGAAAATGTAAAAATAATGGCATTTTTGTGGTTAAAAGTGAAAACAGAAAATAAAAACAAAAAAATATTGTCTGAAACCAAACATAACCTTACCACTGCAATTTCCTATTTTGTTTTTCAACACTGTCAAAATTCCAGTCACTTTCATAGTTGTTAAGAAACATTTCAAACAATGTCTTTTGTATTAAGCTTTTCTAATTTGTTACTTAAAAGGACACTTTCATAAGGATGAAATAGACAAATGATCATGTACAGACATCAACAAATGAAATGAAAAACATATATATAACTCACCAAGTTTAGTTTATCGGATGAAGAGACACGGTTAAATGCATGCATAGCATGAGGCAGCTCAAGAGGCGCAATTGGGTCACATGAACCTTCTTTTGATGAAGCCTTCATTCTCATAATAATATGCCAGCTGAATAACATTTTAATTTTAATCATTTAAAAAATGAAATCTCAGTAGTCAAAATTTATCAGTTGCAACATAACTATCAAAATATGCCAGCAAATTTTATTTTATTCTATCATTTTACAACAATTCTTATAGAGGAAAAACAGAATAGTTGGTATCCAGTATTTACATTAGCAAGGAGGGAAAATTAGATGGAGGACGAAGGAAATCAAAGAAATCGGACCGCAATGTGATATTATGTTACATAAATGTTATTAACATTTTTGTGCTGTTGTGCATCCATGTGAGAGGTTTCACAAATTCAAAATTTAAAAAACAAATAGTGGAAAAATACCTGTCTATTTTCATTTCCTTTGCAGCTTTTACGTGATTCAGAAATGACGCCACAGATTGGAGGTCTGTGGTAGGATTTTTCTTTCCCTGTGAATGAAATCAATAGCATTGAGCACATATACAATTCATGCACCGCTTCTGGCAGAGTAAAACCTTACATATGATTCATAAATTGGTTTGGCCTTGTAATTAACAACTCGAATCGCAATTTTGTAACTATTTCTTGGTATCAAAATGATCATAAAAGTGAAAGAAAAAAAACTTATCATGGATCTAAACTATCATATAATAAGGCAATGCATTGATATTGACTGGCATATAAAAGAACATCGACAAAATGAAAATTGATCCAAGTGATTATGAAATTCTCATAGTTCAGATTGAGCCAAATAGTCAGATAATGTACCCATCCAAATGCAAAGGGGAGATTATTTCCGGTACCGAGTGGCACCGTTGCAATTGGTGGCGGGTGAGGTAATTTAAGATCAGATACCACTCCAAGAAGCCAGCTAGCAGTACCATCTCCACCTGCAACCTAGATTATCAAGCAAAACATATCAGATGATAAATAAAGGAATCATCGGATACCAAAAGCATTGCCACGTGGTGCGGAGACAAAAAAACACATCACAAGTTTGAAAACACAAAGGATCAACTTACAATTATTCTCAACCTATTCTGAATTGCTGCAGCAAAATTATCTCCATTATACTTTAGCTTTTCTATATTAGCATAAAGCTGATGCAGCACCTTATCTGGAGCATTTACTCCCAAATCATAAACCTGGTAAAAAATATTGAAAAAAATCCTTAGCATCATCAATCTATTATCTAACCATGATCGCATCGCAATTCTTGATATTACAAAACCCTGATGTGGCCTCAATCACAATTCACAATCTCTTATGATCACATAAACATCAAAACCTTGATGTCAGAGCCCAAATCTCGGTTTTTAAAACCCTGATTGCAGTCATGTTTGCATCGCAATTCTTAATATTACAATGAACCGTTGTCAAATACAAATAATGTGACCTCAATAGCAATCTCATTATGATCGCAGAAAAATCAAAAACCTTAACATCAGAGCCCAAACCCCGGTTTTTAAAACCCTGATCAATGTATTCTTGATATTACAAACAATCGTTGTCAAATACAACTAATGTGACCTCCACCACAATCACATTACCCGATCCAGAAACATCAAAAACCTTGACATCTAAGCCCAAACCCCTTAAAACAGTGATTGTGAAAAAAAGAAATTTTTTTACCTGATTTTGGTTAAGAAGGGAACTATAGGTAACAAGAAGCTCCCCTCCAAGTTGACCACCACTTTTAGTGTTAATGAAAACAATGACAGGACAAGCAGGTACATGAGAGACACTTCTGATCTCGGTTCCTGGCACAAGTATATAATCCGGAATCGAAAACTCCTTCAAGGTTCTAATGCTATTGCCATCACCCATTGCAATCTCCAAACTGCACAATCTTAATTATTTCAATTTCATCACAAAACCCTCCATCAACATCAAATTCAAAAAATCATGTAAATTTCAAGTAAATTAATGTAAATTTTCAAGTAAAATACACCCTTCGTGACAGCACACAATAGAAATATTAAATTATTAAAAATAAAAAAAAATTTCAATAAAAAAATTTAAACAACGCGATAAGAAATTTTTAACCTCCACTTCCTAACGGGAAAGCTAAGAGCATAACAAGAAGAAAATTTGTTACACGTGTTGTGCTTCATTGGAATTTTCACCAACTTTGATAAACAACGAAACAAAAGAAAATTCTAGGAATTATCGAAAGAGAGAACAACGTTATTATCCCAGAATAACATAATAACTACCATGAAACAGTTACAGAACTAACAACTAACAAACTATCCTCATCATCATTAACAGAATCTGATTCGCCACCAAAAAATAATCGTTTATTTATTCGGGACTTTTTAATCAACCAAACAGGGCTTTGTTCCCATAGTTCAAACAAGTATCTCGCACGAAAATAATCAAAAGCAAAAAAAAATGGAAAAAAAAACTGAAAGTGAAAAAGAAGAATAAGAAAAGGAAGATACCTTGCGGAATGGGAATTGTTTTGTGTGTGCAAAGATATATTCAAGAATGTTCGAAAAGTAAATAGTGTTTAGCTTTGAAGCAATGGTTTGATTCGTTCCAAATCCGAAGATAGAGTAGAAGAGAAGAAAAGAAAAACGTTTTTGTTGTTTGACTCTTCAGGGGGAAGGGTGGTTGGTTTTAAAAAAGGATTTGAAGTTTCTTTTTTATTTTGAATGTGTACATATAAGACAGAATTGCAGTTTAAATGCAGTGTGGGGCCTGGCGCGGAAATGTTTTTAGATGGGAAAGGAGGAAAACGAACGTACTCCGATCCGAATGAACTGACAGCGACTTTCTACCGCGTCAATAAAAGTGATTTTTTTTATTCACTTTTGCTACCTAGGCTACTAATTATAGTTACGCCCCATATTTTAGTGGAAAGATCAAAATGTCCTTAACAATTAATAAAAAGTTGACATAATCATCATCATATACCTAATTTTAATTTGCATAGAATATGTGAAACAATTTAATTTATATACATTGTCATTGTTAATATAAATAATTTTTACATTGTCAATCAATTATAATTGTTAGATCATTAATAATGTTTGACTTTTGACATAACTATTTATAAAGTCACTTACATATTTAGTTATAATTTTTCAACTCTGTAAATTTATTTACATTAATAGTGCATACAAATTAAACTCTACATGAAATGAGTTAACATAAATTAAAATGTTCAAAATTATACATATGTTAATATAAAACACATACACCTATGCAAACTGAGAATGTGTAGGGTATGTGAATTGATTTTACGCACGTAATAATTATCATGTGTTTGATTTTGATTATGATTATCTTTATGCAGAAATGATGCGTACTATGTTTACTAAGGGAATGAGTCAGATTACAATTAATGATTCTAGTAATAATGAGGGTCGTCGCGTTAAACTAACCACTTCTGCATGGACTCAACATCTTAAGGAGCAGCAGGAAGTACAACGAGAGCGGTAAGCACAACGGGAACAGCAACGACTACAACAATAACAGGCAAAACAGGCGCTGACACAACAGGAGGCTCAACCATAGCACATGGATCGTCCTCCACAAATTGATGGATATCTTGGTGGTTCTGCTGACACATCTATCCTTAGGACATTTGGTGACCACGTGACTACTCGACTTTGGGATAGGGTGGTAATTTTCTCGATCATAAGAATTTTATAATAGTTGTTGTCATAATGTGTTTTAACGTATATTTTTCCCCTTCATTTATTTCAAGACCATGGGGAGCCAAGGGTATTTAGCAATGAAAAAAATCAAAAGAAGCAGTCATTGAACATGAAGAGATGGAGCAATTGGTTAAGAGTTCAGGGGTATATCTGTTGATAAAATGCAGTTACAAAACGATCAACAAAAAAAATCATATTTTTTTTCGTAGAGAGGTAGCATTGAGACACTAACAACTTCCTTCTTCCGATTGAGAAGATGACAATTACACTTGCCGATATTTCCTCACTTATGCATTTACCCATCATTGGATCATTCTTTATTGTCACTGTTATTAACAAAAATGAGGGTGCAAATGTATTAGTTGAACTACTTGGAGTTATTAAAGCATTTGCTCATGCTGAATTCAATGGCACACAAACAACAACAGTTTGATATAATTGGCTACTTGAAGTGTATAATCAATGTTGTCTTGACTATCTATGGAAGATGGTTGCAAGGGCGTTTCTATTCTTTTTGGTTGGTTGCACCCTTTTCATCGACAAGATGGCATTCGATGTCAGTGTTGCCTACCTGAAGTTCTTCAGAGACTTCGACTCATGCGAAGGATACTCGTGTGGTGCTATTGCTCTTGCTTAGTAAGTTGATAAATTATATTATTAATTATAAATTAATGATATGTTCATATATATGCAGACTTTGGTCTATGAGCATTTTCCTACTTTATGTGTAGATTGTTGTAGACCTTCTCCAAGATATGTTAAGGAGAAACTCATATCACTTCAATAGAAGTCAAAGAGGGATAAATGTTTGGTTCTTCCATTTAGGAAATCTCTTGATGAGATTGATGTTGATCAGGTATGTTGGACACCATATGAAGAGCATAGAGCGACACATCTGTCTCATGAGGCTTTTTTTTTAGTGTGGTTACGGTGGATTCCAAAGATGTATGCACATCTATCAGACAAAATATGGCGTCAATACGGTCATGTTCAAATCATTCATGGTTCACCATTAGAGATAGTAGGTCATATGACCACTCTAGAGGAAATAAACATAATGTTCACGCAGTATGTTGTGCATGTAATTGATGATGGTGTAGTTGTACATGATCCATCAGACTATGTGGACAATTACATTTCACAAGATCTCTCATCCTTACATCATTTGGCGAGAAGTAGTTCATGTTGGTCCATCAATTGAAGAATCTTTTGAAGTGGTTCCATTCATTGTTGTTATAATGGTAAATGCATTAAAAGTTATAACATAGTTAGTTAGTCATCTATTTTCTTATCTAAATTATTTATTATTTTTTAATGTTGCGTTAAGCATTACAAATTGCAGAAGAGTTTCTCGATCGTCAATTGGTATTACCTAATGATATTGTACTCGTCAATTGTGATGTTGCGTACTTAGAGGGTGGTGGTAGAGATTGAACAAATGTAGTGCCTTATCGTAGGAAGGATAGAGAGACTTAGGACTTTTATAATATGTTTATTAGTTATTTTGTTTCATGCTTGGTGAAATATTTTGGATGTCTTGGTCGAATATTTTGGATACATTGACAATAAAAATCTATGACATTTTTATTTTTGATATGTTTAAGCAATATTTTAGTAATATTCAATGTCAACAATTTGAATATTGATTGTATAATACTGATTGTCAAAATTTAAGAAATATCAATCATTCATGTTTAAAATAGGTTTATTAGTAGTGTATGGAAATATTTGCAACCAATCTTGCATGTGGCGGTTGTATGTAATATTTCATTGTCGTGTTTCTTCACTGCAATACTTTTTTCACAAATTTGTTGCAAGTGGTATAGGTGAATCCAACTTCAAGTAAACTTGTTAAAATCAATAAGTTATTAAACAATAAAATCAGATGTAGATATAATAAAACTAAATATGACAATTAATACTTGTACGAAGTGACAATTCTTAACAAATACAATAATATCACACGATGATCTGAAAGTGTTATCCAATTATCCATAGTTGCAACTTGTTCAACATATACACCCTATATAAGTTATTGAACATAAATTTCTCCATCAAATATTCTCTTGAAATGAAGTCTGAATTCTTAAATCTCTGCAAAACATTCTTGACAGATGAATGTCCAAAAGTTCTCACTCATTCCAAGTAAAACTGCAATTGCACGATATCCACAATTTACCATCATCACCGACATCAATAATATCATCTTTGAAACCTTAATGACTGATGGTTGATGTGTAAGCTTTTTGACTGATAATCTAGGTTGTAGTACCTTACCGACTAATGTTGTAGTGCTACATGCATTTGTGCTACTGCACCGAACAGTTGCATCCACATACTTCCACCAAGATGGATCACACTTGGTTGATTTTTCTCCTTTTGATACCTCACTTTTTCCTTTTTCAGGTGCACCATTTGTTTTAACATTATCAACAGGTGGGAACATCGATATAGTGGATGGATACGCGATCTCACGCAATTTACCCTTAAGTGCAATTTCCACTATGACATCTATTTCATATTTCACAGATATATTTTAACCTCATCAAGCGTTTGTAAATTCTTAAATTGCAGGTCATATATAAACTCAGTTTACGTGAATTGTATTTGCGTAGTGCCTATAAATTATTAAATTGCATAACGTACGTGAACACATAATACGTAGAGGTACATGATTTAATTTTGCGTACAATGTATTACTTACAACGTATGTTGTAAACACATAGTTACGTGGGTATAAACAATTGAGGTAATAACAAAAAAATCATATTATATAAGAGAATAAGGTACTATAATAAATAATGGATTGTCCGAAATAAATAATGTTATGAAATATTTAAAATAATTCACTACAACTGAAATTCTTTAATAATCAAAATATTCAAAACTAAGCATTTAATAACTAATCCCAAAATAAAATACAATGTAGACACTATATCTACTTATTCTTGATCTACTAACATAATCTAAGGAAATTACTTTTCTCAAATGAGGTAGGACTTCTTAACTCTCGACGTTCTCAGTCTCTGAAAACAATACTTTAATGAGATACTAAATCTCATTGAACAGTACACACAATTTTAAAACAAGTGTTTAAAACTCATCTATATATGGGGTACAAGACCCATCTATATGTAGAACATAGCTCATCCGAGTAAATAAGCGTGGACTACAAGACTCATCCATATGGAGCATAAGCTCATCAAAAACACATACCATTAAAATAATTCATTTTTTTAACAATCATCTTCATAAAATCATATTTACAATATAATATTTCATTTGAATATATAATAACAACAATTATTCAAGAACACATAATAAAATAATTTTTTAAAGAATATATATTCAATCAATCATAAAAAAATGGTAATTCAACAAACAATATAAGATAATTTGACTAGGTATCCTATATTTGCTCCACTAAACTCTTGTTGTTACAAATAAAACGAGTACATATTAAATTAATTTAGGATTGACTGTTTGTTTGGTTTTGTTCGACTATTTAGTAATAGATAATTTTATAACAAAAAGTTGTTATAATAGTTTTGTTTGTTAATATCTATTTCACATAAACCTCTAACAAATAAAACAAACTTCATATTATTACCTCTCTAACAAACAAAACATTACTATT
>JBBPBP010000004.1:25822193-25835727 GCA_037974735.1 Cicer chorassanicum
TTCTAAGCAAATTGGTTATCGATAACAATTAGAGTATTAATAATAGTAATAATAATAATAATAATAATAATAATAATAATAATAATAATAATAATAATAATAATAATAATAATAATAATAATAATAATAATAATATAATCATAATAATCTATAAATTAGAATATTTTAAAATTTGAAATTCTAATTATTTTTAGTCCTTTGATTTAGGATGTTACATACGTTATCTCAAATTATGTAAAATTTCTAGATTTTGAAAAAAATTACAAACACAAAAGCACATCACTAAACATACCTTGTTGGTTACTTTAACCACAATAAGAAGATATACGTTATGAGGTATAAGTTATGAGTGAGGGTGTGAGTTATGAATAATTACCAGACATGATGTCTCAGTCATGAGTATGTGATAGGTGAGACTGATGAAGCTAAAATCACTAGAAGGGGGGTTGAATAGGGATTTTGACGTTTAAAAATTATTTTCAAAGTGTATGAGTTTTTGTCCTCTCAGTGAGGATGCGAACAAAAAATTGATTTTTAAACTTTTCAAGAAAACTCAGAATAAGTGCAAGGAAATGTAAAGGGATAGACACACAAATTTTATCCTGGTTCACCCAATGATGGCTACGTCCAGTCCTCACAACCTTGTGAGATTTTCACTAAAGATCAACATATCAACCTCTTGCCGAGGATGATTACACCTTGTGTATTCTCAAGCTTCACCAAGCTTACAATCAACTTTCAAATGTTTTCAAGTTCAACTAACTTGAAAATTTACAGAGTAATATGAGTATGATTTGATTTCTCTCAACTAAAACACTTTCTAAAAGATTTTTCAAAAGATCTAATGTATGAATAGAGAAAGTGTGAGGAGAGGATGAATATTGCTTAAGATGAATGATATGATTCTTGATCTTTTTTCTGCAATATTGGTGTGTGTTGTAATGAAGAGCTTCCTGCCCTTTTTATAGAGTCCTTGATAGCTCTTTCATGAGTTAAAAACCTCATGACCGTTGAGGAGGATGCATAATTTTGTCCAATGGTCTTTGTGCTGAAATTACAACATTGCCATCCAGCCATCCTTGGACCTAGCAGTCCATCCTCTGCGTAGCCTTTACTCTTGGTCTTGTGTAGCCTTTTGATTTTTTCATTCTTCAAGACTTGGGACTTCTATTTTGAGCTTGTTTGCAGTTGCCTTTCAATATATTGACTTTGCTTTATTTTTCCAATCACTCAAGAGTGAAATATAGGGCTGCCCTTAGCCTTTTCACATGGCATGGAGACTTGCAAACATGTCACTTCTTGAATCCCAAAGCTACAAGCTATCCTTGGACCTTGTATAGCTAGCCTTGTGATTTCTTTTGATCAAATGCTTCATATTATTGCTTATTCATGTTGATTTGATCTCTGTTGATGGATTAAAAACGTTATTCTCGCGAGGATGGAAAAACTCAACTTGAAGATCCATCCTCTGGCCATCCTCCAGCTCAAAACCTTAATGAATTAATCCAGATTTTTCTTCCTTTTGTTCTAAATGATTATTAACCTGTTTTCTTATAATAATTCACTCAAAAGCACAGATTAGTATTAACCACAATCATAATCTCTTAAGTAATTTTGTTATCATTAAAATCAAATGAGAGATTTTGTCTCAACAATCTCCCCCTTTTTGATGATGACAAAATTCTTTAGATTATGATTTTTAAATATGATGATGTTAAATGTTTATGCTCCCCCTGAATCAAGTGAGTATTTAATTTTTTTTAAAATTTTAAGTGATAAACATAATACTCCCCCTGAATGTATGCTAGGGATATGAATGAAAGACTAAAATGTAAGAAATTATAATTTCATAAGCATAGTCCAGCAAAACATTTCTACAACATCAATTTAATCAAAACAGCAAATCAATTCTAAATATCAACTTAATCAAAATATGGCAGCTATCAAATCATCAGAACATCATAATATCAAAACATAAATTTAAAACATCCTAATTTCAAAACATCATAATCATGACCAACTTAATCAAAATATGGCAGCTATCAAATCATCAGAACATCATAATATCAAAACATAAATTTAAAACATCCTAATTTCAAAACATCATAATCATGACCATTCTCCCCCTGAATTTTAGGCAGCAGCAAAAAATAGGAGTGAAAATGCTACTCGGAGGAGGATAACTCTTCAGATGAGGACGAAGGAGAGGACACGGGTACTGCAAAGGAAGGCATAGCGGGAAGCTCAGGAAGAGGAACGTCAGGAGCAGCTGTATTCACCATGTGTTTGGTAACCCATTCTAGAATAAGGCCAAACTGAGCAAACGAATTCTGGATGAGATCAAAGCGCCGAATTAGTCTTTGTTGATCCTTCCTAATGGTCTTGAGGAGCTTCATATGTTTGGAGTGTTTTCGTTCCTTAGGGGGTTGATCCTTAGGCTGATTGTTTACACTTGAGCTCTTATTCTGTGAGCTTCCAACATTGTCCTTTGAAGGTTGATCTTTTGTTGGAGCTAAAAATGAGTCAATAGAGCAAAATCCAACAGGAACCTCAGGTAGAGGTTGGGTTTCGTCAGGGACAATGGCATCAACGTGAGTTGTAGGAGGAACAGAATCGGGAGGTATCAGGATATCTTCTTGTAGAACAGGAGGAAACTCCTCGGCCTGATTCTCAGTAGGGCTCAAGGGAGAAAATTGATGATAAGTTAGATTTAAATCAAAATATAGCTCTTCTCCATCCTCCATGAGTTGAAGGGGAGCTTCTGGAGCCGTATCCTCAGGAGGAGGTGCCTGGTTGAGTGGTATAGAAAGATCTGGCAACAGGGGAGACTGAGGAGGTGAAGGATTAACAGAATCATTTGGTGGAGATGGAGGAGGATCAATCGTCATGACTGGTTCAGGAGTGGTGTTGGATGGAGTATCATCTGACAGAGGTTGAGCAGTGATGGATTCGTGTGGTGGAGTGATAGATGATGAGCTGCGAGTTCTTTTTCTTTTTGGGGAAGGAGGAGTGATGGAGGCAGATGTAGTGAGCTTCATTTGTTTTACATTTTTCATGGAGATGGTATTGGAAAAATGAAGTGAAGGTTCATCATCTAATGGAAGATTGAAAAATTTGAAGATCTTGGTTAATACCATGCCATAGGGTGCTGACCTTCCGAGGATTGAGGCATTTAACATGAAGCTAAAAATAATGTAACCTAAGTGCAGTGGGGTTCCAGACATGATGTGGTGTATGAGAAGAAGATCAAGTTCAGTTACCTTCTCAAAGCTACCTGCTCTTGGGACAATGCAATGAACGCATATGTTATGGAGGATACGACAAATGGGAAGCAGATTCGAAGCTACATGAGATTTGGTTGGAGATATCAGAGTGTTGTCAAGCACAGAGGTGCGTGTGATCATACATTGAGAGTACCAGTTCTCAGTAAAACAGCAGATGCCTTCATCACGTATGTCTAAAATTTGGCACAAAGTGGCAGGATTAATTTCCATGTGGACACCCTTAAGAATGAGGCTGAAGCTGGTAATCCCTCGTGATCCATTTACTGCAGCATAAAAGGCCCTAACTAGGTGTGGATATTGTGGTTCGTTGATGCGGAGGAAGGAAGTCCATCCTAATTGATCAAACATTTCTTCAATATTAAATCCACCTTCTTTCAAATCATCAAGACAAATAATCTTCCCATTAACCACGGACTTATTTTGCCACTTGGAAATGTAATTTGTTTCCAATTCAGGTGAGCTAAACAAATTGATAGAGATTTTGGAAGAGGAGGATCGAGATTTTTTGACAAGAGGTTTCTTGGGTTTTTTGGGAGTGGAACCAGTAACCTCCTTGTTAACAGTTTTAACAGATGGTGGTGGTTGAATTTGTTCAGCAGATACAGTTTGCTCAGAATCATCTGAGTTAATCAAATGAACAGTATTGTCTTGAGTTGCTGACCTCTTGGATGAAACAGCCCCAGACATGATCCTGGAGGATCGTCTTTTGGGCGTGGAGGATGCAGTAGAGGATGAAGCTTTAGTGGTGCGTTTTTTAGATTTATTGGAGGGAGAGGGAATATTCGAACATGGTTCAGGAGGAGGAGACTTGGTTGAGGGTGGTTGAGTTGTAGTTGCCTCAGAATTCCCTTCATCATGGTGATCGGACTCCGTACTTGAGTAGTAATCCTGAATGGATTCATCTTCGTGAGATGAAGCTTTGCGTCTGGCAATAATTTTGGTACGAGCCATTGAGTTTGAGTTTTGGAAAGGAAGGAATAAGTGTGCTGAATGTTTGAATGAGGTTTGAAGGATTGCAGAGGAAAGATGATCAGTGCATTAAGTAGAGGAGGATGGGAGATGAAGTGACTGGTTAAGAGAGGAGGCGTGTGAAGGTTCCCTAGGTAGTCATTATGATGAAGGCGCTGGGCTTTACGCGCGTGGGAGATTGGACAGGCAAAGCCGTCTGTGCATTTAATGCAGCAGCCAAGGGGAACACGCCACGCAACCGGCCAATGGGGAGAGAGGCGCGTGCTTGCGTGTTTCCAGGAGAATCCCAAAAGAGGAAACTGTATCCTCTGAGTCTATTTCCCGTCCTCTCACTTTTCTAACTTAGAAAAAAAACTACTTATGCAGCCAGTTTTGATAAATCATTTCAAAGATTAATTATAAAAATTAAACAATTAAAAATAAGAGAAGCATAGACATAATACAATGGATAAAACACTAAATCAATTAATTTCAGAAAAATTAATGATAGAAAGTTTTTTCAAAATGTTTTTGAAGCGATCCTCCTGAAGAGGTTTCGTAAAAATGTCTGCCAATTGATTTTCAGTGTCAATGAAAATTAATTCAATGTCACCTTTTTGCACATGATCTCTTATGAAATGATGTTTAATTTCTATATGCTTAGATCTAGAATGTTGTATGGGATTTTTTGAAAGATTAATTGCACTAGTATTATCACAGAGGATAGGAATTTTAGTGTACCTTAGTGAATAATCTTCAAGTTGATTTCTTACCCAGAGGATTTGAGAGCAGCATTGAGCAGCTGACACATATTCAGCCTCCGTGGTTGAAAGGGCAATGGTGCTTTGCTTCTTGCATGACCAACTGATTAAGGATTTACCAAGAATTTGGCAACCTCCGCTTGTGCTCTTCCTTTCGATTTTATCTCCCGCATAGTCAGCATCACAGTAGGCTATGAGATCAAGATCTGAGCTTTTCTCATACCAGATTCCAAAATTTATTGTGCCAACAAGGTATCTCAGAATCCTCTTAACTGCTACAAGGTGAGATTCTTTTGGAGAGGATTGAAATCTTGCACAAAGACCAACAGCAAATACTATGTCTGGTCTACTTGCTGTTAAGTATAATAAGGATCCAATCATCCCTCTATACTCTTTCTCAGAAATTGGAGTTCCTTCATCATCTTTGTGAAGCGTGGAGGATGGGTGCATAGGAGTTCCCATACTCTTGGCTGAACTCATGTTGTATTTTTTGAGAAGATCTTTAGTGTATTTTTCTTGTGAGATGAAAATACCATCTTTGAGTTGTTTGATTTGTAAACCAAGAAAAAATTTCAACTCACCCATCATACTCATCTCAAACTCACTTTGCATAAGTTTTGAAAATTCTTCACACATCTCTTCATTAGTGGATCCAAAAATTATGTCATCCACATAAATTTGGACAATTAATAAATCTTCTTTAGATGATTTCTTGAAGAGAGTAGTATCAATCTGTCCTCTAATGAATCCATTTTCCTTAAGAAAAGAGCTTAACCTCTCATACCAAGCTCGAGGAGCTTGTTTCAATCCGTAAAGAGCTTTTGAGAGTTTGAATACGTGGTTGGGCTTCTTTTCATCAATAAATCCAGGAGGTTGTTTGACATAAACCTCCTCATTTAAGAATCCATTCAAGAAAGCACTTTTGACATCCATTTGGTATAGTTTTATACCTTTATGGGTGGCATATGCTAGGAGGATGCGTATGGCTTCTAGTCTTGCAACCGGTGCAAATGTTTCATCGTAGTCAATTCCCTCTTGTTGATTGTATCCTTGAGCAACAAGCCTTGCTTTGTTTCTTACTACCTCTCCATCCTCATTCAGTTTGTTTCTAAAAATCCATTTTGTTCCAATGATGGATTTTTCAAGTGGAGGAGGTACAAGGTTCCATACCTTGTTTCTTTCAAATTGTGAGAGTTCTTCCATCATGGCTTCAACCCATGATTTGTCACAAATAGCTTGATCAATATTTTTTGGTTCAATTTGTGAAATCATAGCCATGGTTGCTGTATTTCCTCGTAGGGACTGCCTTGTTCTTACTCCATCAGCTGTGTCTCCAATAATCAGATCTGGAGGATGGTAAGTGACTGTTTTCCATCCTCGTGGAGGTTGCTGAGAGGATGGAGCAGATTCGTCCTCTTCGTTTGGACTGGGTGCGTTGGAGGATGAAGGTTCATCTTCCTCAAATTTATCAATTTTTTCTAAGCACAAGTCATCAAACTCATCAAAAATAACATGCATGGATTCCTCCACAATTTGAGTTCTAAGATTATAAACTCTATAACCTTTAGATGAAGTGGAGTATCCTAAAAACAAACCTTTGTCTGATTTTGAATCAAACTTTCCCAAATTTTCTTTATTGTTTAAAAAGTAACAATAACACCCAAATATATGAAAATATGAAATGTTTGGTTTTCTTCCTTTCCATAGTTCATATGGAGTTTTGTTTAAAATCTTTCTAATGGATACACGATTTAAAACATAACAAGCGGTATTAATTGCTTCAGCCCAAAAATATTTTTCAATGTTGGCTTCATTCAAAATAATTCTAGCCATTTCTTGCAAAGTTCTATTTTTCCTCTCAACAACTCCATTTTGTTGAGGAGTTCTTGGGCATGAAAAATTGTGAGAAATACCATTTTCATCAAAAAGATTTTTGAAAGATTCATTTTCAAATTCACCTCCATGGTCACTTCTTACGGAGATAATTTTTGATCCCTTTTCATTTTGGATCTTTTTACAAAAATAATGAAAAGCCTCAAAGGCATCATTTTTATGTTTTAAAAATAAGACCCAAGTAAAACGTGAAAAGTCATCAACAATTACAAATCCGTACCTTTTTCCACTAAGGCTAGGAGTTTTAATAGGACCAAAAAGATCAATATGAAGTAGCTCAAGAGGATGGTTTGTGGAAACAATATTTTTAGAATGAAAGCTACTTTTTACTTGTTTTCCTTTGGCACAAGCTTCACAAATTTTGTCTTGTTCAAAATCAATTTTTGGAAGGCCTTTAACTAATTCTAATTTAGACAATTTAGAAATAGTGTTTAAACTTATATGACCAGCTCGTTTGTGCCAAACCCATTTATCCTTTTCAATGGATACAAAGCAAGATTCAGTAGGCAAATCATCAAGATATAGCTCATATAAATTCTTTTTTCTAAAACCGGAAAAGAAAACTCTACCCGAGGATGAGTGTTTAACCTCACATAGATTGGGTTTAAAAATAACTTCAAAACCACTATCAAAAAGTTGGCTAATGCTAAGCAAGTTATGTTTTAAACCATCTACATATTGAACATTTTCAATTTTGGCAGAATTTTTATTACCAATGATACCGTTACCTTTTATTTGAGCTTTATCGTTATTTCCGAATGTGACCGATCCTCCATCCTTTATTTCCAATGAAATAAAGCAATCTCTATCCCCTGTCATATGCCTTGAGCAGCCACTGTCCAAGAACCAAGGCCTTCTTTTGTTGATCAGAGGATGTACCTGAGTTTGAGTTTAATAGTGACTTAGGTACCCATATAGAGGTGGGTCCTTGTGGGTTAGTCCGTCCTCTTGAGAGGAATTTTCTTTTGTGATAGCAAATAGAATCTTGATGTCCAGGTTTACCACAATATGAACATCCTTTCTTGATGTTATCTGCCCTTTTCTTGGCATAACATTTTTTAAAAATATGTCCAAGTTTTTTGCAAAAGGTGCATCTTGGCCTATCCTCTTGTTTCTTTGGAATAAAAAAATTTTCATAAAGTTTTTGTTTTTGAGAGCTTTTAAATCCAATCCCAGCTTTGTCAAAAATTCCAGATTGTGATCCCATAATCTTTTGAAAAGTATCAGTGGATTTAACAAAGTTGGAAAGATCATTTTTAAGTTCTTTAACCTCTATTTTCAAAATTTCCTTCTCTGCATCCTCTTCTGGAGGATTGGTTATGACAGTCTTTTTGTTTAAAGTAGAGTATTGCTCAGATAGCTTTTCATGAGATAACTGCAGCTCTTGGATTGTTTGTTCATATTTTTTATTCTTAGCTTGTAGTTCCTCATTTAGCTTCTTTATTTCAAAAAGTTGGTTTTTAAGAAATCCACATTTTTGAGATAAAGTGTTTGAGTCATTTAAAAGATTGTCAAACTCTATTTCTAGTTGTTCACAATTAGGACAAAGTTCAGATATGCTTACCTTTCCATTTTCAGTGTTTGCCATGAGACAGAGGTTGGCCTCTTCTTCCTTTTCTTGCTCCGAGGATGAGTCATCACTATCATCCCACGTGATCATCATGGACTTGTTTTTGAAAGGAAATTTTCTAGATCCCTTTTTGTTTAGAGGACACTCAGTTTAGTAGTGACCCAACTTGTTGCATCCAAAACAAGTAATCTGACTTTTGTCAGATTTTTCTTTTTGAGGAGATCTTTTGTCCTGTCCTCTACGAGTTATCATCCTCTGGATCCTTCTGGAAATGAGAGCTAGTTCATCTTCATCCTCAGATAGAGGATAGTCTGCACTTTCTTTCTTAGTAACATCTTCAGCTCTTTTGGAGGATGAGCTTTCTGTTTGGCTTGTTTTTAGAGCTATCATTTTTCCCTTTTTGCTTGGTTTGTCAGCCAGCAACAGAGGTTCATGAGCTCTTAGAGTTCCAACCAAATCTTCTAATTTCATGTTGGCCAGGTCTCTTGCTTCGGTGATGGCAGTCACCATTGGTCTCCATTCTTTTGGTAAACTCCTCAAGATTTTTCTTATCCTCTCTTGAACGGAATATACCTTTCCAAGAGATCTGAGATTGTTTAATATGATCGTCAATCTTGAGAACATTTCATCAATCGTTTCTTCCTCCTTCATTTCAAATAACTCGAACTCTCTTACTCCCATGTCAATCCTTGCTTCCTTCACATGACTTGATCCTTCATGATGAATCCTTAGAGTATCCCAAAGTTCCTTGGCGTTTTTGCATTCTTCAACTCTATCATATTCTTCCCTGCTCAAAGCACACGTTAGAAATAAATGAACTTTAGAGTTTAGGAGTACCTTAGCATTTTCATCCGCCGTCCATTGTGCTTGAGGTTTCTCATCGGAGGTTGCATCCGTGTTGTTGACTCTAATGACATGATCCCCATTTTCAATAACAGACCACATGTTGTTATCTTGAGATATGAGAAACAATCTCATCTTACTTTTCCAGTGGTAGTAATCTGTACCATCAAAGTAAGGAGGTCTAGTGGAGGATCCTCCTTCAGGAACATACTTAGCTTTTGACATTTTTTCTTTGGATCTTTTTCTCTTACACTGTTAAATGTAATATTTATAGAGAACCTTGCTCTGATACCAATTGATGAAGCTAAAATCACTAGAAGGGGGGTTGAATAGGGATTTTGACGTTTAAAAATTATTTTCAAAGTGTATGAGTTTCTGTCCTCTCAGTGAGGATGCGAACAAAAAATTGATTTTTAAACTTTTCAAGAAAACTCAGAATAAGTGCAAGGAAATGTAAAGGGATAGACACACAAATTTTATCCTGGTTCACCCAATGATGGCTACGTCCAGTCCTCACAACCTTGTGAGATTTTCACTAAAGATCAACAGATCAACCTTTTGCCGAGGATGATTACACCTTGTGTATTCTCAAGCTTCACCAAGCTTACAATCAACTTTCAAATGTTTTCAAGTTCAACTAACTTGAAAATTTACAGAGTAATATGAGTATGATTTGATTTCTCTCAACTAAAACACTTTCTAAAAGATTTTTCAAAAGATCTAATGTATGAATAGAGAAAGTGTGAGGAGAGGATGAATATTGCTTAAGATGAATGATATGATTCTTGATCTTTTTTCTGCAATATTGGTGTGTGTTGTAATGAAGAGCTTCCTGCCCTTTTTATAGAGTCCTTGATAGCTCTTTCATGTGTTAAAAGCCTCATGACCGTTGAGGAGGATGCAGAAGTTTGTCCAATGGTCTTTGTGCTGAAATTACAACATTGTCGTCCAGCCATCCTTGGACCTATGTAGTCCATCCTCTGCGTAGCCTTTACTCTTGGTCTTGTGTAGCCTTTTGATTTTTTCATTCTTCAAGACTTGGGACTTCTATTTTGAGCTTGTTTGCAGTTGCCTTTCAATATATTGACTTTGCTTTATTTTTCCAATCACTCAAGAGTGAAATATAGGGCTGCCCTTAGCCTTTTCACATGGCATGGAGACTTGCAAACATGTCACTTCTTGAATCCCAAAGCTACAAGCTATCCTTGGACCTTGTATAGCTAGCCTTGTGATTTCTTTTGATCAAATGCTTCATATTATTGCTTATTCATGTTGATTTGATCTCTGTTGATGGATTAAAAACGTTATTCTCGCGAGGATGGAAAAACTCAACTTGAAGATCCATCCTCTGGCCATCCTCCAGCTCAAAACCTTAATGAATTAATCCAGATTTTTCTTCCTTTTGTTCTAAATGATTATTAACCTGTTTTCTTATAATAATTCACTCAAAAGCACAGATTAGTATTAACCACAATCATAATCTCTTAAGTAATTTTGTTATCATTAAAATCAAATGAGAGATTTTGTCTCAACAATTTTAAAACATAAAAATCTTATAATAATTTTCCTATCAATTTGCACAAAAATAGAATTTTCACCAAACTCCTAAACAAAATAGAAAATCAAGCATAAATTAAAAGTACATAAATTAAAGAGTTTGAGATAGAAAGATTCACACAGTGATTCATATAGATTTCTCTACTTCGTCCTCGCTCGTAAAGTACATCTTGTCCCCATTCAAATGAATGAGAGTTTTCTTCCTTTATTGTTGTTGTGAATGTTTAGAGAATCTTTCGATGGATGTTACAAACACTTGTATACACGACCCCGTCTTTCTTAAACACTCTTCTACACATAATCATTGAATACCTTCCAAATTCAAAAATACGAGCTTATCTTCAAGTGACGACACCTCAATCTTGCAAGATAGAAACCTAGAAACCCTTCTAGGACGTTTATGAAAAACACCTTCTTCAACGTTCAATATGTTCAACCCTCGATACACAATCCACCGATAATCCTTCAATATAATTTGTATCTAGAATAGACAATCCAATAAAGAATATCCCCTCGTTGTTGTTTATCGTTTCACTACTCAATTGCATACCCCACTTGATCAAGAAAGAGTTTTCAATCTATGATATGATCTTGAATGGTGAGTATGAGGAGGAATGGGTGAAATTATTCTTGTGTTTAGAAATGATGAGAAAACCTTTTATATGATGCATGAAAGAGGTAAACAAATGAAAAACGAGTTCTAAGAAAAATAACCACTTTGTAACTATCATAGCAACCTTAAAAATGTTAAATTTCAAGTACAGATTGTATGAGTCAATTCATAAGACAAGCGAGTCGACTCACACTGATTGAAAATATTTGATTTGAAGTCTGAACTTGTGTAAGTTGATTCACATAGTTGTGAGTCAAGTCAAATAACATATACCTTGCTGATGAGTTGATTCACACTCTTTGTGAATCGATTAACATCCCTAGGACTTCAAAAATTGATATTCTTAAAGTTCATGAGTCGAATCATAATTGGGTAAGTCGATTTACAAAGTCAAAAACACTTAGAAAATAATTTGAAATGAGTTTCAAAGGTTACCAATGCAATTTGATCATGCTTCAAATATAATGCATGCTAAAACACATGTAAGTAAGCTTATAAATTATGCAAATTTATTTCTTATGCAATCTTTCTTGATCAAGGGGTTCTATGCAAAAGTTAGAGAAAGATAATCAACAAAACACACACTCAAAGCACCATTTGGACTAAGCAAGTTGGCATAATTCAAAATAATAAGTTTAAAACAAAATTAACTAGGAGACACCTTACAATTACAAAAAAATTTACACCATCAACAAATCACAAGGATTCCTATGTATGCTATTAGAACTAGTTATGATTGAAGTCAAAATTTTGAATTATTCAATAGTTATGATTGATTGACAGTATAAAAACCATTTAGATTGATAGCATAGCTGGTCTCGAATTACCTATTCAATATTTATTGTAATGTTAATTACTTTTTTTTTCATTTGTACTTTCTAATTAAAATTACATGCATCTCTTTCAATTTATTATCTTTCTTTTTACATTAATAATAATAGTAAATAGACTAATAATTAATAAGAGTAGTTTAGCAATATATATATATATATATATATATATATATATATATTTTGAATCAATTTTAGTAAATATATTATTCTTCCATTTTCTTATACATTTTTTTATTCAATGCAAAATGAGTCATTTGTTGAGAGACACAAATGGCGGACGAATCATAGCACGTGGATATTATTTCATTTTTTATAATATATATATATATATATATATATATATATATATATATATATATAAATTAATATTTACTCGTACATAATAATAAAATGTTGATAAAACTACCTACACTTCTTGAATTACTATCCACACCCCATCAAATTTTTATAAAATTAAAATACCAAAATTACTCTTATTATTTCAACATTCTTAAACCCTAATTTGTCCCTTTCTCTCTTCATCACCATGTCTCTGTTGAGACAAAATCTCTCATTTGATTTTAATGATAACAAAATTACTTAAGAGATTATGATTGTGGTTAATACTAATCTGTGCTTTTGAGTGAATTATTATAAGAAAACAGGTTAATAATCATTTAGAACAAAAGGAAGAAAAATCTGGATTAATTCATTAAGGTTTTGAGCTGGAGGATGGCCAGAGGATGGATCTTCAAGTTGAGTTTTTCCATCCTCGCGAGAATAACGTTTTTAATCCATCAACAGAGATCAAATCAGCATGAATAAGCAATAATATGAAGCATTTGATCAAAAGAAATCACAAGGCTAGCTATACAAGGTCCAAGGATAGCTTGTAGCTTTGGGATTCAAGAAGTGACATGTTTGCAAGTCTCCATGCCATGTGAAAAGGCTAAGGGCAGCCCTATATTTCACTCTTGAGTGATTGGAAAAATAAAGCAAAGTCAATATATTGAAAGGCAACTGCAAACAAGCTCAAAATAGAAGTCCCAAGTCTTGAAGAATGAAAAAATCAAAAGGCTACACAAGACCAAGAGTAAAGGCTACGCAGAGGATGGACTGCATAGGTCCAAGGATGGCTGGATGGCAATGTTGTAATTTCAGCACAAAGACCATTGGACAAACTTCTGCATCCTCCTCAACGGTCATGAGGCTTTTAACACATGAAAGAGCTATCAAGGACTCTATAAAAAGGG
>JBBPBP010000004.1:25837656-25875156 GCA_037974735.1 Cicer chorassanicum
TAATTTTTAAATAAATAAAATAGATTAATAAATAAAAAAATATCAAATTGATAAAATTTAAATTAATAAATATATATCAAATCGTTAATTTTAAATTAATTTTTTTTTTCATTTATATCACTTACATTTTTAAATTAAATGAACCTTAATTTTACGAAACACTTTAATTAACTTAATAACTTTCAACAATAAACTATGAGAAAAGTTTAGGAAACAAACCTAAGAACAATAAACACATGATCTAAAATCACTATCTAAAATACTAGAGTTCAAATTTTAAGAAAGTAGCATTAGTGTATATTTTTCAAAGTGAAGACGATCAAATTCAACTATCTGGCGCATCCGTTGGATATTGACATTGAATTGAATTTTTAATAATTAAAAAGAATCAATCAAATGGCATACATAAATGGATTTGGACATTTGGTCATGCTTTGATCTGTCATATGACTGCCTAAATTCTGGCTGCTAATGAAGACAGACCAATTGTGGTCAAAATGAGTTTGCAAGAATGCAAGTGAAATAATAGATGCACGTGAACAATATGAGAGGAAGCAAAATCACGTGAATATCGCACTTATACAATTTTTTGAATAAAAAATTAAGGGTGTGTTTTTTTTTTTCTATAAATAAAGTGTCTTAAGGACATTGTTTGTGGTTTTCAAATGATGTAAGTATTCATTTTTTTATAAAAAAAGCAAGAGGTAAGTATTCATTAAAGAGGTGAAATATATAATTTCAACTTATTAAACTAGTGTTACACCCTTGTAATGTATGGATAAATTATATGCGATTGATTGTGGTAAAAATATTGATAAAATATAAAGATTTGTTTTATTTGTTGTTATCGTAAAAAGTCGTTTGACAAATTTTGCATATACAAAATACAGTAATTGACAACAATAGATTTTAAGTCATTCGCAAAATAAATAAAAAAATTAAGAAGTTTTTACGGTGTTACAATAAGTTTTCTGTAATATAAAGAGACGTAAAATTCCACGAAATAAAATCAATTATAAAAAAATCTGCATTAGTTAATTTATTTACACATCTGTTTTCCTCTTGAAAAATATGAGTGATTATGAAGCGATAATTTATAATAAATTGAAAGCAATTACTCTATCTATATATTCTTAAGATATCAAAGAACAATAGAGAGATCACTTTAAGCTTGAACAATGATTTAAAATCATACTCCAACTATATATTTATCAAACCTTTTTTTTTACTTTACACTTAATAATCAACATGACAACAATTAGTTCAACATAAAAAATATATGAGACTCTTAAGTTAACGGGCAAAAAAAGAGATATAATAATTTCTAAAAGGTCCTCTACAAACATAAATACAAGAGAAACTCCTAGAAGCACTAACCTATCTTATAATTAATTTTTAATAACCAACAATCAACACTTTGATGGAAATACTAACTAAATCACTTTCTTAAAGGTTAAATTATTTAAAACAATACTAATTGTTGGTAAATTCAGTACTACTAAATTTTTTAAAGTTTGTTAATTTGTTTAGTGATACGGATGTACTAATAGTCGAATAATGTTATGATTTCAAATGCAATGTAAGAAAAGCTTATGGACAGGGGCGGAGCACGGTAGAAACAGCGGGTCGCGGCAAAAAAAAAAATTATAGGTAAAATGATCAAAATGCCCTTATAAAATTTAAGAAATTATAATATTGCCTTAAACCTGATTCAATATCTCTCTCTTCCTTTCTCTTCCACCCAGTGACTCAGGCCCATCCTTCCTCTTTCTCTCTTCTGCTGCGGTCCGCATATGCTCTCTTCCTCCAAATTCACGGCCGCCGGCCACTACTTGCCCCCTTCTTCTCTCTGCTCACTCATCTGCTCGTCGTCGTCGCGTTGCTCCTCTGCTCCTCGTCGTCGTGTCACGTCGCTCCTCCGGTTAGAAAGGTTTACTTTCTGGTAGTTGAGTTAGGAATTAATTTTTTGTTCAGCATCTGAAGACTCAGGTTGTGTTTCATCTTGATTTTGTTTTGATTAATTTTCCCCTTTCTTTTTATGATGGTTTGCAAAATTTAAACAATTACAAGAGTGAATATCAGATTTAGTGAGCAAGCAATGGATTTGTTAACTCTAAGTTGTGCTTTGAGTCCTAAGGATAATTATAAAGCTTTTAACATTGAAAAAATTTGCACTCTAGTTGAAAATTATTACCCTGTGGATTTCAATATGCAAGAGAAGATTAATTTGAAATTTCAACTCCAACATTTCTTGGTTGATGATCGTCAAGATTTAAATTTGAAGAATTTATCAACTATTCAAGAATTGTGCTCATGTTTGGTTGCAACTGAAAAGACGCAAAATTTCTACTTGATTGATAGACTACTTTGTCTTATCATGACTCTTCCGGTTTCTACTGCCACAACCACAACTGAAAGATCTTTTTCAGCAATGAAAATTATTAAATATAGGTTAATAAACAAGATGGAAGCTGACTTTTTGGCAAATAGCATGACAGTTTATATTGAAAGAGAAATTGCTACAAGTATCAGTTCTAAGTCTATTATTAATAATTTCAAATTAATTAAAGAGCGTAGAGCATTACTTTAAGGTATTTTTAAGTCATGTAGTTAAATCATTTGATACTTCACTTTGTGTTTATTACAACTTAATTTTTTTGTTATATAATATTATTTATATATTTAATTTATACATTATATTTTTATGTCGGTCACCCCAAATTTTTTAGTCAAACTCCGCCACTGCTTATGGAATATTATTTTCAACAACATCAGTGAGCCTGTTTCTCACGTTCAATAACATCTATTATATATATTAAAATAGACTCCCACATAAACATCATCTAATATTATCTAATGTTGTGACATTTCATTCAAATATTGCCACATCAACAAAATATCCTATGTGGCATATCTAAAAGGTTTTTCCTCTTCAATTCTCCTAATTATTCAACTTCCAATTTACTTTAACACACATATTATTATTATTATTATTATTATTATTATTATTATTATTATTATTATTATTATTATTATTATTTAGCATCTAATATTATGTATAACTATTATTATTATTATTATATATTAAAATAGACTCACCCATAAACATCATCTAATATTGTGACATTTCATTCAAATATTGCCACCTCAACCAAAAAACCTATGTGGCATATCTAAAAGGTTTTTCCTCTTCAATTCTCCTTATTGTTCAACTTCCAATTTGATTTAACACATATTTTATTATTATTATTATTATTATTATTATTATTAAACAACTAATATTATGTATAACTATTAATGTGTCATGAGTTACAAATTAAAGTACAATCAATATATAATTTTTTTTACATATACTATTCTACTTCTTCAAACAATCTCTAAGATTAGTGCCTTGCAACCCAATTATTTTCAAAGAAGTAGATATAGTTGGAAAATTCATTTTATTTTATTTTATTTTAAATAGACTCCCACATAAACATCATCTAATATTGTGTCATTTCATTCAAATATTGTCACCTCAACAAAAAATTCCATGTGTCACATCTAAAAGGTTTTTCCTCTTCAATTCTCCTTATTATTCAACTTCCAATTTGCTTTAACACACATTTGACTATTATTATTATTATTATTATTATTATTATTATTATTATTATTATTATTATTATTATTTAGCATCTAATATTATGTATAACTATTAATGTGTTACAAATATACTATTCTACTTTTTCAAACAATCTCTACGATAACTGCCTTGAAACCCAATTATTTTCAAAGAAGTAGATATAGTTGGAAAATTATTATTATTTTTTTCCACAAATAGCTTTTGAGTAAGTGGTATTTTGTAACATATTATACCTATTTGCTCAGTTTTCTCAAAAGTTTGATTGTTGTTAGTTAGAGTATTATTTTTGCAGACATATTTGATCTTATTTACGACATGAAAATATATTGGCTCCTCAAAAGACAAGGAAGATTGTCCATATTCAGCTTTATATGAGTGTCATTATTCTGTCTTCGGGAGAAAACTATTTACCATTTATAGATAAAAGAATAATGTTTAATATTTAGATTAAAAAATTATTTGTTGTTTTTTTTCGGAGATTTTTTTGTTGTCAAATTTTTTAAAAATACTATCAATTTGAAGTTTCTACATCTGTTTTACTTCTACTCAACCGTATATACGAGTTGTTTGTGAAAATTATCAAGTTATGTTGTATAGAAGTCTCATACTCAAAATATTGGAATTTAGATTTGTCATTTCTTTGACAGGATTATAATGAAATGAATATCGAATGACAAAATCATTTTTAAATTTTTCTAACAATATTTTGACTATAAATTTAGATTTGACAACACAAAAAAAGAGCATGACTAATCTGATTTTGCGGTAGGTAATTAAATATATTAATATTTATTAAAATACTTTTAAGATTTTTAACACTAAATATAATTGATGAATTTTTTTTTGTAGGATGATCTTCACCGTAGATTTTTAATACTAAATATATGAATTATTTGCAATTACGTTCTGCAAAACATTTTACATATTCTCAAATGTGTGTTTGTCAACTCTTATATAATAATTACTCAAATAAACTTATTTGGAAAAAATACTCTACACACAAAATGAATAAGTTATATTATTTTTGAAAATTTAAAATCTTATTAACAATATTACTAATATGTAAAAGTCTATATATCCCGTGCAACGCGCGGGTTATATTCTAGTTATTCATTTATTATCATGACAAATCGCCAACAATAATTGTATCCCAAAAAATTGTGGTAGTCTGGGCTTTATGTGGGTTTTCAGTTGTAAAGGACGCTTCCTATTCCATATGATTATTATTTAAGTAATGCCTTAAAGCTGAAGCAAAGTAATTAAGGTTGTGATAATTTAATTTGCCACAAGAGAACAAAAATGTCATTATTTAATAATGAAGTTAAATCGTCAAATTTCACTGACAGATCGTGGGGTTGTTCGTAGTTGTTACACCCTAGCACTTTATTTGGTTTAGAGAAAAAAAGTAAAAGAAAGAAAGTGGGAAAAAACAAATGTAGGACGAAAGAAAGAGAGTAGTGACCGAGAGGATTTTTTTGTTGTTTGGTTTAAGAGAAAGTGAAAAAAAAGAAAGACAAATTATATCACAAAAAGACATAAATACATCTTAAAAATATGATATATTATAAATAAAAATGGTAAAATGGAGAAAAAAACAAACTTACTTTGTCATGTTTCTTTCCATTTTGAAGAGAAAGTTTGTGACCTCCTTTTTTCTTCTTCTTTTCTTTCATTCCCAATTTTCTTTTAAACCATATATACAATAGAGAAGTTCTTGGAAAGTGTATATTCTCTCCTCTCCGGTCTTTCCTCTAACTTCTTTTGGTTCCAAACACAACCTAAGAATCATGAGGCCTAAGACACAATTTACAAAAAGATTTATGTTTAAGTACAATTTTGGTCCTCTGTGTTTAGCAATTTCTTGATTTTGGTTGCCGTATTTTTAATTAAATCAACAATTTCAGTTCTCAATTTTTGAAATTAAATTTATCCTTTTTCCATTATACTGATGTGGCACATTTTAATATGATGTGAAATTTATTAATTTAAAATTACTGCCACATTAGATAAATATAATAATATTATTAATTTACTATATCATTGTAAAATAAGTATTATTAATTAATTCAAATTCGTAATTATTTTTCAAACACAATTTGTGTCTTCTTTCAAAATGAAAAATTGACTCAAAGTCAAAATAGAAAGAGTGAAAGGTAAACGCAAGAACCCTAGTAGACGAGGGAAAACGCGTTCATCATCATTTTCGTCTACGATAACTCTGCGTTCATTTTCATCTCTGATCGTTCTGTTGTATTTCTTTTTTTGAGTTTATGCATTTGTCTGCATTAGCCCATTCATCTCCATGTGATTCTTCAACTCCCGATTCAACTTGCGTGTAAAATATGTGCGATTCTTTTGTGTTCAACTCACGATTCAACTCATGATTCATCTGTATTTGTTCTGCTCGTTCTTTCTGCTATTCTTTCTCATCAACTTGGGATTCATTGGTTTTTCTACATTTCCTCCTCAACTCATTGTGTTCGTGTTATGCGAATCATTAACTACAAGATGATTTCATCTACAATTATCGATTGTGTTCAAGGTATGTGTCTATTTTGTCATTCGAATATCTATTGTGTAACTTAGGGTTTTCGTAATTTGTATTTGTAACTAAATGTGTAGCTCAAGGTATGTGTACTTCTCATTCGAATCATCAATTGTGGTTTACTGTATTGTTCTTAGAGATTTTGTTGTATTTTGCTATTAATTTTGTAACTCTAGTTTAGGGTCTGCTTATTTTGCTTCTGATTTTGCTATGTTCTTGCTTGTTTTTTTGCTATTGATTTTTTTATGTTATTGATTTCGCTATGTTTTTGCTTGTTTTTATGTTGTTGATTTGTGTGGGCCATCACAAAGGCAAGAAGTCAGATTACATATATATCTAAAGTGAATATAACTGTCAGAAGAAAGGGGGTTTGAATTATGACCCTTTAAAATTCTTTCTCAAAATAGGACTTGGAAATGTTAGATTAATATAATGAACTTACTCATGTTTTGAGAAAGTTCAAGAACAAAATTATATTTCAAGTTGATGGTAGTGTGATTTAGTGAAATAATAGAATAATAAAAGATAATAGTAAGGAAATCACACAAAGAAAATATCTTGGTTCACTCAATGTGGGATAATCCAGTCCTTACAACTTGTGAGATTTTTACTAGTAAGTTGAACAACCTCTCAACTTAATCTTCTTCCTTTAGTCACACTTGACTATACACTTGTATTTTCTTAGCCTCAACAGGCTTGCACAAATCAATTAAGTTTTCTCTTAACTAGACAAACTTGATAATGCTTACAACAAGTCGCTCAAGTTTTCTCTCAACTAGACAAACTTGATGATGTTTACAACAAGTTGATAATTATGATTTGTTTAGATATGATTACAATACTATTGATATAGGTTGAACTAAGAACACACCTAAATGCTTGATCCTAAAATCTATGACAAATAGCAATAGTGTGTTCCTTGATAATTAAAGAGAACTTGATAACTTTGCATTAATGGATTATGATTGATTGTAGTCTCTTGAAGATTGCAGCTTGAAGCACCTTCTATTTATAAACTTGGGAAGACTCCTTGTTGTTGTAAATGACACATATAACCATTGGGCACATGTCCCAAAGTGTTAGAGTAAGTTTCTTGAACGTCCTCCGCAATCTCGGTAAACATCCTCTTCTTTGACGATGTTTATGAACATCCTCTACTTGTATGAAGACATCTTCATCTATATGAAGATATTCTTTTATGTAGGAACATAATAGAGGAACTTGATCATTCTCTTGAAAACTTGTGACAACATGTAATGAGCTATAAAGTAGGATGTATGAGTTGGCAATGAGATGTCCTTTATACTGGCTCTTGAGGCAAAATACCTTATGAAGTTTCAATGATAAATCTTAATGATTAATTGATTAATAGATTTTGATACATCTTGTTATCTAATATGTATTTTTAAGTGATTTTAGTAAGACATAAAGATCACACAAGATTAAGTAGAAAAGAACAAAGTGAAAATCAAGAAACACTCTCATAACAAACTTCAGAATGTTCAAAATTGGAAGATTATAACGTTTTGTCTTGAACATAAGACAATATGTTGATACTTAAAGAAATAAATTCAATGAACAAAGGTCACGTTCCTACAATGATTCAAAAAGAAGAATCTGACTTAAATTAATAAAAAAAGATTAAGAAGAATAATCTTCTAGATTCTCACAAGGTCATTTAAGTCCAAGAAGGATATTCACTTTGATAAGCTACAAAATGTACATGATATGATAAATAAGCTATCAAAAGGAATAAATGAGAACTAAAGTCCAAGAACTTAAGATCTTCCCCTTTACAGACTGTCACACATTGGAACTTGTACCCAACGGATACATGAACACTTTTGCAAACTTATTGAAGCTCACTCACAAGTTATATATATATAGGAGAGCTCAGAACTTGAGAAAAACAAGAACTTACATCAAGATATAACTCACTCATTACAAAAGTGAAGAAGCTTGGTTAAAATTTTATCAAACAGACTCAGAGATAATCTTAGATTATCAAATTCAAAGCATACAAAAGTGTGAAAGATCTGTTTCATCCAAGTAAAGTTTGAGAACTTGATGCAAAATCTAAATTTTGTTTCTAAACATTTTGATCTCATCTTTTGGTTTGTGAAAGAGCCTCAGGTTCCACTGTGATTGGTGGTTAGTCAAGAGTGACTAAGAAAAAGATTTGTAAGCCTTCTAAGGCTAAGAAAATATAGTAGATAAATCTCATGTTGATTGGATCGTGTAAGTTCAGAAATTAAGTTGTCTCAAACATTTTAGTGGAAAAACTCACCAAGGGTAAGGTCTGGATGTAGCCCAAATTTGGGTGAACCAATATAAATTATGCGTGCATCTCTTATTATTACTCATCCTTTGCTTCACTAGTCACATACACTAACTAATAGTTTTATTTCACTTATATACTAATCCTACATAACATTCTGAAGTACTTATTTCCTCAATACTTCAAGTCAACATACATGAGAGTTAATTTTAATACAGATAAGAATTTCAAAAGGGTTGCAATTCAAACCCCCTCTCTTGGGACATTGAATTCTACTTCACTTGCACTGCAAACCATTCTCTTCTCAACTTCCTCATGATGAATGTCCACAAGTTTGATGAACATGCATCAATATGACTGGAAAACATAATCAAATCTTCATAAAGTGTGGATTTGTCTATGTACACATGAACAATGTTAATTTGTCCCTTTCACAATATTCCTTTTGTTCTTTGTATCATATGCGAGAATGTTCTTTTGTATTGTAACCCACATTCTTTTTGTTTGAACAATGAAAGCAATATTCCTTTTTTCCATTTATGTCTTAATTATAGTCAATGAATATCCTCTGATCTACAATTATTGAGACTAATGATGAACTCTTACAGTTTTGAGGATGATGAACGTGCTCATATATGAGTATATTTCAAAAACTTGTTTAACCTTCATTAAAATCATGTCTTATGATTAATACACTCAAGAGCACATATTATACCACTTTATAAAATAAGTGTTAATTAGATATTTGCCCAATTGAAATTTGTTATCATTAAAATATCTGATTAAGGTATTTTGACTCAACAATCTCCCCATTTTTTATGGTGACAAATTTTGAATTACGATCCAATATTCATTCCAATTTGATACAAAATAATCAATAAAATTAATTGAAGATATATGGAAATACTCCCCCTGAATTTATGCATTAGTTTTGACAAGTATGATCATAACATAAACAGTTTTTGAATCAAGGCAATTGTCATTCATTTCAACAAACATTACAATGACTCATACATAAACATATAAGGAAATAGGGATTAATCATTAACCAAAAAGAAGTAAAAACTTTCAAAAGATTATCCCAACAGCTTGATCATAAAAACATAAAAAACATTAACCAGTTTAGCTTAATCTACTCATCACAAAAGACTGAGCTAATCAATGTTAGAATCAACGTGGATTGAAGAAAAATGACCCTTAATTATTTTTATGATAACAAATTATTCTATGGGAACAATTTATAACACTAATAATTTTAATTAAGTGTGAAGTTCCCTTATCATAAACCTTAAAGACATTACGATGCATCCTCTGATGATTGGAGAAGATAAACAAGGAAATCAAGGCAATGCTTTGAAAAATCTATGACTGACTATGATAAACGTGCTCTCAATACGCCTCTACTGAATTTGTTAATCCAAGATCACTATGATGATTTTGCGTTTGATAACCTTGGTATACAAATTGACCTGTCTGGTCAACACTATGATAAAGTCAATGTTGTGATAAAGTCAACATTCTGACATCATATGCTCATCATAGTGGAGTTACCTCCGACTAAAGAAGGACAGGACATCATCTGGTTTTCCTGCTGCTTCTATCAAGATATGCAGAATCAATTATGAAGACAAATTAAGACAAGTTTTTAATGTTGGTTCAAGATCTCTTTAGATTTGATACAAGTTATTATTTCACATGCGGATTTCATGCACTCACATCAACGGTCAAAAATCCTAATGGACTCAAAGCTTCTCTATTAAAGGATTCTTGATCGTCACTGCACCATAAGAAAACAACAAGAGAAAAATCTAGTGCAGTCACAAATACAAACTCGTGAAAACTTTTGTATTAGCTCTAAGTGCTGAGAAACCTAAAATAATTTATGAGAGCAATTTTTGTAAACATTCTTATTTGATAGTTTGTTAGAAAACCATCTTAAACACTATTATAACTTAGTCCAATAGTGCTTGCTACCCTCAAAAGCTTGACTATACTAAGCTAGAAGGTTGAGAATACTAGAAGGTGTTCAATGGACATGTGATACTATTGATGATTAATGGATAAAATCCTTCAGCGTGAAGGGATTAGACATAGCTACCGTGTTGGTGGTGAACCATGATAAATTGGCTTGTGTTACTCTCCTTATCTCTTTACTTATCATTTTACTTATTCTTGCTTTCAATATCACTAGTTTAATTTGTTTTTTAAATTGAGTTAATTTTTGGAAACAAAACACAATTCAAATCCCCATTTCTTGTGTTTTTCTCTCTACAATTGGTATCAGAGCTCAATCTCAAGACTGAGCACTTATCTGTGTTGAAGTAAAAATCTCCTTTTTTATTATGACTAACTCTAGCAATGAAGCTACAAATGGAAATTTTAACATGCCTCATTCGTTTGATCGGGAGATATTTGAATACTGGAAGGACCGGCTAAGAAGTGTTGAAACCAAATTGGTTTTATACTTAGAGTTTTGTTGTTAACAAAAGTATTTTATGAGAACAATATATTTGACTTTATAGAGTATGAAAGAAGATTCATGTTTTTGAAGATAATCTAAAGTAAGATTTGATTTAGATTTATAATTGAAGAAAATCTTTGACCAAGTTTAAAAAAAGATATCGTTAAGATTTGAAGAAGATATGACCAACATTTTATCTACAAGAAGATATGAATAATTTACTAGAAGATTTGATCAAGATTTATCACAAGAAGATACGAATTATTTACAAGAAGATTTGATCAAGATTTATCTACAAGAAGATATGAATTATTTACAAGAAGATTTAATCAAAATTTATCAGAAGAAGATATAAATTATTTACAAGAAGATTTGATCAAGATTTATCTACAAGAAAATTTGATCAAGATTTATCACAAGAAGTATGAATTATTTACTAGAAGATTTTATCAAGATTTATATACAAGAAGATATGAATTATTTACAAGAAAATATGATCAAGAATTGTTTACAAAAAGAAACACTTACAAGAAGATACATTTATTATTTGCAAAGATATGATTCAGATTTTGACAAAGGACAAAATACTGAATTGGACTTAGTCATATTCCTACTTGTGAAAGTTAAAGAACCGGTCCAATACTATGTTCCCGCCCAAATCAAAGCAAGCAATAGGAAGGAAGTTTCATCTGAAGAAATTGCGAAAGCAATCTTAACAAAATACGAACAGTATCAATGTGAAAAATTTACAAACTCAATCTTAACAAAATACAAACATTATCAATCTAAAGAATTTACAAACTCAATCTGAACAAAATACATACATAATCAATCTAGAAGAACTTCTCATATTGGATCTAGAAATAAAGAATTGGCTAAAGAGCATGTTATCAAAAAACATCTTGTTTAGAATTATTTTTGAATAAGATCATTGTTGACCAAGCTAAGAATGAAGATAAAATTCAAAATTAAACAAGGGCTAAATTGAAGCCCTAATTTTATCTATAATTAGATACTCAAGGCTGAAGAAGAACATCAACAAAAAATCAGAAAAGAGTTGAATAATTCAAGCTCAAAATTCCAAATTCATCTTAGAATTCAAAATTCCAAATTCATCTTAGAGTTGAAGATTTGATCAAGATTTATCTACAAGAAGATATGAATTATTTACAAGAAGATTTGATCAAGAATATCACAAAAAGATAGAAATTATTTACAAGAAGATTTTATCAAGATTTATCTACAAGAAGATATGAATTATTTACAAGATGAATTTATTAGAATCTATTAGAAGATATGAATTATTTACAAGAAGAAACACTCACAAGAAAATACATTTATTATTTGCAAAGATATGATTCAAATTTTGCAAGGACATTGGAGAAACCTTAACCTACTCTATATATAGATACTCAAGACTGAATTAGAAAACAAGAGAACTTGCAAGCACAAAATTTCCAAAGTCATTAGAGTTCATAAGGTTAAGGTCTAGAGAAACACTTGCTCAAAAGGAATATTTTGTAAGTGTTTTCTAGTGAGAGAGTCATTATTACAATCAATTTGTTAGAAGCAAACCAAACCTAGCCTAATGGTGGCTTTCGTGTTCCTCAAGTAATCTGTAGGTTTTCAGGTTGTGTTGAGAAGACTTGCCTTATAGAGTCAAGGTGTTTGTTTTCCTCAAAAAGTCTATAAGTGTTAGGTTGTTTTGAGAAGACTGGATTGTAGGGTTAGGTGTTGTGTAATTAAAGTTTTGAATTACTTGATTAAATCTTTTTGAGTGAGAGGACTAGACATAACTACCAAGTTGGTGGTGAACGAGGATAAATTCTTATGCCACTTTAATTATGCACTTCTTGTTTTACTTCTGCCTCCGATCACTTAACCTGATTGCTACTACTTTTATTCTAAGTAAGTCACCAAACCCGAACCAGTTTTAAATAAATTAGCAAAAAAAAAATCCAACTTAGTCAAACACAATTCAACCCCGCTTCTCGTGTTTGCACCTTCAAGTTGAAGATGAACCTAAAAGGAAATCAATGTCCTCGGCTCTCAAATCCAAAGGAAATAGAGAAAATTCTAAGGCTCTGCAAGCTAAGGATGGCTTAGAGGAAAGTGAATAGGAAGATTGGAGTGAAGACTTTGATGATGAAGAGCTATTATTCATTTCAAAGACTAGAGTGAAGAATTTCAGCACATGTGGAAAAACAAGAAGATCCTCCAAAAGGATTTCAGACGATCCACAAATAGTAGAAAAAGAAAAGAAAAATTAGAAAAGAAGAAAATCATCTGCTGAGAATGTAAAGAACCACGACATTTCAAATATGAGTGTCCTATGCATGAGAAGGAAAACTCTCAAAGAAAACACTTCAATATAAATAAGAAGAGTCTAATGGCTACATGAGATGACTCTGATGAAGATGAAGAACATGCAAACATGGCTCTGATGGGAGATGCTTGTTCTGAATCTGATTCTGATAATGAATATGTTAATGAGGAAATGGAGGTACTATCTGATCTGTCTTGCGAATAACTTATAATTGTATCAAACAAGTTTCTGAACAAGAATCACAATGTTTGCTCAAAACTAAAAATCTCATAAAAGCTAATTCCATCTTAACAGTTAAGTACAATTCTCTTGAAAAAGATTTTGAAAACATAAAAAAGGAAAATCTAACTCTGAAGGATAATGTCTCAAAAACCTCAAAAGTAAGTGCCTGGAATTATGTTAAGTATGAAAAGGACTTTCAAGATTTTTTTAGAGAATGACCTAGACACAAGCAAACAAGCTTCCATGATCTGTGGTGTTAGCAGAAACAACAAAAAAGATATTGGCTTTGAGCAACCAGATGAAACTCCAAAGCTTAACTTACTTGAAACTGTTTGTGTATATGTCTTAAAGAAAAGTCATGATAAGGGAACTTGTTCTATGTTGAAAAAATGGAAAGAAAAGACACCTTTCAGAACTAACAAACCAAGACCCAATCAAATGTGGGTACCTGTGAACAAAATAATATATCTTGCAAATATCATTAGCAACAAAGTTGAAACACTAGTCATGGTACCTAGATAGTGGATGCTCACAACGCATGATGGGAGAAACGTCTATGTTCCAAAACCTGTACCTCAACGAAGGAGGATTTGTTGGATTTGGAGGAAATCAGAGGGGTAAGATCATAGGGTGTGACACAATAGGTTATGGTTTCCTTCCTTCTGTTAAAAATTTTGTACTTGTAAAAGAACTAATATATAACCTACTGAGCATAAGTCAATTAAGTGATAGTGGGTATGATGTTGTCTTCAATCAAAAGTCATATAAGGCAACTAGTCGACTAAATGGATCCATACTATTTACTAGTTAGAGGAAAAAATATTTATAAAATAAATTTATTAGATTTGAAAAAAAAACAAAAAGTAAAATGTCTCATGTTAGTGAATGAAGAACAACTGATTTGACACATAAGGTTGGGACATGACAACTTGATATTAATCTCAAAGTTGAAAAGAATTGACCTAGTTAGAGATTTGCCAAATCTTATATTTGAATTAGATGTTTGGTGAGGCATGTTAGAAAGGAAAACAGACTAAATCATCATTTGCTTCAAAGAATGTTGTTTCCACTTCTAAGCACATTTGGTAGAGAGTTTGAAATAGAAAAATTTGTTTGTGGAGGTGGAGATAGGACCATAAGAAACCAAGAAATGACTTAATGCCTCAGATCCAAGGGCTAAGGTATGGCTTATCTTTGGTGAGGAAAAGATGGGTGAGAAATTTGATGCCAAGTTTGCAGCTTGTTGAATAAGATAAAAAATGTGAGATTCTTCAGCTTGGACATTCAAGTCCATGAGTGGGATGGTGGTTATAAATGGTTATTCCAAATGAGCAATAAAAGCTTGAGCATGATGGATTGGAGTTCTCTTACCAATAAGTTGGTCATTAATAGATTTATGTTTGGATGTTGAGTTGAATTAGGATGATTTTCAAGATGAACTTCTTAAACAACAACATTCTCATCTATGTGAGTATCTTCATGATGCTTATCTTGCTAAGCAGATTCAAAAGGAGGCACAATGTGATCTTCATCCATATAAGAACATTAACCTGCTCATCTTGTAGAGTAGTTTCAGCTTCTTTTTCAACTTGAGATACTTCAATATCTTCTTTTCTAGCTGAGTGACTTCATAGTTCTCAGCTTCATCAACTTTTTCAATTTCCTTAGCTTCTTGAACAAACTCATTTTCCTTATAAGCTTGTTAATCTTCTACAAATTTTTCTTTTTCTTGATCATCATGATCAAGATCAGTTTTATTCTCAGCAGAATATTTACTCAATAACATGATCATTCTCAACCTAATCTTAAGAAACATTTTCATTCCATTTTTCATTAACTTTTCTCTTTTTCCTTCAGTCCTTGTCTGTTTGCATTGCCATATTTTGGAGGTTCCTCAGCAGTGGTTTTAAGGAGTTATTGCTCAGGTTGAACATTTTTCTCAATCCTCATATGGGAGATATTTTTGGAGGTTAAACTAGAGTATAATATATTGGATACTGCATCTTCAAAAGGTACTTAGAAGTGTTTTAAAATGTAGGCGAGTGACATTCGATAAGGCACAATAGTTGTCTTCTTGGGGTCCCTTGATGCTTTCAGCATGAAGTTGAATATGATAAATGGTAAGTTGATGGGGATTTCATTTAACATGTGGTGAATTATCAAAATATTAATGTGAATCACCTTATTGAAACTCCTTATTCTAGGAACTAGAGAGTGAAGACTCGTGCTATGATAGATTTTTCCTAAGGGTTGGAGATTGGAAAAAAAATTCTCACCTTGAGGATCAAGAATGATTTGATTAAGAATCTCAGTTTTGGTGATTTATATGGTATCGTACCAAGTGTGTTTGAGCAAACATCTCATTCGTTTGGAATGTTTAAGGGCTTAAAGATGACTTGAGGAGTGATCCTCAAAGTCTTGCCTTTGATTTTGAAGATGAGAACGTTCTCTATTTGATCACACTCCATTGTTGAGTAAATTCGTCTCATAACTCTTGGGTAATGCTTCTCAACAATTTGAATGAAGTTGGTACAGCCAAACTTGTCAGTAACACTATGAATTTCCCATCCTTCTTGCTTATTGTTGGGATGATCAAAGTATTTTCCACATAATAGGAAGATTTGCCCATTTCTTTAGACATATGTCTTCTAATTCCTTGTTGGCAAAAAAGAGATTTTTGGAGATTGAAATGTTTTAGGAATGGATAGGGCTTCCCTCTAGAGACAAAGTTTTTAGACTGGTTTGGATGAAGATGATTTAGGAGGAACCTTTGAAGATGATTTTGAAGAAGATTTGGTTCAAAAACATATTTGGATGGAGTAGTTTTTGAAGTACCAACTTCTATGGTTTTCTTCAACATGTTATATAAGATTTCTTCTGAATCTTGTTTAGAACCAAACACAGTTAGAACAACATTTTCAGTCTCTTATATCTTTCACTTGGTTTTAATTCCAGCTTGAAATTGTAATGATTTTCTAGATGGTATAGAAGAAGATACTTTTGAGGCTTTGGGAGTCTTCTATAATTGTCTTTTTAAGATGATGAGGAGTTAAAGATGTTGGTGGAGTATTGGTTTAAGGTTCATGGGCGGGAATGGTTTGGGTTTGAGGTGGAGTAACAACAGTGAGAGGTTGACGTTCGAAGGTTGGAAATGATGGATTAGGTTGAGAATTCATGGCAACTCTGTTTGTAGCTCCTTTTATTCTTGCCGTGATCGTGAGAGATGAGGATAATTATGAGTTTCGAAGAAGAGATGAGTTTGGAACAATTAGTGAAAAGGGTTAGAGATTGAGTCATTTCACTTGCTGAAAATAACCGTTGAGGTAGATGAAAGGGAAGGAGGATGTCAATTGGCTAATACCCAAAAGATACGGATTTGAACTCCTAGCTAAGAAGTGAAGGTGTTGGAACACATAACAAATGAGGGGGGGTTGAATTGTGTTTTCCATTTCTCAAAGCTACTCCCATTATCTTAGAAAAACTGTTATTTATCATAACATTCAACTTACTTTTAAAAGAGGTTTAGACAAAGTAATATTGACAACAAAGTGTTGCTACAGCTAGTCCTCCCTTTACGGAGATATTTTACCTTAGTACAATCAAGGGCTTACAGTAATATTTAGCATACAAGTAATACAAGTAATATTTACTCTTCCTCTTCAAGCTTTGAGTATTTTTCTCTAGCCTCTCCAGGTTGTCGTCCCCAAAACCTTCCTCAGCATTCTAGAATTCTATTGTTGAGGTTCATGAGGGTCGTTGTACCTTTTTTAAGTACCTTTTAAGGATGAGAGGGTTGTTGCCACTATTGGACTGATTTACAGAAGTTCTAGTTTGTGTTTGATTTGACACAAAGTTTGTTTTTAGGTTTCTAACTCTCATTGAAAGGATGTTACAGATTAAGTCCTATATCAGTAGAAGTAAGTGAGAACACTTTGATTGATTTATATCAACTCTAATAACTCTCTATGAAAGAATAATTCACTCATTCCCCTTTTTGATGTGTTCTTGGCTTTTTCAGATTTTTTTCTTAACACATAGCCTTTTTCATTTTCTCTCGCACACAGTCTCTCACGCTCACATGTAAAGGACTAAATGAGTTCTTCTTAAATACAAGGATGAAGTTTCCGTTGAGAATGTTACCGTTGGAAATCTTCAATCACCATTTAATGTAGATCAATCTTTAAAGATTATCTATACATATCTCTGTGAATGATTATCCTTAGCATGGTATTGAGGACGGGGAGTTAGAGGATACTTGATAAAATCAAACCTTCAAGAGATTCAGACACATAGCAGATTCACAATGTTCATCAGAGGATGTGTAATTGCTTTGTCTTCTTTGGAGCATTAACTTTCATTAGAGCTTTGACATCTTTATAGCATTGACTTTTTTGGAGGATACATAATAACTCAAAGTAAGACGATGAGACGCTTGATGTGATTATCAGAGGCAGAGGCAGTTACGTGTTTGTCATGCTTATCAGAGGCAAAACTAGTTACTTGCTTATCTTGCTTTTTAGAGACAGAGGCAAAGGCAGATTGTTGCTGGTCACGCATATCAGAGGCAGATGAACATATATTTGTTGAATCGATCATAGGCAGACGAACGGTCACTTTGTTGAATTCATTAGAGGTAATTGAACCAAGGAATTTCTTGTGTTTCTAGAGGCATCTTAGACACAACGTCGCTTATATCCTAGAGTCAACTGAAGCTTGCTTGCTTTTTCCAAAGTCAAACGAAGCTTGTAATAACAAAGGCGCGTGTCACCAGACTTGGACTGTAGAGCAGAAATGAAGTCTTGGTTTCTTTTATCTTCGTCCAATCATCAGAGGATATATCTTCTATTGAGATGCATGCTTTGTTACGCTTGTTTTTTGTAGTATTTATTTTGCTATATTATAACATGCTCCATTAGTAGATATCTAATATACTTGTAATACATGCTACTTTAGAATGAATACTCATTGATATAACTCTTAGTCTTTCAACTTAATTTGCACACTTAACATATACAATTAAGGGTTAATTGTTCTTTATTTGTTTGTTTTTGTTATTATCAAAACATCAATAAGATGATTGTAGCTAAAACCACTTTTGCACTAACAAGGAGTGATGTGACACATGGAGCATTGTGTTACTTAATTTTCAAAGATATTAACCTTCCTCAAGTGAGGTCGTGTGAGATGATGACGTTTATTGTCCTCTAGAAGGATAAAATCCAATTTGATCAATTGATCATATCATTCATACATTAAAATTAAACAGGATTTTTCATGATGCACAATTTTTCTTTAATAAAATTAAGGTTGAATTGCAGTTTTAGTCTATCTATTTTTACTGATTAATGAAATTGATCTCCTTATTTTAAAAGTCAACAATTTTGGTCCTCCGTCTGATGTTTTAACTAAAAAATTATGACATGAGATGCTTGAAATAACGTGACATATGATACAATAATGTAGAATTATTAACACCCATAAAATTGGAATAAAACGCCGTAACAACTTAGCTTTCAACTTCGGAAATTTTTCATATATTTAATTTAATTAATGACAAATGAATAATTAATGCATTTAGATGCTTCTATATCATAGAATTGTATGTCACGTTATTTAAAATATGTCAAATTGTCCTTTTTTAGTTCAAAAATATGAGAATAGACCAAAACTGCCAACTTTTAAAATAAAGAGATCAATTCCGTGAGTTGTTAATAATAGAGGAACCAAAACTGCAATTAAGCCTAAAATTAAATCTATCCTCAACTAAAGGTTATGTGAATATATCTGTTAATTGATTTTCAGTATCAATAAAAATCAATTCAATTTTATTTTTCTGCACATGACCACATATAAAATGATGGGTAGGATTTTTAGATAGATTTATAGCACTTATATTGTCACATAATATGGGTATATTTGTGTACCTTAGTGAGTAATACTTCAATTGATTCTTTACCCGAAAAATTTAAAACATCAATTTGTTGTTGAAAAATACTCAACTTTAGTAGTTGATAGAGCAGTTGTGTTTTGCTTTCTGTATGACCAACTGATGAGAGCTTTTCCAAGAAATTGACGTGCTCTCCTAGTGGTTTTTCTTTCAACTTTAACTGTACTATGCTACAAGATTATAATGAGAATATTTGTTATACCAAAGGCCAAGATCAATAGTGCCAACTAAATATCTAAAAATTATTTTCACAACTTAAGGAGGTCTTTTGTATACCATCCTAAGTTGTTTTATTTGAAGTCTGA
The DNA here is from genome assembly GCA_037974735.1 of Cicer chorassanicum. NCBI lineage: Eukaryota > Viridiplantae > Streptophyta > Magnoliopsida > Fabales > Fabaceae > Cicer > Cicer chorassanicum. The sequence goes on from JBBPBP010000004.1 coordinate 25,857,363, forward strand.
GAAAGAATCTAAGCTCTCTCATCATACTCATCTCAAATTCATTTTCCACGAGTTTTGGAAAGTACTCACATTTTTTCAGTTGTTACTCCAAATATGATATCATCAACATAGACTTGAACAATCAATTAATCATTTTTATGTGATATTTTGAAAAGAGTGATGTCAATTTTTCTTCTATAAAAGTCATTGTTGATTAGGAATGTACTCAACTTATCATACCAAGCTCTAGGAGCTTGTTTAAGTCCATATAATGCTTTGCTGAGTTTGAAAACATGATTTGGTTTTGTTGGATTCATGAAACCAGGAGGTTGATGCACGTAAACTTCTTCATTTAAAAACACATTTAGAAATGCACTTTTAACATTCATTTGAAAGAGTTTAATGCATTTATGTGCAATATAAGAAAAAATGATACAAATAGCTTTTAACCTTACTACGGGAGCAAAAGTCTCATCATAATCAATACATCCTTATTTATTGTAGAATTGTGCAAACAATCTACCTTTGTTTCTTATTACCTTTCCATTCTCATCAAGATTATTTCTGAACACCCGTCTAGTTCCAATTATTGTTTGACTTTAAGGATTGAGAACTAGATTCCAGGCTTGATTCTTCTCAAATTGATTAAGTTCTTCTATCATTGTCCAATGATTGCATTATCAATTGTTTTTGGCTCAATTTGTGATATCCTGGTCATGTTGTTCTCATCATCTTTGAATGAAAATCTTAATCTAACTCCATGAGTGGTTTTCCCTATGATATGATCTTTAGGATGATGAGTTACTGTTCTCTAGCTTTTAGGAGGAGTTTGTGAGGAAGATGGTTGATCATTCTCATGTTTTTTATTTGCATTGTTCTGAGAGTGTTGATCATCCTCTTCATTATCACCAATGCTTTCATTGTTAAGATGATCAAATTCCACATGTATACTATCTTCAACAACTTCGGTTTTTAAGTTGTACACTTTATAAAGAATGATTTGAAGGATGAGTTTTCAAATTCTCCTCCATGATCATTTCTTACAGAAATGATATTGGTTTGTTTCTCCTTTTGAACCTTTTTGCAAAAAAAAAATTGAATTGCTTCAAATAAATCATTCTTATGTTTTAGAAATAGAACCCAAGTAAATCTTGAATAATCATCAACAGTTACAAAACCATATTTTTTTCTACTAAGACTTGTAGTTTTGATAGGGCCAAATAAATCAATGTGAAGAAGTTCGAAGCAACTTTTTGTTAAAATAATGTCTTTTGAATGAAACCTACTTTTGACTTGTTTTCCCTTAACACATGCTTCAAATACTTTATCCTTGTCAAAACTTATTTTTGGAATTCCTCTTACTAGATCAAGTTTTGATAATTTTGAAATAGTTTTCATGCTTTACATGACCAAGCCTTTTAAGCCAAATTCATGTCTTTTTCAAGACACATAAGACAAGATTCAGTTGGCAATTCATCTAGAAGGACCAAAACTTATTAAATCCTTAAAATAAAAAACAATGAATCAACGAACAAACTCACATCATCTAGGTTAATAGTACAAAACGACAAATGTAAGGTATTTAACCCTTATCTCATAAATACCAACATATTCCATCATTTCAACTTGAACACTTTTATCCATTCTTCATAATTCATCTCTTCAAAAATAATTCTTAGATCAAAAACTTTTTCTGATTTGCTTTTTTTTTTGTGAGATTGAAATTTTCAGAGATAAACATCAAATGTGAGGTACTTTTTGTTGGATTGATTGTTCGATTAGTGAACAACAAATGGAGGTTCAATTGGTTGCACCTCGATTGGTTGAAAAGATCATTCTTTTCAAGGTACTAGAGTTGGTAGTGACTTTAGAGTTTGGAGGCTTTTTAAGATTGAAGATGTGTCTTGAATTTGAAGGTGTTAGTTTATATTTTGCAAAAGTTGTTTCATGTAATTATAGTTCTTGCATGTTTACAGAAGAAACGATTGGTTGTACAAGATTTGTAATGCAAATATAGGAAGTATTATTCATATTGAATGATGATAAAATGTACTCTACATAGTAACGACGAATAAAAATTATCAGTGTGATATTTCTTTTCTCTTATCTTTAAATTCAAAAATTTAAATATTATGTTTTTATCATTGATCTTGGTATTTGGTGGCGATTAGGGATGGAAATAGGCTAGGCCGTCTGTCAGGGGCCTATGACCTGGCCTATTTAATAAAAACGCTAGATTCAGGCTATTTTTAAAGCCTATTTATTTAAATAGGTCAAGCTCAGGCTTATAAAAAAGCCTATTAGAGAGGCCGACCTACATATATATATATATTATTTATTAATGTTATTTTTTTATTATTATTTATTAATATTATTGTTTCCTATTTTAAAGCCTATCAATCAAGTTATCACTCATCAGTCGTTCCACATTCTCCCCGTTCTTTTGAAGTTCAATCGTTCATATTATTATTATTTAATTATTATACTATGTAACTTACCACCAATTGTCATTCTCCATTCTTTCCAATTTCCATCTAGGTATGTAAGCAACATTATATTTTTAAAAAAACCAATACTATTTATTTGTTACCTTTATATATATTATTAGTATATAAAGCTTAGAAACTCTAATTGTTTATTGTTTATAATTATAATCGATTGAAGGAAGCAGTACAAACAAAAGTCCTATTGGATCAATTCAAGACTGTTATGATAGAGGTAAAATTTCAATATTTACTACTTCAAAATCTTATTCTTTTTCTTTTATCTTTGCATTCCTTTAATAAAGTTAACCTTTGTAAAATCTCTTAAAAATCTTCTAGAAACTCCATTGAAGTTGCTCTAATTTTAGATTTTGTAAATAAAAATAAACCTTAGATCAAAACAAAATATGTGAATTTGTAAAAAAAAAATAGTTAAAAAATGCATAAAATAGGTGCAGTCCCTTTAGAAGTGTTTCAAAGTTGATAATAATATTAATTATATTATTACTGATTATGTTCGAGTTTGTTTGAGAGGTAATAATATTATTATGTTATTACTTAATCTGTTTGTGGGGTTGATGTCATGTGTTGATGAGTTTAAGAAGTGTTTCAACATTATACTATTTACTATTATTATGTTATTTTTAGCTTATTTTGTTATTAATAATCTCTTTTAATGTTATTTTTTAAAAGCATTGTTTTTTGTTATTTGGAATTATTTCTTGTGGTCTGTTGAAAGTTTATTTTGTAACTGGTTTTTGTGTTTATCTACTTTGTATAATTATATAATATATTTTATTTTATCATTTTTATTTTGTCCATGAAATGTCTTCTCCCTTAGAAAGAAGTGAACCAATTCATATGGTGCGTGTATGTTTCCTTTGATATATAAATCTAAAGAAGTTGTTGATGAGAATATAAAGAAGGTCAGGAGTTCATTGGAAGAATTATATGATGAGTATGTAGCTTTATCTTTGGAAGAGTCTCCATCTCCAATTGTTAATTTGGATAGTAATAATTTATCATCCTCCCAAGAGAATGCTGCAATTGTCACTAGATTTGACGAAATTCTGAGCATTTTGCGTGAAAATGAAACCGTGCTTCCAATAAAATTAGAATTACAAGATTATCTTGATGAAGGTATTTACGTTCCTAAGACTAAATCTTTTAGTGCTTTGGACCGGTGGAGGAACAATAGCATGAAATATAAGATTTTGTCTAAGATGGCTGCTGATGTACTAGCTATTCCAATCTCAATTGTGGCATCTGAGTCCACATTTAGTGTAGCAGGTAGAGATATTGATGAATTTTGCTCTAAATTAAACGAAGAATCTATTGAAGCTCTCACTTGTGGTGGGGATTGGTTTCGTCATAAGTATATTGTGAAGAAAAAATCAAAGGTTAATATTTTTTATTTTATATGATATTTTATTAAGTAGTATTTATTCATTTTTTAAAAAAATTTGTTCATTTATTTATTTAGTACTTTTAGCCCAATGTCTAACATATATGTATTTTTTCTTTTGATTTTGAAGGTTGATAAACAAGAGATACAAATCACCTTGAAGATTTGATATCATTTTTTTTCATTCCTTGGGCTTTGAATGTGTTTTGCTGGCTGATATGTGTAACTGTTTATGGAGTTCATTTTGTTTTATTTGTAATTTTTTGAAGGACTTTTTAGAGTTTGTTAATTATGCGTTATTTTTTTTGTTTTCTTAAAAGGTTGTTGCATTGTAGACTTGCTAGTTATTATTTTATTAGATTTAATTATAATTTTATTAATTATCCTGGTATATAAAAGCCTAGTTTCGTTTATTTAAAAAAAATGTAAATTGTATCCATCGGACAAATATAGGTTGGAATCATAGTAATATATATTTATCAAACTCGGGGTGGGGGTAGCAACTTCTTTGATGAATCGAATAAACAAAAAGCAGCCCAATTTGAAAGAAGGGAAATAACATTTACCACAAATACAAATAGTCTCTCTCCGCGGTGCCTCCGACACACGACCACCTGTCGTCAACGGTATCATGTACTGCCTGATCCTTACCGACACACGACAAGGATGATGTTGTGTTCAACATTCGATCTCATCGTCCCTAAATCCACCTCAACATGTCAAGGTTCTTCTTTTCCCTTTCAATTATACCCTCCCCTGTATCTCAATTTTGTGCCTATATATCAAATATGCTTTCATTTTTTCCTATAAATCATAGTAATACTATCTTCCATTTATTTTATAAATCATCTTAATCTCAGTAATATCATTTATTCATATTGTTTGGATCACTCATTTCGTATGTAAAATGCTATCACTATTTGGCATAAGCTTGTTGGTAAGTTTTTTTTTCAATTTTTTCCACTTAATTTTTCAGGGTTTTTTAATCCTAGTAGTGCTATGCTTAAGATCAAAGTGGATTATCTTTGTTTTGGTAGTGTTGTGACTTGTATGGCGTGCAACTCTTGAAAACATGTTTGCATGGACATAAATTAAAAGATTCTAGAGCAAGAGAGAAACTTTGCCGTGTAAATTTCCAATTATGGTAAAAACTAATTTATATTGAAGTCTAAACTCTATCTCAGTTTTATTTATTTATTTATTCTTGAATTTCACAACCTAGAATATTTGTTGAACTCTGAACTATAGGGTGGCATTTTGTAGAACTTATTTATAGTTTATTTAGATTTATCGCATTACATAGGTTTTTTTGTAAGTATTTAGAAGGACTTAAAAAAGCAACTTATGAATTGGCCATAAGCTGTTTTCAGCTTATTTTAATACACTATACACTACTTGATTTGTATCCACTGTCATTATCTAAATAAATATGGTGAATAAATGTTTAGAACTCATAGTTTTTCAAACTGCATTTTTAAATGTAAATAGATGATTTAATGTTAGCTCTTATGACATAATCTCTCATATGGAAAGAGCTTCTTGAAAAAATGCTTATGTTGTTTACCAAACACTCTTATGATCAATTTGTATTTTTGCAGAGCTTTCAGCTATTGTATTAGGATTTTTGTGTGCATGTCTTTTGCATTTTAGCTTTGTTTGAGAGCTTATGAAGAGTGAATATTCAATCTATTGTGCAGGCTTCTCGCTAGTAGAAATGTTAGAAGGTTTGTGCATTCTTTTCACCGGAAACAGAACACTGGCAACATCGAAGAATTTTATCCAATGGGGTTCCGTTACTCAACATTCAAATTTTTGTCATACTACGGAGTTGTACAGAAAGGACAAACTCCATGTATGTTATTTAAATCGAAGGTTAAGTTGTTGATGAATGGGAGAGCGAGAAACTTGTATACCTTCCCTGCAAATAATGCAAAATACCGACATGATCCAGTTTTTTGGAACAGGATGTGTTTTCATAAAGGGCCAGCTCTACCTCCGGTAGGTCGAATTGCCCGTGCTGTTAGTCTAGCTATGGTTAAATCAAATTTTGTTGTTCATGGTATGATTGCTGTCATAATAGGAGAGCTTGCACGGACACAAGGGAAATTAGCAGAAGCAGAAACATTCCCAACAAGGGATTCACTATACTTGCACGCACAAGATGGACGTGTATATTTAACCTCGGCTCTCTTGGAAGCCGTTGAGATGTGTATCGTATTTCTCAGGGCTGTGTATTTACTGATTTTATTCTCTCCTTGCATAGTTATGGCTCCTTTAGTTGGCTATTTTGGTATTCAATTTAGAAAAACATGGCTTCATGTTGTACGCCTTACACTTGCAAAGGCTGGCCCAGCATTCATTAAATGGGGTCAATGGGCCGCTACCCGACCCGATCTCTTTCCTAGGGATCTCTGTGGTGAACTCGCAGAATTTCAAACCAAAGCACCATCACATGAATTTAGTTATAGCAGAAAATGTATTGAAAAAGCATTTGGTCGCAAGTTAAATGAAATATTTGAAAAGTTTGAGGAGGAACCAGTAGCTTCGGGTAGCATCGCTCAAGTTCATCGAGCTACATTAAAGTACAAATACCCTGGTAAGGAAATCAAGCCTGTTGTTGTAGCAGTGAAGGTCCGACATCCGGGGGTTACTGAAGCAATTAGAAGGGATTTCTTCATTATCAATGTTGTTTCCAAGATTTCTTGTTTCTTTCCTAATTTGAAGTGGTTGAGATTAGACGAAAGCATACATCAATTTGCTGTATTTATGATGTCTCAAGTTGATCTTTCAAGGGAAGCGGCACATCTTAATCGCTTTATCTACAATTTCCGGAGATCGAAAGATGTCTCATTCCCAGTACCTCTGTACCCCCTCGTGCACCCTTCTGTTTTGGTGGAAACCTATGAACAAGGTGAAAGTGTTTTGCATTTTGTTGACGAGCTTGAAGGACATGAGCATATCAAAAGTTCCCTCGCTCATATTGGAACACATGCTCTTCTGAAGATGCTTTTGGTAAAATATTCTGAATTCTCGTGTGATTTGTTTTGTTTTCTTTTCCTATATAACATGGTTGTAGATTTGTGTTTTGGTTGTTACTTTAAAATCATTTTCATCTATCAATTACCTTGGTAATACTCTGCCTTCTATGTTGTATGTTATTTGGATTTGTATCTGAAGGAATAATATAAAAGAAAGAAAGAAAGAAAGAGTGAAAATTAAACCTAACATCAATCAAATGTCTTGTCAACATTCTGAAATTTCTCACTGTAATATGCAATTATGCATGTCCTTGGTGGGTTTAAGATAAGAGTTAAAGTTGTAAAAGAATGGTGAATTCTTCAAGGATTTTGCGAGAAGAGATTCATCATCTTCATTATGTTTTGTTAATATTTTTTTATCTTATATGCGTGATAAAGCATCATAGAGATCCAGAATTATGTGGTCAATTGCGGTGCAGTTGTGGTATTGCAGAGCGTCGGAGGGGTCAGCTGTTACGTTGAAAACCAGTGCATTGCTTTTTGCTGCAGTGGCTCTAGCCTCTGGTTTTTTCTGGCCAGCACAGAAGAAGCAAAAACGGAAAAGGAAGAATAAAGAAAATACAAGTAAAGGAGAATGATAGAGATGCCGAGCCATGTGGTTATTGCAAGCTTGCGTGAGTTGGTGTGAAGGTGGCTGATGGGAGAAAGAAGGGTCTAGGCTCTTTTTTGGGTTCTATAAGTCCCTTCTTACCTAACAGTCTAGCAGCCTGGATATATAGTTAAGCCCAAAACTTGTTGAATAAAACACGATATATATATATATATATATATATATATATATGTGTGTGTGTGTGTGGGGATATATATCAAGTGAGAGGAGTTTTAAAATGAGGGTGAGAAGATTAAATCATGACCATACAACCATACATGGATGGTCATTGGTCACGATTAAAAGTAATTTAAGTGGTACATGATCGCTTAAAAAAATAATTTGATATACCTTATTTAGTATTAAGTATTTGATAAATATAAAAATTAGAATAGTTGTTATCCCACTACGCGCTTTGCCACTATCCTTGTTTTGAGGTCAGCTGCTCTGCGCCGCTTTTATCTCTTTTCTATTGGTTATGATAGGATACTGAATATTGGGTCTTAGCCCAATAGATGGGTTGAATAGATAATAAGAATTGGGTGGTTATTTCCTGTTTTTTAGGAAAATTCGGTTATAAGTAGCAGGGAAGGGTGGTTACGAAGACATTCAGAAAGTTGTTAGCAAAATAGTTAGGAGAAGTAATTCTCTGGTTAGGAGCAGTTATGCTCTGGATTAGGAGTTCTTGAACTCTGGTCTATCTTTTTCGTTACTCTGGATTAGGAGTTCTTGAACTCTGATTTATCTTTTTCGTTACTGTTTCCACCATTGTAGAGCTATGAGCTCAACCTTTTACAATCAATTATATACATTTCGTTTTCTTGAATTTGCAGGTTCTATCAGGTTACAAGTTGTAATCACTAAGGTGATATCTTATGGATAATTAGACATTTGAGTGAAATAATTTGATTGCATTAACTTATATATGTATATTTTTTTTCCAGGTGGATAATTTTATTCATGCAGACATGCATCCTGGAAATATTCTTGTTCGTATGGCGAAAAGGAAATCGCCACCTGTTGTACAGCTCTTTAAGTCAAAGCCTCATGTCATTTTCCTTGATGTAGGCATGACAACTGAACTTTCTAAGAGGGAACAACAATGTTTACTGGAATTCTTTAAGGCTGTTGCACTTCAAGATGGCCGCAGTGCTGCAGAGTGCACACTTAGATTATCGAAACAACAGAATTGCCCTGACCCAAAATCTTTCGTTGAGGTAAAGAATTACGGTTGTGTTATGTATGCTTCATTATTTGTATTACTATCTTGATAACTTATTAGCAACGGCACGCTTAATATTCTTTGGCATTTATATTTTTGACGAATTTTATGCTCTGCTTACAATCCTATATCTGAAATGCAGCTATTCATTTGACCTCTAATCACGAGTTGTGGGTTTAGGTTCTTAACTGATTGGTACTCTGAAATTTTTTGGACATTTGTTGTTCTCAATGTCCTGCTCAAGTACTTCATTAGGATCAAGAGTTTTCAACATCCGAAAACTTAAGAACTCTTGTTTAAATATCAATGTTTTCAACATCAGAAAACTTAAGAGTTTTCAACCCTGCAGTTTGCAAACAAGAGCAAGGTTGCTACTTTCAAAGCCTTGAGGCTGCTGCATATATACTTCTTCCTCGAGGATGCCATTTAAGAAGGCTTTGTTCATATCAAGCTGCTGAATAGACCAATTGTTGGTTATGGCAAGGGATAGAATCAGTCTAATAGTAACAGATTTAATGAATGGATTTAATGAATGGGGAAAAGGTTTCAATAAAATCAAAACCTTGGATCTGGTGGAATCCTTTGGCCACAAGTTTGGCCTTGAATCTGTTGACTGTCCCATCTGCATTCTCTTTGACTCAAAATCCATTTACAACTAATTGCAGTCCTATTAGGAGGTAGGGGACCAAGTGTCCAGGTTTGGTTGCGTTGCAGGGCATCATATTCTTCCTGCATGGCAGCAAGTGGGGTCAAGAAGGGCTTGTTTTACTATTTTGGGTTCAGAATGGGTAAGAAGCAGAGTAGGGCTGCCTTCAGGATGGTCATTAACAAGTTTAGTAGGAAAAGTTGAGCATAAGGTGGAATAGGAGTGGAATTAGTAGAAGATGAAGATGCAGGAGAAGAGGTTGATGGTGAGGGAATGATAGGACTAGTGTTAGGGGTAGAAGAACTAGAGGTGGAAGAAGGAATGTTGTGGGATGTGGAAGGTACATGATCAAAAGTTGAGTGTTGAGGAGAGGATTCAAGTGTAAGGCCTAAGGAGGAAGTGAATGTTGAGGGACCAGATTGTTGAGGTAAATTTGCTGGAAGAGGTGAAGAAACGAGCTAGTCTAACACTGGTAGAGGGTGAAGAAGAAGTACTAGTGTTGGGAAAATGGGTGGGATAAGGCCATAGTTAGTGACAAGCACCTATAGCCTTTATGAGAGGAAGAGTACCCCAAGAATAAACACTCATGAGAACGAGAATCAAGTTTGTGAGCATTATAAGGCCATAGCAAGGGGAAACAGGCACAACCAAAAACTTTAAGGAATTTGTAGTCAGGTTCTTGATTAAACAAAACAGTGTATGGTATTTTGAAGTGAAGAGAGGATGTAGGGAGCTTGTTTATGAGATAGACAGCAGTGAGAAATGCATAGTCCCAATAGGCTAATGGAAGAGAGGCTTGGCTTAGGAGAGTGAGGCCTAACTCAACAATGTGGCGATGTTTTCTTTCCACGACACCATTTTGATGATGGGTGTGAAGACATATAAGTCTATGAATAATCCCTAAATCTGTAAGGTATTTGGTGAAGGGGAGAAATTCACCTCCCCAATCAATTTGAAGTGCCTTAAGCGAAGGACCAAGTTGTCACTCAACCATGACTTTGAATTGTTTGAAAATGGTAAAGGTTCAGACTAGGATTTTAGTAAATAGATCCAAGTGAATCTGGAGTAAGCATCAACAAAGGTGATGTATTAGTTATAGCCAAGGGTGGAGGCATTAGGGGAGGGTCCCCATAAATCATTGGATACGATATTAACAGATGGTAAAGTTTGGGGAATGGGAAACTTAAGAGAGAGATTGGGAAACTCATATAGGCCATCAGTTCCAACACGACCTCTTAGATGGATAGCATCAGTTTCCTGAGATTTAACAAAGCATTCATTAGCATGAAACTGAAAATAAACAGAGTTATCCTTGGCAAAATGACCGACGCTGATTAGGTTATTAGTTATTGAGGGGACATGAAGTAGATTATGAAGGTAGAGAGGTATGTGTGGTTGTGGGAGAGGGATAGGTACTAAAACTAGAGGAGCGAATGGTCAAACCTTGGCCATTTCTGTAACAGTCAGCCCTTACTGTTACTTGCACTGTTAATCACAACCTTCTCGTCCCCCCTCCACCTCGTAGAAATAGCGAATTTTTGCCTTCCGTGGGAATCGAACCCAGTACCTAGGAGAAGGTCGTGATTAACAGTGCTGGTAACGGTAAGGACTGAGCTGTTACAATTTTCAATGAAAATCTGATCATGATCCTCAAGTGGAGTCAATTGTTGAATCTTTCTAGCATCACTGGTTACATGAAATGAAGTGCCAAAGTCTGGAAACCAAGAAGCAGCAGGTGCAATATTGTGAATCAAGGCACTAGGTTGCACAAGCAAAACACGGAAAGGACGTTTGGAGCTTGAGGTCTGGTCCAGGTGTGATTAGGCTGATACAACACATAACCTGGTGGAGGAGTATCATATTCATGTGAAGAGCCAAAGAATTCAGCATTTGATGGAGGATAACCTTGGAAACTCTATGTTGTTGGAGGTTGAAAATGTTGGTTGAACCTATGCCAACAATTCGTAGCTAAGTGTCCATACTTGAAGCAGACTTGACATTGAATATTGGAGAGACGACTGCCTCTGCCACGACCATGGCCGCCATGGCCTCCGCGACCACCACGAAATACATGAGATTGAGAATCAGAAGGTGCAGAGGACGGAACCTCAGTTTGAGGAGAAGGCGAATTAGAAGCAGATTAAGGCGATGGAGAAGGAGCGTGCGTCAAATTCAACGAAGCGGTGTCAACTAGAGTTTTCTTGTACTTTTCAAGGCGTAATTCATGAGTGAGGAGAAGAGCCTCAACTTCATCAATGTCCATTAGTTCAAACTTGCTTTCAACAACAGACACAACAAAACCATAATCTTGAGTTAATCCTTCAAGAATAATGTCAATGTGTTAATTCATCGGCACCGGATCTCCAATCGAAGCTAGCGAATCAGCAATAGTACGAATTTTGAGCAGATATTCCTTGACGGTGCAATTCTCCAATGTCGTTGCACGTAATTCCGCACGAAGGTGACGTGCTTTGGCACGCATTTGTTTTTCAAAACACACGCGAATAGTTTATCCCAAAGTTTGAATGCATGAGACGCACTAAGAACACGAGCGAGAATCTCACTCGATAAGGTAGATTGAAGCCACGAACAAAGCATTTGATCGTGTTGACGCCAAGAAACATACGCTGAATTCAAAATTCCAGATCGACGATCTTCCTCGCTTGCAAATTGAAGAGGAATTGAAGGACAAACGACGAAACTAGTAAGATTTGTGCTCATTGATGTACGGTTCGATTTGTTGACGCCATAGATGAAAATTCTTCATTCAATTTCTCGATGATTTTGATTGAGAAATTCAGAGAAGGAGATGTATCAGGAGGCAAAACATTTAGAGGCGAAGCAGGAATCGGAATCTCTATGCGAAACGGAGGAGGATGAGGAGGAGGTAGTGGAGGAATTGAATGTGACGGATCCACCATGGATCACAACCTAGCTCCGTGATACCATATTGAATATCAATGATAACTTATTGAATAATCTGAGTACAATTCTGATCATCTCAGCTTATACACTTGCTGAGGTGTTACATACTATAGCAGGTTTACAATAGGTTAGATGGACAGCTGTCATATGACTGCCTAATTGACTGTCCTATTTACTATACTCTTATATTGTTTGACGTTTTGACCTGTATTTTTTTGGGGACATCATACCACTTCTGATTTAAAAAAATCACGTTAATTGGATTCAGTGTACACATTATGTGGGGAAACGATATTTTGATTAAAAACCGACAACAAAATAGTTGGTAAATGCAGTTGAAGTACGTGGTTAACTATGTACAGTTGATGGTTAATGGATAAAAGGTGTCGAAATCGAAACTCATTAAACATCCACTGAATATAATTAACTACAAATTTGAACGTGATTAACGTTTGTTAGGTGCTTAAATCTACATGCAATTGAATACCTCGCAATCGTGGTTTATTACATTTAGTGAATGCTTAATGAGTTTTATCATTTGATTTATTCATTAACCATCCACATGACGTAATTAACCATACATTTGAACTCTGTTAACCAACTATTTTGTTGTCGACTTTTTTTTTTCAATTTTTGTGTCAATATAACACATCTAGATTATGTTTTATGCATCATCTTTGAGACGGTATTGTGAAAGACTAGTTAATTTTAATTTTATGGAAGTTCTGTTCTCCTGTATCTCTATACTGCCATACAGCTGAAAAATTGTTTAGTGTTGTATCATTGACATACCAAAGTGCTGTAATTGTTTCAGCATCAGCCTATTCTTTGTTTCTGATTTTTCCAGCATTTAACAGGAGGTTGATAAATCATTCAAGTTATGGAGGTCCTCAGAAGGTGAAGCTATCCACACAGGTGACCGGATGCAGCAATTGCTTGAGCATGTTAGGCAATGTAAAGTCAATATAGATGGGAATATTTGTGCTGTGATAGTGACCACATTAGTTTTGGAGGTAAGTTCTGCCTTTGAATAACCCTTTTAACAAACCATTCTTCACACCCTTATAAATGAAGTAAATATTGACAGAATGAATGATATTTAGCTTCTGTGCATTATTTACGGTTGAAAGGTCGTGTTTTTTTCTCGCCTCTACACATATGACATATATAGAACGTTGTTTGGTAGAATAACGAGGCCTAAAACATTCCATTATACTTCTATGCTTGTGCTTGAGATCAAAAACATTTGTTGTTGTTTTATTTCTGGATGTATAGTTGTATACAACAAGAAGTAATAACCAAACCTTATCCCTCTAGATAGAATAACGACGAACTATTTGGATCATCAATGTCATTGCCATTGGACTCTATTAAAAACATATTGCTATAGATGAATTTAACTTGAGGTGTTTTATTTAATGGTTTTTATATAGTTTTCTTTAGTCTTTCATTGCTGCATTCAATAAGATTCATAGTATCTTCCACTTGATTCACTTTTTATCATTGGAGCCTCTGTTTGCCTTCTTGCCTAAGCAAACCACTTAATGCGACTTCTACATATTTTCGATTCCAGAATGCATAAAACATGAAAAAGAATTATGATAATTTCATTGTTTTCATTTATGGAAATATATAAATAATAAGGAAAAAAAAGTTGTTTAACCTAAGACCTCCCAAAGATGCGTGGCGTTTTCAGGATGAGAAGAATGACGCCTTTCAACCTAGTTAAGAAGCTAAACAAAAATGGGTTGGGGAGCAGAGAGTTGGGCTAAGGGTGAGACGAGCGAAGAGAGGAAGAAGAGAACTTGGTGGCTGAAAATGGAAAATAAAAATGGTGTGTTAGGTAAGGATTCGGCCGAGGGAGAGAGAGACTATGGTTTGTGTGTGATTTTGTTAAGTTTCAAAATAGAAAAAGAGACGTGTGCGCGCCCTCTTATGAGAGAAGGGGAGCTGAGTGATTGTCATTTCAATTAACAAAACAAATAATAAGAAATTGTATTTACCTGTTGTAAGGTATGCTTAAATTTTTATTTTAAAACAAACTTATGTTGGAAAAATTTCGCTCACCTCCCCTCGGGTTTGTTTAAATGATATACCCCTTTTATTTTAAAAATAGAGGGAAAGATGATTATAATTGAGTGGAGGCCAAGATATTCTAAGATCCTGTCACCTCATTAAATTCAGGGTGTTACACAATGCAATGCATAAATTTCAAAGCTCCAAGCTAGATGGTTCTTTGTCTTGCTTAAACATGAACTTATAATTTGTATTGCATTTAGGGATGGCAACGAAGACTCGATCCAGATTATGATATGTTGAATGCATTGCAGACGCTGCTATTTAAAGCTGATTGGGTAGAGTCTCTCTCTGATGCTATTGAGGGACTTGTGGCTCCATAAAATGTGGCCCTTTTTGTTTCACCAAATTTTGAGAATGTTGGTGCAGAAGAATTTGTTGTAAATTATTTAGTTATTGTTGCCGATGAGCTTTTCCAATCCCATTTTTATGCTCCTTGTGATTTTTTTATGCGTGTAATTATTTACTGTTGTCTTTCTAATTACACGCAGTGGATCTAGTATTGTGATTTTTTTTTTTTTTAAAATAATTTATGGTTCTGATATTAACACTACAGAATATAACAAGCAGGAAATCGCTGAATAAGTGTTTATTTTTGTGTTGATGGATAAAAATATAACTTTACAAAAAAATTTCACAAAATATTTAAAATCAAATATATAAAATATTTTTTAAAGTGTGTTTGGATAACGGAATTTTTTGAGATGATGTTATTTTATAGCGTAATTCAGTTTTTTCTATGTAAATTCTATTGTTTGGATGATAAATTTAGAGAATTGGTAAAATATAGAGATTTTATGAAGTATTTTGTCAAAATATAATTTAGAGAATTTCAAATATCACCTTTAAGGTAAGAATTCGGAATTTGTTCTTTACTTTATACAACGTGAATTTCGAATTTTTATCTCTATAAATTTTTAAACTTTTTGACCCTTCTTTTATTTTCTGTTTTGCTCCAATACTTTTTAAATTTATAAATATGACCAAAATTTAAATTAATTGTTCCATCCAAACAACACAATGTATTAATGAAGAAAATGTAATTGAAACATTTTGAATTGTTTAAAACTTTTAATTGTTTAGAATATTCAGTTATTTTATCTAAGTACACTCTTGGAGAATCAAATATCAAGTATTTAATGCATAATAATAAAGTAGTTATGATATTAAATTTGAAAAGAATGTCTTTTTATAAAATAGAATATTTGAGTATTAGATCATTGTTAGTAAGAATAAAATATTATCATTTTGTATCAATTACATCATATACAAATTATTTTAGTGTCTAATAATATTTAAAAGAAGTTGATAATATTTTAGTATGCAATAAACCATTTTAGTGTAAAATGGTATTTAAAAGAAGTTAGAAACAATACAACTAAGATGATAGCCGCCTCCCTCAAACTATAATTCTTAAGTTCTCTTCTTTTTTCTTCATTAGAAACGGGTGGTTTAAGACCATTTTTTGGTCTAGAATCACTCCTTCAAATTGTTTTTCCATTAATTTTATCGAAATAAGTGGCTTTCACATAAATTTACCTTTTTTTTTTCTTCATTTTTTGGTTGTGATTTCGTCGTCTGATTACGGAGCTTTTTGATTTTTATGCTTAGTGCGGCGCTTTTTTCCGGTTTAGTGTGGTGTTCGTTTTGGTTTAGATTGACAGAGTAGTTTTGATTGATTATATATTTCAATCAATGACTTTGACTTCGTCAACGTTACAGATCAGGAGACATATACATTTCAAACACTTAAATTTTATCATATTTGTAGGCATGTTATTGTTTTACGCTATTAACTTGGGTGCTGCGAGTTTGTTCATAGATTCATCCTTTATGTTTTTGGCAAATTGAAATTTGTATTGCATCGATGTATTCTATAATTTGAATAAGTAAATATTGCTTCTCTTAGTAAAAAAAAAAGTTAAAAACATTTTTGTACAATCAATTGAAACAAATTCAAATCTTTCAACTAATGATGGTCTTTCTCCAAACTCAAAATTACAATATAGAAAAAAAAAAGAGGAACATAAAAAAAAGCCTTATAAACATAGAATTTAATTCATATATATTGTCAGTGTAAATTATTTTTACATTATCAGTCCATTACAACTGTTAGATCATTAAAAATATTTGACTTTTATCATAACTACATTTAAAATTATACTAATGAATGGTTGTGATGTTCAGACAATGTAATTATAATTACATCTAAAATTACACTAATAAATAATTGTGATATTTTGATGATGTAGTTTTTACTTTAATCGTATATAATAATTAAACTCTACACAAATATTCAATTAAATTAATGAAATTTATCAAAAGATTACAAAATTTTTGGTTTGTGGATTTCAAACCTCCCTTGGAGCAGCACCGGTTGTACATATATCTCCAAAGTAATATGACCTATTAAATTAGAAAGAATAAAAAATAGATTTTATGTAGTTAAATTACTTTTTAGTGTAGTTAGATGGATGTAAGATCTCCGGTTAAAATATGCAAGGAATATTTTTATCATTCAGATAATCTTAACAAATAATGTGTCATTAGAGTAAATCTATACAGAACGAAAAAGGGGTAATAACCAAATCATGAAGAATGTGAAATGCGAAAATAAATTGCATGCGGTCAATATCTTCTAGTAATCTCAGGTTTAATTCTTAGTCGTACATTAAAGGTTGGATGCTCATATTTTAAAATGTATTATAGATCAAATTTTAAAACTTAAAACACAAACCTCCCAATCTCCATGTAACGTTTAATGTTTCAATTTAGATAAAGGAAAATGTGAAGCAAAAAAAATAAATAAAATAAATAAACAAATAAGAAACCAAATACTATTTAATAAGAAAATTTAATAAACCTATTTTTATAGGATTTTAATAGGATATTTGTCATGTATTTTATCTTATTTTATGGTTTTGATTCAGACTTATTCTTTATTTTTGTATTTGTATTTGCAGATTTAATCATCAAAAAATAAAATAATGCAAATTCATAAAATCTTCTAAAATTTGGTTGCGAAAATATATGTCTTGTGAAGGCACTATGTGAATGGTGTTTAAATCAAATTAATATAATATATATTGTGGAGCGGATCGTGAAACAAAGTTTGAGAGATTTGGCAAACAAATGGAAGCTCAAGGCCGCTAATGTGGTAACAAGATTCCAAAAGATAACAAAATAAAGTGGATTATTGTTATGGGATCGGAGGAACTAATCACAATATAAATAGAAAACAAATAAGAAAGAGAAGGGGTAGAAAAAAATTAGAGAGAAAGATTAATTTAACAATTACCAAATTAATCAAGATTTTATATTATTTAGACTAATGAAAGTTATTGTTGGTTCGTGATAACGAAAACGTAACGATATGATAAAAATTATGGAATGTAAACCTAAGTTCATAGTTTCACTTGTAATAGTTTTAT
>JBBPBP010000004.1:25885156-25906107 GCA_037974735.1 Cicer chorassanicum
GCAAGCTAAATCACATGCTTAAATGGCTGAAAACAGAAGAAAAAAACTAGAAGCAGAGCAACTCACCTCACCATTATTGAGTAGTAATTGGGCGATCCTCAAAACATCACTCATATCAAAAGGCGATGTTGAAAAAAAAGTAGGTTTGATATGTGTGTGACATTAAGAAAACACCCATTTGTGTAAGTATAACTTATCTTTTGTTAATGGTGAAGGGTACAATTTAGTAGCAACATAATTGTTTAGCTGAATTGAGTATCAAAAGTTTGTTCAAAAGTTTCAATATGTTTCATATGCCATTACTCAAGAACAAGCAATAATTCATGTTTAGGGGTGTGATAACTCTTAAAATTAAGAGTTATTTACAGAATTTGAATAATAATTTGTTTTTCTTTTGAGTAAGAGTTATTAGAATTTTAGGAATTATGTTTTATAATTTGGATGTCATCTATTTTGCCTTTTACGAAAATTAATGCTTGGTGTATGATTTTGTAGGAAGAAGATTTAAAGAAATTTTCAAGATTCAAAATGCTATAGGAACTTGTTGTAGCAACTTGCACGTCAGATTGGTGAGCATCAATGCAAGCAAATTTACTGGGTCCCAGATGCATACAACATTTATTAAAAGGCTCTAAGACACCCTCAGTGTTAAGAGGTGTTAAAAGGAAATGTAGCTTGACCACTTTTACCTTATGGGCCAAAATGATACCTTACGAGCTAAATTACATAAGTGGAGGTACAATATGAGAGAGAGAGAGAGAGAGAGAGAGAGAGAGAGAGAGAGAGAGAGAGAGAGAGAGAGAGAGAGAGAGAGAGAGAGAGAGAGAGAGAGAGTGAGAGAGAGATGGTGTAATTACTTAAGCTACAATGTTAGCCTTACTGTTTTATTCTATTTCCATGTTCGAACAAAAGCTCATTATGAGCTAAACTACTTTAAGTTAAGGATTTATGAAGTATTGAATGATGTTTGTGGTATAAGATGTTTATAACATGTATGCCTTATTTATTCAAGCTGATTTAATTATGTCCTTAAATCTGAATTTGGTCACTTTAGATTTATTGCTAGTTTTTGAACTTGGAAAAAGAAAGAAAAAAAATGAATTTACTTGTTTAATATGGATTAAGTCCATATGCTTGGACAAGTGGGTGATATTAAATATTATAAATAGTATTTTAGTTCATAGAACCAAATAGGAACTAAAATTGTAGCATGGTTGGACGTGAACATGAACCCAAGAATGACATTAATGCATTTGAAAACCATCATAATTGAGTTGGAAAACCCTTGAGGTCAGTGTGTTTATAATGCTACAAGCATACTATAGCATTTTAGAATTACATATTAAGTTCAATACAAATTATATCCTTAACTTGTTTCCGTACTCTAATTTTTAAATATTTGATTACTTACTCAAACTTGCAATTTTTAGATATATTTTATTTTAACTTGTCAATCCAAAATTTTTATATTATAACAAATAATTTGAATGTGTTAGAAAAATATTGAAATTAATGACATAATCAATTTTCGTGGAAACGATCTTTATTTATACTACTTGTATTTGACCGTGTACACTTACACATTAAAATTACGCAACAAATAATCTTGAATAGCATGTCAAGCTTTATATATATGTATTTCATCATTTTCATTTATTTTTCACTCTATAATTCAGTCATAGATTATAAGCTTTATATCTTCAGGTGTGTATCTTCAAGTGTGTAGACTTTTGGTCCAAAAAAAAATCAAGAGGACAACAAACAAGTTAGTTGCAGGGACATACTCGATAAAGTATTTAATGTTCCTGAATATTCCGGCCGCGTGAGGGGGAAAAGTTTTGGTGTAACTCCAAAAAACTATATTTCACAAGAGAAGCGCCCAAATCCATCTAAGGAGGAAGTATTAGAGAAGCTCAAAGTCCTAACAGAGCAAGTGGCATTCTTGGTGAAGACGAATAAAGAAAAGCAACTTCCGGATCAGCTCCAACATGAAATACAAATGGAGACTGAAAACGCTAGTTGCAATATTGATCTTAAAAGTCTTCCCGAGGTAATTAATTACTTAATAAAATAAAAAATTCATTCAACTTAATTGTTTCACATACTTATGTATTAACCATTGATTTAGAGTGTCTCTACTTGCGTGTTGTATTTATCCTCCCCTACTCATCGCAAGGTTGGAAAAGGAACACTGTACAATACCTTGGGAGAAGTATTGCACAACACTCTGATCCCTGCCGACCACGTCAAAGTGTCACTCGTGATTGCTTTTGAACCAAATGCACCGTTGCCTATACCGGACAACGATGGAGATATGAAGTATTTGGGAGATGCAATAGGTAGTTACATGGCATGACCCAAAAATCTTGTTGCCCTTGATAAGGTATGTTTAATTGATATGTATATTTAATTGCACGATATATGATTATGATTGATTATATTTAATTGCTGATTTTTTCCGCTGTTAACTTTAATTTCACATTTATTTAGATACATACAAAGTCTAAAGGGAATGACAAGAAGATTCCCTGCAACGAGTCAGTCACGTCGCCGGAAAAGGTTTGTCACATTTATTCTGGCAGGTTTGTCATTTTTTCAGATTCAATTAACTAACAAACTAATTAACCACATTTTTTCAGATTCAACCAAAACCACCCGCACAGCAAACCAGTTGCCAAAATAAATCCACACCACAGCTGGATGTTCGTGGTAAAAATAAAGCTGACAAACTTCAAAAATTGGAGGGTAATAAAGCTGGTAAACTTCAAAAGTTGGAGGGTAATAAAACTACCAAAGTTTCAAAACTGGATTGGGGAAAATCAGTTACTGCTCCTAACATAACTAAAATAAGTAAAAACTCGATTTGGGTCGTGTCTTGACATATAAGCAAAAACAAATATGGACAGCAACGATTCACGCATCATAAGCATGGAGAAAGCTATTTTTGGATATGAGTATGAAGAACTACTTGAAAAAGAGCACATATACGAACTTCTCAATCATAAGGAGCTGAGTGCTACTGTCATCAGCTTATACATTAGGTAAAAATTACTTTTAATTGCATTTATTGGTAATTAATTTAATTTATTGGTTGTATGAGAAGTTTGCTATTGAAATTTTTATTGAACTTTGTTGTATGAGAAGTTTGTGTGCACGCGCAAATTGTCAGATAGATTTTCATTCTTCTCTCCGCATAAGCTATCAATGTTTAAACTTGATCCAGTTAATGTAAAGAAATATGTTGTAGATATCCTATTGGGAAATAAAGAGAAGAATAAGTTGCTCCTTGTGCCATATAATTCAGGGTAATTATATATTCTTTATTTATATCTTTTTTTAATTTATGAGATTTTAATTTATTAGTTGTGTAAACAAAATTGCCAGCCAAATTTTTGTTGGATTAGGGCACATTGGGTGTTGTTTGCAATCAATGCGACCTCTGAAGTTATATACTATTTAGATCCCTTGCACGGCCATCACAACAATCACTCGGATATAAAGACTATCTTCGACACGTAAGTAATAATCACATTTATTTGATAGTGCTTTACAAGTTAATGCTATAATAATCACATTTATTTGATAGTGCTTTACAAGTTTTCTGAGCTCAAATGAGTACTATAGTGTCGAAGCAAAAGTCAAATAACATCACATGGATTCCAATAAAGGTTTGAAATATATGCCTTTAAAATTTCATTTACAATCAATGCACAAATATTTATTGACTTATATGTTTTATTTTATAGTGCCCTCGTCAAACTAACAACATAGACTGCAGGTACTATATATTGCAATTTATTAAGGAGATTGTTGATATGAATCAAAATATAATCGCAGAAACGATACAGTATTTTCATTATATTTTGATATTCATATATAAACTATGTATATATTTGATTCTAACTTATTTATGTTCCAATTTTATATCGCACAGTACTTTGACAATGCCAGTCCAACATACTCTGAAAGAGATCTAACTGAAATAAAGGAAGACTGGTAACAGTATGTGATCGAAATAAAAATTATTTGATTTGCTGGGAGATTGGCATGCTGCAAGGTTGTGAATATGTAAATGTATATAGTTCTGTGCTGTTGTGAATATGTAGTTATATAGTTATGTGTTGTTATAAGGTTCTGTTGTGAATATGTAAAAAATATCATGTGTTGTTTGTATATTGATTGTGTCAATATGTAAAGTTACAAGTTTGTTGTGAACCGATTGTGTCAATATGTAAAGTTATAAAGTTATATAGTTCTGTTGTGAACTAATTGTGTCAATATGTAAATGATTGTGAACTGATTGAGAACTGATTCTGGATGAAAATAATTTTGAAAAAAAAATTAAAAGACAGAGTTTTCTTAAAAAAATGTCATAAAGAACTTGTTTATACAAACAAGCGTTATTTTAAAAATTCCATTTACAACGTTCTTTAATAAAACTAGATAAGAATGCACCTATTACAGCGCTTTTTCAAAAACAGCGCTGTAAAACGTGCATAAGAATGCATCTATTGCAGCGTTTTTTTTGAAAAAGCATTGAAAAAAAGCGTTGTAAAACGTGCATAAGAATGCACCTATTACAGCGTTTTTTTGAAAAAGCGTTGTAAAACTACTACAACAAGCAGCGCGTTTTTAGAAGGGATTTACAGCGCTTTTCAAAAAAGCGCTGTAAAACGAGTATAACAAGCACACAATATATCCACCTATTTTACAACGCTTTTTTATTTTAAAGAGCGCTGTTGTATTTTTTTACAGCGCCAGATACTACAGCGCTTATTTTTTTTGAAAAAGCACTGTAAATAGCTTAAAAAGCGCTGTAAAATGCGCTTTTTTGCGTAGTGTACATGAAAGATATATATATATATATATATATATATATATATATATATATATATATATATTTTTTAAAAGAATTAAGAAACTATACCTCATTTTCTTCATATCCTTTTATCCCATGATATTATGTTTCTATATATCATTTTATGTATAAGTAATTAAGGAGATAAATTACGCTAGTAGAAATTTAAATCTACCACAATATGTATGAAATTAAAAACCGCCATACATGCAAGTAGGGGTGAACAAAAGACAAAGATCCGACCGCAATCTGAAAAATCCGAGAAACCCATGGATCGTTCGAGCGGATATAGACGGGTGTCGGGTTTAAAAATAGAAGAAAGAAAGTTTGTACTGATACAACCGGTCAGTTACGGATTTCAA
Organism: Cicer chorassanicum; assembly: GCA_037974735.1. NCBI lineage: Eukaryota > Viridiplantae > Streptophyta > Magnoliopsida > Fabales > Fabaceae > Cicer > Cicer chorassanicum. The sequence goes on from JBBPBP010000004.1 coordinate 25,890,377, forward strand.
ATTTAAACCCAACGGTACCCGAATCCATCCGAGAATACTAGATAATATATCTAGTGATTTCTTATACAAATATACTCTGCAATACAGAGTCCTACCACTGCCCTATAGACACATAGAGCTTTTGCCACACTGCAAATGTCAAGTCCAACTTTATCTCATTACACGCAACCATCATAATCTCACTTTTTATTTTTACATATTTTGTTTTTTCAACTATTACTATTATTTATTTTACTGCTATACTACTAACATTTAAACAAAAATGCTATGCTAAAAATTTAGAATAAAAGCAATACACGTCTCTTACCACATGAACTATGAAAGAGAAGCATATGGTAAAAAACAAATTATACAAGCTCTTGTAAAATGGTGAAAGAAGACCATCAAAGTACAAAGGGCTCATACCAACGGCGAGATAGGGTGGTGCATAGCCGAAATCCAGTTCTTCATACTCTTCTCTCACTAATCCATTCTTATTTTTTAGATCTTCTTTCTTGATCACAAAATCTAGTGTTCTCTAAAAATTTCGTAGTTTGATATTAACCCAATTTTTTGGTTTTATTTTAGTATGTAGGTATATTTTTATATTTAACTACCCTTAATAATATATTTAGCTACCCCAAATACAAATTTATTGGACAAAAGAAATATAACACAAATGGTTAGTTTGTTGGTCTATTATTTGCCCAAACAGTTAGGGCTCGTAATCCATTATAACATTAAAATAATGAAGAAATGAAAACACTACTTTTTAGAAATTGAAAATAGAATTCAAAACATTACTTTGAAAAAGACAGTGTGAATATACTTGGCACAAAATCAATTATATATTGATGAATTTAACTCCTATAAAATTACCGAACTCAATATTTCATAATAGCTATTTTATTTAGTTTTTATTTCTCCTTTGTTGTTGCTATAATCTATATTTTATATATAAGTATTAGTTTTGATTTTTTTTTTTGCTTATTGGTAAAATAGTTTTTTGCTTATTTCATAAAGTTTAATATATTAGTCTATAGGTTAAATACCACTCGTGGTCCCTTAATTTAATTTCAGTTAATGATTTAGTCGTTTATCTTCTTTTTTTTTTCCGATTTGATCCTTTATGTTTTTAAATAATTTCAGCGTTACCCTTTAAATGGAGTTTCATTAAGAAAAAGTTAAAAAAATCTCTCCTCTGTGTTTAGAAAAAGTTACCCTTTATGTTTTGAAAATATTTCAGAAAAATATTCAAAGGTTGTTCTAAGTTTGGTAGTAGGATTGATTTGTTAAAACTGAAGCTATAAGGTATTTATACTCCATAGACATCACTTCAGATCAGTGGCAATCGTTCCTAGAGGTTTGATGAACGCAATGATCTAGATGAAGGATTTTTTAACTTTTTCTTAATGGAATCCCACTTAAAGGGTAACGCTGAAATTATTTAAAAACATAAATGACCAAATCGGGAAGAAAAAAAAAAGATAAAGGACTAAATCGTTAACTGAAATTAAGTTAAGGGACCACGGGTGGTATTTAAATAATTATTTTTGTAGTAAACCACTTTTTAAATCACACTAAATCTTGTAGTAAACCACTTTTAATGTGTCTTCTAAAATATTCCACAATTGAAATGACCAATTCAATATTAGTTGGGGAGAAATACCTAAAAGAAAACCTTTCTTAAATTAGAAGTTATCAAAATGATATATTGAATTGAAAGCTAAAATTCAATAAAGTCGATATAAGTCTCTTTTCAAAACTTTTGAATTCCAACAGTTTAAAACATCCAAAAATTAGTATTCATTTGATTTATATAAAAAACATTACACTTAGAAAAATTAGTTTCACTACAAAAAAGTTGACTTATTGTGACACACAAAGTGTGTCAATAAATGTTAAAAACTGTAGGTAAAGGTCAATAATACTTTGAGTGACACCCAAATCAAGTGTCAATTTTAAGGGGACGTCCTGCTACACTTTGAGGAGTGTCACTCCATGTTCTGACGATTGTCACTACATGTTTTTTATTTCTACCTACAATAATGACTGTCACTAAAAACTAGATAAATATAAGTAAAGAATTGATCTATTCCAACGGTATTGTCTGTCACTAAAACCTAGAAAAATATAAATAAAAAATTAATCTATGCCTACGGTATTGTCCATCACTAAAACTTATTATTATTCATTAAATTAAATTTATTTTATTTTATCTCCCTACTAATTGTAATTCTAAATTTTTAATACCAATAAATTAAATTTAAATTTATAATTTATTTTTATTAACTAATACCATTGAAACATACAATAAAATATAATTTAATTTTACTAATTCTATTAAAACATACAAAAAATAGTTATTTTGCTCTAAAAGATTCAATAAACTTTCAACAAAAGTCAGAATGAGTTTCTTACCATTTATTGTGATAAATTGCAAACTAATTTCATAAAGAACAGTACTCATCTTCCTAAACAAAATATTTGAGGCGTTATTGTGAAAAGTTAACGAACAATAACATCCTCGATATTTTATCTAACTGCAAAAAAAAAAAATATCTCACTCTTAAAAAAATTTCTAGTTGGAGGTGCCATGTGAGTTCCTCCACTCGTTTTTCAAGTTTATCCTTTGCCTCTTAAGTGCGCCAGTTTCTCTTGCAGCCTAAAGCAAATGGAAACATATCAACTGAGAGTAGAGAGAAACACAAAAATCAGGAATAAGAAAAAATGAGGCTGCTTAAATATTAATTGAGTCATATAGAAGCAACTTAATTTTTATATCTGAGGTTCCTAAGTTTGGAACTTACCATTTTCAGGTTCCTAAGTTCTTTTCTGGCTACACGCCCTCTCCATCGGCGTTGTGTCAGAATTGAACCTTTCTTCAGCCTCTTATAATATGAGGATCCTCAGTTCTGTGTAAAAGCAAACTGCATTAATTTGCAAGTGCTGAAAAATTGAAATTTAAGACACCAAGTATTTTAATTGAACATAAAAAATATATAGTTACGAATTAATTCACCAATTCAAGATAATATCCTTGTTTTCTTTTGGAAAGAAAAAATTGATGGATGAGAAGCAAACCTTTTCAATTGATAGAATATATCGAACATGTTTCTCCGTGGACAGCTCTCCCATCTCTGAAGCAAGAAAACAACCAGATCAGATTGTCGCCGGAGAGCAACAGATGAGGAAGATGAAATGATGAGCAATTCTTGGACATATGTTTATTACCTGCATGGCTTCAATTTGCCTTAAAAGAGGTCTTGTGGATTCTGGAACTTGTGTAATTAGCTCTTCACACCGTCTTTCACTTGCCTAGGGAAAGCAAGTCAAATTAGAAAACTACCAAAAGCACAAACAAACAAAAGCATCATCCTCCAAAAGTCAAATAATTGAAAGACATGCAGAGAGCAGGGGAGCAGACCTGGTAACGTTTTTGAAGATCCTCGATGTCTCTATGTCTTCTTTGAATACAGCCTGAATAGAGATGAAGAGAATAGGTGAATAATAAGAAGAAAGGCAGAGAGACATCAAACACAACAAAAACTTGTTGTTCCTTTCTACTTAGAGTTTGTCTCAACTCTTCAAGTGTCTGGACTAGCATAGATTCAAGTGTCTGCTAATGCTTCAGCCTCCTTAGCAGCAGCCAAAGCATTAGTGTAATACTCTTTCTGTGCTGCAAGTTCATTTTGATGTTTTTCTATTGTTTCTTGCAACACCTTCTCTGTAGCTGTTTTGTCCCTCTTGATACTTTCTACCATATTCTCCTCTACTTGGATTGCATGACATTAACCAAACAGCAACTTAAATTATAAATACATATAAATATTAGGATTATCAACACCTACTGCTTTAAAAAGGAATTTGATACTTTCTAATGAAATAGATGATCCACAGTATCACACAAGAGTAAATCATAAATTAAACTTAAGACTTAAAAGAAATATGACATTTACATATTTACAATCAGTGAGATGGGGTTTTTAAAATAAAGCTATATCATGAAGAAAATCTTATGCAACAGAATAATAACTTTAAGAAAGTTGCAAGCAAATATTAACTTAAAATAATTCTCTCGGTATTCAGTTACCTGAAGTTTAGTAGTCAAACCTTTTTTCTCCTCCTTAAAATGTGAAGTGGGCGATTCATTTTAAAGAAAAATAAAGCAGCCCCAACAATTCAGTGACATTCACTTAACAGACAACCAAAGCCGAATTTGAATAACTTATCATTCAACACAAGACTTATCTACGGTTTGTCTCGATATCATAAAATGAAGAAAATTTAAAGCAGCAACTGCAAATTCAAGACAATTGACGAAAGCATAAATGCAGTCCGTCATTCACCTTATCCTCAGGTTCCTTTTCTTCAGCTTCTGATTAGAGTAATATAACACTGATTAGATTGAGGCACTGCCAATGATATGGTTGCAACTCACTTTCAATTGGTCTTTCAATTATAATTAGATTGAGAAAATGGTAACTTAATAAATATGTTAAGAGTGAAACCTCATTATGGTTCTTGAACTTGTAAGGTACTCTAAGAATAGTTCCTGAAACCAAAAAGTTGTTTGGCATAGATGTAGATCCTCTCACAGTCTCACTGTTAAAATCACAAATGAGGGGATTATGTTACATTGTTACTGACCTCACCATTAAAATTAATTAGGTCCCACTTATTATTTAAATAGTAGAACTCAGCAAGTTCTAAAGGTTGAGTTCCCAACATAACTCTCTAGTGTTGAATTCCAACATGTAAGGACCCAAATCTATTTAGTATAACCTCATCACAACACCTATAAGCTAACAAGTCCTTTATTCATTTGTAAAGAACAGATAATTATTTTTATTTAAAAGATAGTAATCCAATCTGAACAAAAACCTCAGCATAAAGTATAAACAACTAAACAACAAACACATACCCACGAATACGGATAATAAACACGAGCTTAGCCTCTGGATCAACATAGAATCCATCTTTCAGCTTAGACTCACGTTTCAATTGAATCAATTCCTTATCCTATAAAATTAAAACAAAACCACATCAAGATTAATTATTGAGCAATAAATAAATAACCAGAACTATCACTATAGAGAGTAAACCACCAAATTGCATCCTGAAATTGTAGAGCACTCTCAAACATGAATATTTCAAAAATATCTCCTACTCTTTCAAATATTACTCATACCAATACTTCGTAGTAAGTGGTTAAATATAGGGACAAAAATGTGAATTTGATAGTAAAATTAGAGAACAAATTTATAGCAAGTTGTTAAATATATACAAAACTAATTAACCACAAATTAAGGAAAATATATACAAAAATTCGAATGCCTGAGGCATTCGAATCTTCTTTAAATTTGATGTATATAAAAAAACAATTAACAATAAGGTAAAAGCATTCAATTAGTTATCAATTACTACTATAAAATACAACATAATATAGAAATGCTTCTCTAAAACCAAAAACATTCAATGGATACACAGTCTTGAAAGCTCTTTTGCCGATTACTTCCTTATACTGCCATGAATTCAAAAATAAACATAAAATTAGTTTTTTTTCCTTTAATTTTTGGGGGTATGGAGGTAAATTAAGAAATGAAAAGAAAAAAAAACAGAAGAACTAGATTACCCTATGGTAATGAGAAGTATGATCAGTTTCAATAATATCAGGATCAGAAGGCTCAAGAAGACTTGAATCTTCCTCTGAGCATTCTGTATCCACCAAACTCATCTATAACGTGCTATAATAATTCATTTCCCTACAAATCAAGCAAAAAACATATGTAAGCTTTTGGGATCAAATCAAAATTATATATGGGAATGTTGATAGCGAATTGTAGCATGCATACATAAATGAAAATGGATAATTGACAAATAGAAAAAAGTGAATATAATAATAAATTATAACTTTAGAATAGGTGCAGGACCGTCTGAGGTGAGTTTTTCGGGAGGAATCTCGTAGAGTTTCGAGAGAGAAAAGGACATCAGAGAAAATGAACCCTAATCCAAAAATGAGGATAATGTGTCATGTGAATGAATCGCAGAAACAGAACAAATCGCAAACTCACAACCTCATTCAGCAAATCGCGAAAAAATGACACTTAACAAGCAAGATTATCAAAATAAAATTGAAATCGCAAACTGAAATGATTTGGAAAGAGAATAGAACTTACTCGCTACTGCAAATCGCGAAGTGAAACGAGAGAGATGAATTAAGGGTAGTTCGAAATTGAATTTAAGGGTTTTGGGCAAATCACGAAGTTAACTTAGGGTAGTTCGATATTGAAGATATACAGCCTGAATAGAGATGAATTTAAGGGTTCGTTGAAGATATTAGAGAGAAAAGGGTTTGAGCAATGCAAAGAAAATGAAAAGGTTTCTCAGTGTTTGGTGTAGTTGCATTTTCATGGTACAAGAACAAAGGGGCAAAACTGACATTTTTGTGCATTTAATTTTTTTTACAAAAGAGTATAATTTTTTTACAAAAGAGTATAATATTGTATGAAACAGTGACACTCTAGCTGTAACTAAAAGTAGCTTTAGTGACAAATAAAAAAATATCACAAAATCTTGAGTGTCACAATAGATACTTTTTTTTGTAGTGTTTACAAATTACTATTAATTCCTTCTAAATCACTTTGATAGAAAACTTAGTATAACTTCACTTAAAGTAGAAATATTCTAATCAAAACTTTAGAATTAAAATCAATATTTATTTACCATTTCTCAACTAACAATCATCATCATTTCCATCAATATCTTGAATTTAAATTCAATCACCAACACACAATTCACATATATCACCTTATAATAAGGTGTTACAAAGTCCATGCTTTAGTTGGGTTTTACTTATGCATCTCACAAGATATTAGCCATCTTGGTGGTTTCTTTTTTATCAGATTGATATTTATGAAATTGCGATCATTTTTCATCTAAAAGTTTACAAACATTTCTTCAAATGAAGAATTTGAATTAATTTAGCTTTGAATTTCAGCTTTAAACTCTTCATTTTCTTTAATCAATTTCAAGTTAACTTTTTTAACCATGTTGCATCTGACCTTTATGACTTTTGCTGACTTTCGATCTTCAGATGATGAGATATCAAGATCCTCTCATGTTTCCATGAGAACTTTCTTATTTCTCTTGTGAAATTTTTTCTTCGTTTGTTCCTTCGATCTAGCTTTTGTCTTTCCTTCTCCTTAGTTCCTTTCCTCTAAAACCTTTGTTTTGATTTTCCTTTCTTCCACGTGCGTTAGAGATATTTTAAAAGTTAATTAAATCAAAATCATGCTTTTATGATATTAAGTTTTTTGAGTAGGTTTAATTACTTTCTATCTAATACATTTGTAGACTATGGAATAATCTTAATTATTCATGTTACTCTTTCATTTGTTGAGAGAAATTTTATCAAATTGAAATTGTTTAAATTATATTTGAGAACTACTATGTCATAGAGTAAATTAAATACTGTTACTTTGATTTCAATGTAATTTTTTTTAAAAGAAACTATGTATTATGAACATATCCTTAATGACTTTGTAGTAAAAAGTGTAAAAAGAATAATATTTGAATCATTAATGAAACATTGTTATCTTAGTTCATACGACTTTCAAAATCTCAAGGATGCACCTTTTAGACACTAAATATTACATATACGTTCAATTGAATATACATGGATCTATTTCTTAAAGAGAAAAGAGATCATACGGACAATATAAACCAAATTTATATTGACAATTAATTATAAAAAAAAAACCTTTAATGATTTATACAAGCACACAATAACAAATCGTTAATGATTTATATTGTGATATTTACACTAACAATACATCATTGCCCGTGTTTACTAGAGGAACAATTCTTTAAATATTTATAAATTTTAGGTTTCACAATCTTTTCTTTTCACTTCCTAAAAAACATCTTATCTTTTCACATTTATTAGGGGTAAATAGTGTTTGTTTGCGTTTCAAATCTAGGAATAATTATACAAGTTTGAGACAAAAATATTTACGGGTATAAAAGTTCTTATGAAGATAACTCCTTTTATTTTCATGAAATTAATTTCAAGAGAATGAGAAAGCGGATTCCCATGAATATAAAATTCATGTATATTTATTTTAATTTTTCTTGATAATTACTAATTTTTCTAGAAATATTAAATTGTGTGCCAAATATTTTTTTAAAAATATTCTCAGCAATAAAATTCCCATAATTATATTCCTAAAAAAAATCATTCTTATTTTTCATCTCTTGAAACAAACGCTACTTACTATTCTCCTCTACAAGCAAAGAGGGATAATCTAAATCCAATTTTTATCTTATACATTTTTAGATTTTTATTTCACACTTTTTGGCAAACAATTGAACAACAGCGACAAAAACGGTCCCAAATCTAAAACCCCACCCACACATTCTCATACAAGACACAACACTTTTTCCTCGATTTTCTCAAATCTTCAAATGCCTATTGCCATGCTCACGTCCCTCATTTTCCTAACAATCGAAAAACCCCTTTGTTCTTTTCTTCAACCGTCACACACGACCACCCCTTAGTTCAAGGGTTGTTATCTTGTCTTCCAATATTATTCATGGAATCAACAAAAATCAAACCCAATGATAATAAAAGTAGAAGCAAACGTCATCATTTGTTCCAGTGTTTTAAACCCGATGATGTCGTTGATCCACCGCGTCGAAAAGCGAAAAATAGTGACCCGCTTCTTAGTTACATTGCCTTAGCAGAGAAGCATGGCATTGTGTTGCCAACAGTTTTGTCGTCGGCTTTAATGGCGGCAAAAGGCGGTGGAGATGGAAGTGCAAGTCGTAGGAGAAAGATTGGTAAAGAAAGATCTCTTCGAATTCGCCAGGTTTTAATTTCGGCTTTGAATCACACATCATTGGTACTCTTCCTATTTCTTCCTTACATTACTTCCTATTACTTTTTGCAAATATTTATTTATTTGTTTGTTTTTGATATAATGCAAACAAAAATATTTTATCAACATTTATTCAAATGAATTAACTTTTTTTTGCATGATTCTATGTAATTTTGGTTGTTGATGTTACTATAACGAGTAATATTTTTTTAATTAAAATCAAAGGTAGCATTGTTAATATTCTTGATGTTGCAATAGTTATGCGGTCATGGACACGGAAAATCTTGACATCATGCCCACGAATACATGCAAACCGTTTTTAAAACCTTTGATTCTCTTGTGAAAATTGTGGAAGAAAGATAATAAAATGTGAAGTGGTAATTGCCATTACTATTAGGGGTCTAAGTAATCATTAGCTGAACCAACTTTCAAAGAGAAATTTTATTTTGACGGGTAAAAGTGCGGATGCATATTTTACCTAAAATTAAAATTTAGGGTGGAGTTTGAATAATTTGGAGTATTAATATCTACTTCACACTTGTTTTCGAATTCGTTTTCGCTAATAAAATTATTATAATTTTTAAATTTTTATATAAATTTATTTATTTTAGTTAATATTTTATATATATATATATATTATAAATTTTAATCTCCTCACTAATAAAAATATGATTTTAATATTTTTTATTATATTAATTATAATAAATATAATTTTTAAATTAATTATTCTATGTATATTAACGGGTACGAGGGCAGCTAAATCCCACCTCGTTAAGAGTAGAGATGAAAATTCAAATTTCAACTTCATCAAAAAAAAACTAAATGTATGTGAGTTCTACAATTAGTCTAGGGAAGAGGACGGCAAAATCAGATCTCAACCTGTCCGGTAGTCATACCTAGAATGTAGTATTAAATGGGGTAGATTATTTTGTATTTTTCTTGATGTTCCTATTATACTCAGCTCCCTTCAACTATTGAATACAAAAATGAGGGAAAGAGAGAGGAATAAATACTTGTATGGTTATAATATTTTGGGTATAAAATTTGGATGCACACATGTAAAAATACATATCATTTAATTATTTAAAAAATATTTATTATTTAATTCTTTTCTCTTTATATATTTTTTTCATTTTTTGAGTGTGTCCAAATCTTGTTACCAAAATCCTATGACCACACAAGAATTGCTCAAAGAGGATGTGTAGAAGCATGGGTGTGAGATTAATGGTGTAGGAAATAGCATAGAGAAACTATTGTTAAAAAAAAAAGAGTATATAAAAACTAAACTAAATAGGTAGATCATGAAAAAGAAAAAGAAGAGATATATCAAAGGAACACACTAAATCCTTATTTTAAAAATTAGTTTTTTTTTCTCCTTATATGAACCATGGCTTTTCAAGTTCTTCTATTTTCATCAATCATCCATCATATTGTAATTTTTATTTCAAAATTTTCAATCCTCTATAAAAAAAAATTTGTTTTTTTTGTTGAAAAGGTATAAAAACTATTAGTAGTGACTATTTTCGACCCACTTTTGCTTTGTTCAATACACAAATCTTTACAAATTTTAAAACTTAAAATTGATGTCTATTATGAATCTTCTTTGATTTAGTCATCTTAAAAATTATTTAGTAACTTATATTTCAAATATTCTTTTGGCTTGGTCAACATGCAAAGCTTCACATATCTACAAAATAAAAAATACGATTTTTCAAATTCTCTTTTGGTTTTGACATCACTAATTTTAATTGACATAGCTAATTTTAATGAAAATTTGAATCTAAAAATTAGTGGTGATTACTCCATATTCTCTTTTGATTTGATTACGATGTCAATCTTAAATTAACCAACAAATGACCACTTTTTACTGAAGAACTATGTAACCATCGCTTTTAGATATACCTAGAAGTAAGGGAGCTCTTGTCAAGTGCAAAATATAAATAATTGTTTATGTTCTAAATTTTTAATAAATAAGAAGGAACGATAAATATTTTAAAAACTAATATACTTTAATTTATTAACATTTTTTAAATAAAAGTCGTAAGGTAGTAATACATTTTTTTTTTACGTATAATCGGCTTTCGAACATAAATCATGTTAAAATACCCATTTTCTTTAAATGGTTTTTTATTCAATATTTCCCTAGCCAAATAAAATATTGGTGGTGATTTTATTGTTCACGAAAAATCGCTTTAATTTTTGGTCCGCTACAATCTGTTATGGTAACTTTTTACGTGGTGTATTTTTTGTTTAAAATATTCAATACAATCTTGAAATAATAGCACAACTAAATAATTTTGTGGACATACACACATAACTAATTTGTATTCATATTTTTACAGGGCAAGAAAATTATAAATAGAAGTAAAACAAAAAAGAATACTTGGTCTAGATCAAGGATGAGCAAGTTAGGAGGAGAAGCTGATCATAACACCTCAAACACAAATCCTAAAATACCATATGGAACCTATTCATCAAATCCATCAAAAAAATATGGAAACAATTCATACACTTCATCTTCTCATTGTTCACCAGCATTCACTCCTTCCACATTATCATCTTCTACTTCTTCAAGTAATTCACAAGGTACTCAAGGTTTGGGTTCATCCTTTGTATTGTATCCAAACCCACTAAGATCATTCCCAATGAATGGATTTGGAGTGAAGCAAGATGTTAAAGAGAGTAGAAAAGGGTGTTTTGGTTCAAACATGGGTTTGTATTTGCTTTTTTTGATTAGTCTTTTGGTGTTGATTTTGTGGGGTAAGATTTGTGCTATACTATGCACTTCAATTGGGTTCTTTGTGGTGCCTTATTGTGGAAGAAAACGATGTAGTGAGGGGGATATATTTGAAAAAAGCACTGAGTTTCATTCAGCTCAGCATAAGAAGAATTCATGATGCAAGGTGTCAAAACGTTGAGTGGGGGAGACACTTTTTGTAATTATTCTATTTTTATATTTATTTTTCTTTCATTTTGTAAATAAATTGAGGCTTTGATTGAAATTCTAAGTACATGTTTTGCATCTTTTTATTTTCCATGTTCTACTTGGATTTAAGTTTGAGCTATGAAGAACAATGTCAATTGGCAGAAGTCTTCTTTAAAGATACAAATTTATATTAGTAGATCATGTAAAGTAAAAGATAACCATCAATCTAATTTAGTGAAATTTATGTATCACAATTGTAGAATTTTGAATTGGAACCTAAATTAGAAAGATGTAAACAAAATGTCAAATCAACTTTAATCGGTAAATAACGTTTTTTTACGTAACAAATTATGTTAATTGTATATAAAAGTGTACACAATTCTATTGCGGTATTTGACGTGTTCTATACTTGATTTGATATTACATGAAAATGGTTTTAGAAGTGCGAGACATCTCTCATCTTAAGACGGTATTAGAATTTATTCAAAAATTGTTCGACCATCTACTATTAGGTCACAAATATCATACCACTCATACCACATTCCAGATGCTCAACCCTAAACATAGGAGAATGTGTAGTCCCACATTATATGAGGTATCATTTTCCTGATCTTGATGTTTCATTTAAATTCTACAACTGGTATGCAAATGTAAATGGATTTGCATGCTTCCCGAAAAAGCAAATGTAAATGGATTTGCTTCCCTAAAAAGCAAATATATGAGGAACAAAATGGGTGAAATAACACAACAGATATTTCTTTGCTATATAGAAGGTGTCACCGATTTGATTGATTACTCAATTCAAATGTGTGAACCAAAACTATTAGTGCACATTGAACCCATCAGTGGACTATGGTACATTAAATATTTGAATGATGTTCACAATAACTCTCTGTTGGAAGATAAATTTATGGGAATGCTACTAACTAACAAAAAGATGAGTGATTATGATATAATGCAAATGGATACAATGAGAAAGGATGGAATCTATTATAATTTATTAAAATAGACTCCTACATCCTATTACAACATATCATCAAACATTGTGTCATTTCATTCAAATATTGCTACCTAAAAAAATCTGATATGGCACATGTAACAAGTACTTTTTCACATTCTTATTATTTTATACTTGCAATTTGCTTTAGCATATTTTTTTACTTTAACACACATTTTACTATTACATTTTTTACATATAATATTTTGTGGAACTATTCATGTCTCATAAGTTACAAATCACAATACAATAAATATTAGTTATTCAACACTCATTGCTGCTCAATCATTATTGGTAACAATTCTTCCTATGATTTTAACTCTCAACTAATGTATTGATTCATTTTAAAGGTTTCTCAAGAAATACATACATGACTATAATTGGTAGAAGTTATTTTATATATGAAAATAGGAAGACAATGACATATATGATTAGTCCCTATGCAACTCTTTGTATGATAATTTACATGTGAGAATTTTTACATATTTATAGTTTACATCTTTGAGCTTTAAGTCTATTTATATGCTTTGATATATTTGTGATCAATTTTTGTTGTTGACATTTGGTCCAAATACATCACTTTTTTGTCCAAATTGTACTTGTATTTCATTACATAGTATATTAAGTGTCATTCAATGTATTTGCTGGATATATGTTGAAACTTGAAACATTTTTCTAACACCAATACACGTCCCTTAAATTTCAATGATACTGAAATTTGTCACCTCTTCTTTAGACATATCGAGTCAAAGAGTGTAACACTTAACCCTCTAAGATTTCCTTAGATGAAGAATAATAAATAATTTATATCTACGAGATAGACCTATCCCACATTTCTAATTTCTACAATTATTTAATTTCTTCAAATTGAATATTACATAGTATCATTACGGAAAAAAAAAATCTTTTAATGAAAAATAGTTATTTTTAGTAAGATCGATAAAATATACAAATCTATCACATGTCACTTATTAGATAATTAAAATTAATATTTAAATCAGAATATAATTTAGAATTAGGTCAACAATTCATTATTGAAGTATAAAGTTTTTTAAATTCAATTTATATTGTTTTAACGTGTATTTTTCTATTTCTTCTTATTATATCATTGTAGATATGAACTTAAAGAAAAATTTGTATGTTCTCTGAAATATTGATATTATTATGCATGGTTATATACTAAAATATATTTTTAACTTTTTTTAAATAGTAAATCTTTTTTTTGGGTACAAAATAGTAAATTGTTTCATTACTAAAAAAAAAAACTTATCTCAAATAAATATTTTTTAAGCAAAGTCTGCATTTTTACGAAACCTGTTTCAATACACCAAAATTAAAATTTATAAACAACATATGCCGCTTCAACCCACCAATACATTTCTTCTAAGGACAAAATCGTAAAATCTTACCTAGATTATTATCAAGTTGTATACATAAAACAAAACCCCAAATCTATTTTTGTTGTCATCTTATTATGCATTTTTTTTTATAATTTTTTTTAACATTTTTATGCATTTCTCATTAATATTTTACGTTATCAATCCTCCTTTCATGCACAATTATTCCATTTAGTGGTGAGTAATGATTCATTTTCTCTCTCTTTCCCTCTTCTTATCATGCATTTTTTATAATATTTTTTTTACAACCTTATTATGCATTTCTCATTACACTCAAATTATGTCAATCAATTACACTAGTATTATTTTACACTATCAATCTTCCTCTCATATTCATGCACAATTATTCTATTTAGTGGTGAGTAATGATTTCATAAGTTGAAAATTCAATTACTCATTCAATTCAACGGAAAAAAAAGCCACATAACCACACATAAGTATTGCCACAAATGTTCTTTATCTAACCTTTGTATTATCTCAACACGTTAATAAATCAATATAAATCAGTCAAGGTCAGACTCTACTTGCAATCTAGACTATGATTTTAAATTTGTGGTCGCCATTATGCGGCAATGTCATTGTCATTTCAACCGTAATGATGGCTACAAAACCACAATTTATAACCAAAACCTGGAAAAAAACTCAATGACCTGGTAAGTCTCATCCCCCTTAGATCAAATTGTAATGCAGAGTTAAATACAAGCACATGAATAAGAGAATTTGAGTCGAATGGAGAATATTATTTAATTTTTATAATGATAGCATTCATAATTTAAAAATAGACAACTACTTTGTTATTTTTAATTTTTGTGTGTATAGCAATAATTTCAAGCACAATGACTTTTGAAATTGGATTAGGTTTCACAATGTAATTTAAGTCAATCAACATTCTCAAATTCGACATTGGTTCATGTCAATCAACCATATCCATTATATATGAGTGTTGTTGTTATAAGTTTTTTTATCTATGAATGTGTGACATATTCCAACTTTATGTTTAACAATTTTACAAAATATTAAATCTAAATTTGTCGCAACTATTAGTATATTATACTTATAAAACTTAAATTAATCGAATAATATTGATTGTCAACAATATGATCATCTCACTTATGCCCATTCAATTACACATTTTTGTTTGAAAACTATTACTATTTTTCAATACATTTAAACTCACTGAAAGTAAATTAATGCATATATAATGAAGATTTATATACCTTCTAGGACATGGATTCAAAAATACTTTTATACCTCAAAATTTCAATATCTACCATAAGAGTAAGCTATAGATGTTTTACTCATAATAACATCCTTTAAGAAACCAAGCAAGTCCTAACATTTCATAATCAGAATTTCACAAATAATTTTTTCATTTTCAATATTTTTAATAAAAATGTCAAATGAATTTTTTCATTTTCATAATTTTACACTTCATTCCTTTATCTTTTTTTTTTTTGCCGATTTGAGTCTTTATTTTATTTTAAGTAAACAATTTGATCTTTTATGTTTTAAAATGTTAACTATGGTATCCTTTTTTTACAAAAAAAATTAAT
>JBBPBP010000004.1:25917387-25929276 GCA_037974735.1 Cicer chorassanicum
TATATATATATATATATATATATATATATATATATATGTACACATTTAAGAGAGTGATTTATTTCTTGGATGAACATTTGAGAGAGTGATGAATGTTTAGCAATTAGTATTTCTTTAAAATAATGTAATAATTAGAAAGATGTAAATTTTAACAGATTATTGATTAGCATGTTAACTTTAACAGATTATTTGGTCCATCATATAGACCATAAATGATTAATGTTAATGCATATATTTTTTTCATAATACTTTTTTTGGTTATATTTTCTCATAATCTTTAATGAATGAAATGTGATATAAGACATTAAATTATAAATCGGTTGATCAAACATTAAATATTGTTTTATCACTTTTAAATCTTATTCACTCATTAAAATATAACTAAGATTTTAACATAATAATTCAATGGGTAAAATTTAATATATGAATTAATTAGTTGCAATTACGCTTTCCAAAACATTCTACGTATTTTCAAATGTGTATTTATAAAATCATATATATATATATAATAATTACTCAAATAAATTCACTTGAAAAATATACTCTACAAACAAAATCAATAAGTAATATTAATTTTAAAATTTTAAAATCTTATTTACAATAATAATAATATGTTAAAATCTATATATCTCGTGCATCGTGCATTCTAAATTTGTACCTATATACATCGTTTATATTCTCAGAAAATTCTAATGGTTGTACATATCTCTTTTACGAAAACCAACGTTTATACATGGTTTATATTCTTATAGGATTTGTGAGACTTAAGGTATTTATGCAATTAGAATACAACGTTTAAATTTTGCCATACGAAGAGTGCCAGGCAAAATTCTTCCCTACCTCTTGAGTTACAACAATTAAAAAGGAAATATGTGGCATCTGACATATTAACAAATAATATTTGTATAAATACTAGGAGAGATTTAAGAAATTATTTCCAAGTGTTCCTCGCCATTAAATTTCTATACAGTTGGTACTTCAATATTTGAAATATCATAGGGTGCTCATGCTAAGGTTCTTTCTTGGGAATAATTTATTAGTTTTTGCAAACCCACACAAATTTAATTGATTACTCGATTCAAACGTGTGAACTAAAACTAAACTATTAACCAGATGTGGGTGCCAAGCAAAATGTTGGGTGCACATTGAACCTATTAGTGAATTATGGTACATTAAATATTTGAATGATGTTCACAATAACTCTATGTTGGAAGATAAATTTATGGGAATGCTATGTTATGATATAATACAAATGGATACGATGAGAAAGGATGGAATTAGGATATGAAAACGTTGGTTTTCGTAAAAGACATATGTACAACCAAGTGGAGAAGCAAAGGCGATTCCAATTCTCAGATGCCACTAATGTCATTGGTTTACTTGAAACAATTAAATTGAATGATGAAAATAGATTTGCAGCGCCTGTTCTGGTGTGACTGTATGAATGGATTATTCTATTTTTAGTGATGTTGTTGGCTTTTTTGATGCCACTTACCGTAAAAACAAATAATGTGTCCAGTATTTTTTGTAATTACTTTTATTGTTAATTTTATAAATCCACTGATTATTGGTTTCACGTGATCAAAAATTTCTTAGTTATTAACGTTCAAATAAAAAGTTAATATTAAAAAATCTCTAAAATTTTGTGGATTCTATGAAGTCTATAAATTTACTTTTTAAAATATATTTTTTGAGTTTTTCTCAAAAATAATTTTCAATAATTTTTTTTTGATTTTTCCCTCGAAATTTTTTTATGTAAAAGTTTTAATTTATTTAGATAAAAATAATTACAAAATTTTTCTATTTTTTCTTAAAATTATTTTTATTCCAGAAAAATAATGTTTTGATTTTTCGAGGAAAAAAACTTCTAATTATTTTCGAGAAAAATAAAATTCAAAAATTTTTCAAGAAAAAATTTTAGATTAACAAAACATTGAACCCATGAATTTTCTCAATTAGGCCCATAAAAAATAATAAAATAACATATCGGGATTTTAAAAAATTATTTATAATATTAAAGGGTTTAATAAAGAAATTTTTGAGCCTGACTTTAGACTTTGAACTTAATTGATGGCTCTACTCATCATAACCAAAATATTGTTTTCGCTAGTGCTATTATTGGCAATAAAACAAAAGTGGCTTAATCGTGGTTGTTGCAACAGTTTCTTGAAGCAATGAGAAGAAAAAGTCCAATTTATGTCATTACTGATGGAGACATGGTAATGAGAATTGCTATCAAATGAGTTTTTCCAAATGCACGCCATAGATTATGTGCTTAGTACCTTCTTAGCAATGCCAATTCCAATGATGGAAATGTTAGTTTTTATCAAAGTTCGAAAAACTTATGTTGATTGATTACGACGTTTGTGAGTTTGAAAACAAGTGGGATATGGTTAGTTTTGATTACGACGTTTGTGAGTTTGAAAACAAGTGGGATATGGTTAGTTTTTATGAGAAGCAGAATATGTACACACAAGATCAAAGATTTTTTTTTTTCGTATACAATTAAGTGTTCAGTTAAGAAAAGCTGCTTCTGTGTCAATTAAAGGTGAGAAAAACACAAGAAATAAGGGGTTTGAATTGTGTAACTTTAATCTTCTTACAAAAAACTTTTTAAAAAATAAAGGCAATAAACGAAAAAGCAAAATCAAAAGCAATTTATCCTAATTCACCACTAACTCGGTAGTTATGTCCAATCCTTTCAACATAAAATATTTCCACTCTAATAGACATAAACAGGTGTGGTCCCTTGTTGTGATATGCGTTGATAGGTGTGGTGCGTTGTTGTGATACTTACATGTTTTATGCTCATATGTTTATTCTAGGTCAGATCATTTTAGGATCAATACTAAATTATTAATTACTGAAAGAGATTAATAAATGTACTTCGAATAACTAATATGGTAGATCAGTTAATGGGCGCATTAAACTAACTCAAATACCTAGACATAAGATTTGGAACCATAAAATGATTGAGTAACTTTATCTTTAGTAGAATGGATTTAATGAGTGCTTACAAGTAAGAGAATCTTAATCCCATTCTATTTACCCACATAACTAGAAAAATTGGGTTAAACTCTGCATTTAAACGCTATAGCACCATATAGCATCAATAATATACTTAGGCATAACAAAGGAAACATAATCCAACTATTTCATCATTGATATACTTAGCATCACTAACGAATATTTGTCCAGAGGGTTGACTTTTATAAGAACATTGACTTTGAAAAAGTGTTGGCCGGATGATTAACGGAAACTTTGAATCATCAAAGATCATATTAAATAGTTTTCTCTACATATTAGGAGTATAAGATAAAGCGCTAGAAATACAAAACTTTGATCAGATGAAACGCTAAAGGCTCTTATCACATGATTTGTATACTTATAAAACACGTTAAAATCATAACTTGTTCTCACATATATTTTATTATTATCAAAATAAAAATTAAGGATCATTATTTTTCAAACCAACTTGGTTCTAACACAATCCATCTCAATACAACCATCAAGTTGTCAATTACTTAATGTTTTCTTGAGCTCAAGGCATAATGTGGACATCAACATTTGTTATTCAACTCAACTTTTGGTGATCATGACCAGGTCATTTGTCTCGACATCCGCATATCAGTTAGTGCATTTTGTATTTATTTTTTTGGGAGATTCTCATATCTCTTGGAAGTCTAAGAAGAAACCAATTGTTTTCAAATCTTTATCTGAAGCAGAATATGGAGCCATGACATCTACGATTTGGGAGATCTAATGACTTACATATCTTCTCCATTTTGTTTTAAGTTACCTAGTACTTGTCGGGATTTATTGTATTGTGACAACTAGTCAACATGTGATATTGCATACATTTCATCTTTTCACGAGTGTACCAAACAACTTCATTTGAACTGCAATATTGTAGTCTTACAACTTACAAATTGTTTACTAAGGGTGTGTTTGGGTGGAAAAATTGAAGGATGAAGTGGAAAGAATGGAGAGCTTTGTAAGAGGAGGACTTTGGGGGGTTTATTTTCATTCATAATACCAAATCCCCCTAATCTGAGGCAATTAAAAAATTGCATTGGAGAAGGATTTTAGAGAGCTTTAATAAATTCTTCAAAATTAATTTTTGTTATAATACTCTTAATATTAAAAATATATTATCATAAATATTCATTTATTATTTTTTACAAAAACACTCATTTTAAAAAGTAAATATTTTCTCTATTTTCTTCCTCCCTTCACCTCTCACAAAAATCCTTCCCTCCCTTCACCTCCAAACTTTCAAAAAGAGCCTAACGTATTAAATTCTTCTCCTTTTCATAACTATCATGTCAAATTTAATCTCAAATGCATATGTTCCCCAACTTGAGTGGAGTTATTAGTTATATTAGTTTTAGCTTAGCTTTTCTCTTAGTTCTATTGTAAGAGAATTAGTTAGCTATTTTATAAGAGTTAGTATTTTTTTTTTAGTTATTGTCTATTGGTATAAATAGACTTTCCAACATTTTACATAATAATAAAATAGAGGAGGTATATTCAATATAACACTTTCCCTTTTATAAGTAATACACACAAAAAAAAAGAAAGATAGTCATGACAAATGGTAAATTTTGAAAGAAAAATATAAATAAAATTTTAATTATAAAAAAAAAAAAAGATATGCACTCAAAAGATTCAATGAATTAAAATATATAAAATCCAAAGGATTTAATTACATTTGTTGATAATTTATATTGTTTTACTAGTTTATTCTTGAAGGAAAATAGTTAGTTTATGGTTTTATTGTACTATTTATTACAAATTGTGAAAAACATATGTAACGTGACTAGGGGTAAGGGGTCTTATAAAAAGGATAAATAAAAATCACAAAGGGGTTATATATTTAGGAATGAATATAGTTTATAGTCTATACTTTGTTAGTCTAAATAGTTTTTACATTGTCAATTAACCACAATTGTGTTATTATTATAGATTTTTCATTTTTACCATAACTATTTCTAAAGTTATGCACATGAATGATTGTGATGTATTGATAGTGTAATTTTTTTTATACTAACCATGTATGACAATTAAACTCAAATTCAAATATTTACAATTTCTTATCAGTTAAGGTATGATTTCTTGTCGATTATGGTAACAATTGTATCACATTTAAAAAATACCAAAAATGGATTTTTTTTTAAAGTTAGGTTTTAATTTGGATTTCAAAATTTATATAAATACAACAGATAAATTTGATTTTCAATTTATTTTTTTTTCTCTATAAAATCCTTTGCAGCTCCTCCTTTACTTGTCTCTAACAAACAAAATTATCTCATCCTCAACAATTTCATTTGCTAATTGTTGACTACTCTCGATTTTTAAGCTGGATTCATTTTTAATTTCGTCATCTACCAAAACACTTAGTAAAATCTATGGCTTCAATTGATCTTAAAGTTAGTAATCATATATGATGATCTTTCCTTCTTTATTTTGTCAAAACTTCCTCTAAAGTCGATTCAACAATTTACTTGTATTGTTGGGAAAAAAATCATAGATAATTATTTCAATAATGCATAATATTTTTCTCCCACTTGTAAATGGCCAAACAGAAAATACAATTTCAAGAGCAATAATAATTGGCAGAAAATTAAATATGAGACAAACACAATTTTTAATGTGGAAAACTTCCAAGAATAAAAATCACGGGGCCTAATTTAGTAAAAACTTCCACTATAATAATTAATTGGTACACCAAAGTCTTCCTAGTAACACTAGGGAACATTAATCAACAATAACAACCTTACAACCTTCCACTAAAATGGGTATTCCAAAGTAACTATCAGAAAAGGTAAAACTAATAAAATTGTATATTTGAATAACAAACTCAATGGTAGAAATAACATACTAAAATTGTAGATCAAACGGAGCAAGTTTGCTATACACTTGTTACCACCGGAACTCAATTTATTTCTTCCTCTCCCTGTTATGTTACTATCCTCGTGCCTTATTTCCTTGTTTTCTCACACGGCTGCCTCCTCTTTCTCTAAAATAGGGATTTCAAATCCTTCTATTTTTTTTATTTCATTCTTCACGTGGGTCAAACCCAATAGACCACATATTCCTTTTGTTTTTCTTTTCTTTCTTTAATAATAATAACAATATTAATAATAATAATAATAATAATAATAATAATAATAATAGTAAAATTGGTGGGTTCCACTTGCGGAGTACCCAACAAATCTCCCCCTCACGACTCAAGTGGGAACATACTGCTCAACCATGCAGACTTTCTTTCTGCTACATATCATCTTCGACATAGGCAAGACCATCGTCATCATATTTGAACCATTCTCATCAGTATGAATCTTTTCAATTGAAAATAACTTCGTTTCCAGTGCATCTCGTATCCAATTGTACCGCACCTCAATATGCTTCGAATTTGCATGAAAAGTTGGATTCTTGCTGAGATGGATCACACTCTGATTGTCGCAGAAAAACACAAACTTGTTTTGCTTGAGGCCTAACTCATGTAGGAATTTCTTCATCCACATGATTCCTTTGGAAGCTTCAGTTGCTGAAATGTACTCAACTTTAGTAGTGGGTAAAACAACACACTTTAGTAACCTTGATTGCCAAGACGCAGCTCCCCCTGCAAACGTCATCATATAACCAGAAGTAGATTTTCTAGAATCAAGATCACCTGCACTATTTGCATCTAGGTATCCATCCAACACAGGTTCACCACCTTCATAGCATAAACACACTTTGGAAGTGCCTCTAAGGTATCAGAGAATCCATTTCACTACTTGTCAATGATCTTTACCAGGATTAGAGAGAAACCGTCTGACAACTCCAACTACATAGCATACATCAAACTACCAACTGCGGATGCATAAGGAACTTTCTTCATCTCTTCTTTGTCTTTCTAACTTGTAGGACATTGATCAGAATTTAATTTGAAATTAGTAGCAAGTGAAGTACTAACAAGTTTGCAATTGCTCATGTTGAACCTATCTAGCACTTTCTCAATGTAATTGTGTTGAGACAACCATAATTTATTATCCTTCCTGTAACGAGTAATTCTCATGCCCAAAATTTGCTTTGCAGGACCCAAGTCTTTCATTGAAAAAGACTTGTTCAAATCTTTCTCTAGAGATGGAATATTCTTAGCGTCATGACCAACAATCAACATGTCATCCACATATAACAAGATAATAATATAATCACCAAAAGAATTTCTTGACAAACACACAATGGTCAGAAGTAGTTTTGTCGTACTCATGTTTCTCCATGAAAGAATCAAATTTCTTGTACCATTGTCGAGGTGCTTGTTTGAGCTCATACAAGCTTTTCTTCAATTTACACACAAACTGCTCTTTACCTTTGACTTTGAAACCCTCTGGTTGATCCATATAGATCTCCTCCTCCAAATCGCCATGAAGGAATGCAGTTTTCACATCAAGTTGT
The DNA here is from genome assembly GCA_037974735.1 of Cicer chorassanicum. Lineage (NCBI taxonomy): Eukaryota > Viridiplantae > Streptophyta > Magnoliopsida > Fabales > Fabaceae > Cicer > Cicer chorassanicum. Next base: position 25,924,831 of record JBBPBP010000004.1, read on the forward strand.
TCAACTTCTAGGTTCAAACTAGCTGCTAACCCAATCACAACTCGGATAGAGGACGTTTTCACCACAGGTGAAAAAATTTCATCAAAGTCAATATCGTTTCTCTAATTAAAACTTTTCAAAACCAATCTTGCTTTGTATCTTTGTTGAGAACTATTCTCTTATGCCTTTATCTTGTATACCCATTTGTTCTTGAATGCTTTTCTACCTTTAGGCAACTTTACCAAATCAAATGTGTGATTCTCATGCAAGGAATTCGTCTCTTCTTGTATGGCCTTCAACCAATTTTCTTTATCAACATTTGTAATAGCTTCTTGATAGTATTCTGGATCTCCACTAATTAGTAATCATCGCATACTCATGTGGAGGATATCTTTGAGAAGTTTGACATTCTCTAGTAGATCTTCTCAACTCAAACTCGACTGGTGGCTTAGTTGGAACCTGCTCATCATGATGAGGTACATGATCATCAGTTACATTCTCATCATCTACCTGTATATCTCCCCCATCAACAAAAATTTCTGCAGCGGGCTTAGGCGCAACATCAATGTAACTTCTAGAAATTGGTTTATGTTTCTCAGCTTTATAAAAAATCTTCAATAGTCTAGTCTTCAAGAAATATCACATATCGACTTCTGTAATTTTCTTGTCAACCGGATCCCATAATTTATAGCCAAACTCTTCATCACCATAACTGATGAACACACACTGATTTACTATCAAGCTTAGACCTCTCATCTCTTGGAATGTGAACAAAACATCTATAGCCAAAAACTCTCAAATGACGATAAAAGACATCTTTCACTGTCCACACTCTATTTGGAACATCACCATTAAGTGGAATTGAAGGAGAAAGATTGATCAAATCCAAGACAGTTTTCATTGCTTCACCCCAAAAGGATTTCAATAATTTTGCATGAGAAATCATACATCTGATTATTTCATTAATCGTACGGTTCATTCTCTCAACAACACCATTATGCTGAGGTGTCTTTGGAACTATTTTCTCATGTTTCATTTCATGTTCTCTACAATACTCTTCAAACAGACCTTTGCATTCACCACTATTATCTGATCGAACACATTTCAATTTTCTTCTCTTTTCTCTTTCAACACTTGCATGAAAATGCTTGAAGACTCTTAGTACCTGGTCTTTAGATTTCAAAGGAAAGGCCCACACTTTTCTAGACTAGTCGTCAATAAAAGTAACAAAATACGATACACCACCAAGAGATTTACTATTCATCATAAAAACATCAGTATGAACTAAATCAAGAATATTTTTCCTCTTGTGAGGACCAGTATTAGGAAAAGAGACTCTATGTTGTTTTCTAGCAAAACAATGAGTCCAAGTTTTTAGAGACGTACCTTTCACAAGAAGAAAATTTGTTGTCGCAAGTATATTGAGTTTTTTTCTCACTCAAGTGACCAAGGCGCATACGCCATAAATCAGAAGAGGCATCTTCAATTGCATTCACTTCATCCTTGCATAGCTTCGCATGCATTCTATAGAGAGAAGTGAAACTTTGCTCTTGCAACCACTAAGGACCCTTTGGTGATTTTACATATGCCACCACCACCAAAGTAAGTGTGACACCCCTCAATATCCAAGGCTTTCACCGGAATCAAATTGAGACGAATATCAGGAACATGTCTAACATTCTTCAATTGAAGCTTGCAACCAATCCCGGTTTCAATCCAAACATCTCCCATACGGATAATTTTACATACTCCTTCATCTCCCATTTTTACCGTGCCAAAATCACCAACTTTGTAAGATGAGAAGAAATCACGCCTAGGAGTAACATGATATGAGGCACCCAAATCAATAATCCAAGTTGAATCTTGACATGCAAGGTTTATGGAATTATCATCACAAACAATGTAGACATTACTAATAGATGCAACTGTTGTTGTATCTTTATCATTTTTCTTCTCTTTGTCTTCATCTCTTTCCCTTGATTGATCTCTCTTAAGGAACCTGCAATTTCTTTTTATGTGACCTGTTTTGCCACAATGATAGCATATCACTTCTTTTCTAGTCCTCGACTTGCTTCTTGACTTGCTACGACTTTCAAAGTTATCACGTCTATAGAAGTTTCTAGATCGACTTCTCCTCTGTGACTCTGTAACTAGTGCTTCTGAATTTGAGGAAGAACGAATCATACCACGTTCCTTTCTTCGAGCTTCTTCATTCAACATGCTCTCTTTAATTGTTGACGTTTTCAGCTTTCCACTTGGAGCTGAATTGGTCAATGTCACAACAAGGACTTCCCACTTATCAGGCAAGGAACTCAACAACAATAACACTTGCAACTCATCATTTCATTTAACATATGACGTTGTCAACTGATTCACTATATTCTGAAAAATACTCATATGTTCTGCTATTGAATCCCTATCTTTGTATTTCATATTCACCAACTTTCGAATCAAGAATGCTTTATTTTCCACATTGTTTTGTTCATACAACTCTTTTAATCTCTCCCACATTTTGTTCGCATCTATTTCACACGGCTGCCTCATCTTTCTCTAAATTAGGGATTTCAAATCCCTTCTTTTTTTTTTTATTCTTCACATGGGCCAAGCCCAATAAATCACATATTCATTTTTTTTTCTTTTCTTTCTTTAATAATAATAACAATAATACTACTACTACTACTACTACTACTACTACTAATAATAATAATAATAATAATAATAATAATAATAATAATAATAATAATAATAATAATAATAATAATAGTAAAATTGGTGGGTTCCACTTGGCGAGTGAGCCCACCCAACACTTGTATACGCAAATCATGAGCTCTTTTTTTTCTTTTCAAAATCTTGATTTCATGAGTGTGGTCCGCCAACATTATATTTAAATATCATTCCTGTTACAATGATACATGTCTCCTCTTAAAACAAACAATGTCGAGTTACAAACATCATTGCACAATCTATATGCTTTCTAGTAACGGGTTTTAGAATGAGGTGAAATTAGATTTGCCACTTCCATTTCAAGATGACGACAAATATATCAATATTTTGAATTTTGGTATTAATGGAATTATTTTTCTCTATCAAGGAGAAGAATATATATAAGTTGTATTGTGGAAACCAACTACTAATGAGTTTAAGGTCATTCCTCCTAGTCATGTTTTTTCACTACCTTATGTCATCACTTTGACTACAATTCATGGACTTGGTTATGATAGTATTAGTGATGACTACAAAGTGATTCGATATGCCCAAATTTTTCAGTGCAATGACTTTGATAGTATTCGAGTAGATATGCCAATGACTTTTGACAACATGTGGGAGATTTATAGCGTAAAAAGTAATTCTTGGAGGAAACTCGACATTGATATGCCTTGTCGTGATATTGAAAGTGTTGATGCGTACATGAATGGAATTTGCCATTGGTGGGGACAAACAAGTGATGAAGAATATGTGGTTTCATTTGATTTAAGCGATGAAGCATTCCTTAAAACGCATATACCTCTAGATATGTATGATAGTTTAGAATCTGAATGGGTTGAGAGACATTTGGCGGTGTTATGCAAATAATGCATCTTTTTATATATCAGTTTTATGTGAACATGGTGTCATGGAATCATTCACTAAATTGTTCAGTGTTGGACCCTTAATTGATGTTGAGCATCCTATCGGAGTAGGAAAAAATGGTGATATATCTTCAAAAGAAAAAAAAAATGATGATCTGACATATTTTGATTTAAGTATTGGAATTATTGAAGATGTGTGTATTCAAAAAGAGTCACTTCATTGTCAAATTGTAATTTATAAGGAATATCTTCTACCGTTGGAAGAATAAATTGTTTTTAGAGACTAAGTTCATGGCTTTTATGGCAAGAGTTTTATGAGTACAATTATTATGATTATCTAAGTTATTTTCTTGTTATAATGTTCTGATTTTTAGAAGAAAGGGACCCTGGTAAACCAAAGTACAACTGAGAGTTAAATAAAATCTAACCAAAAATTATTCAAGCCGCTTTTACAAAATCATTTAATATTATACAATTATTATTTTTATGCAAATAATCATAGTTGTTGATTCACCGTATTGTATTTATCATATCTCACAAAGCTTTAGAATTTTTTAACTTAAAGATGAAGTAAATATGAATTTTTTAAATGTTAAATATTCAAGATGAAAGTAACAAAAATATGGATATAGAAATCTAATTTTGAGCTCATATTTTATGGAGGATCTTTTTATATTGTTGTTTAACATTTTAGCAAAAATTCATTCAAAAATATATGTTAACTTAACAGCAAGACTAAAACTGCATGCATAATAATTTTATAGTGACTAAAAGTTGTATTTTTATTTTACAATGACTAAAATTGAAAAATTTAAATGTTATAAGAATTAAAAATATATTTAACCATATTTTTATTTTTATTTTGGAACAGAGTATATCACTTTTGTTTTCTTGAAAA
>JBBPBP010000004.1:25929997-25943253 GCA_037974735.1 Cicer chorassanicum
ATGGATTGTCATAGAGAGGTACTCTTAGAGTCAAGATATCTCTAATCTTTTTAAATGCTAAGAGATATTATATAAGTTGCTAAATTTTTCAAGTGAATACCATTGATTTTTTTGCTCTTTTTTTAAAAAAAAAAAGATAAATTAATACCATAAGACTTAATTGTAAATTAGGGATTTCATGTAATAGTACAATTTTTGTTTGTGAAAAAAATGTCTAATTCCAAAAATTTGTGGTGGGTTTAATTTTGTTTGACCTCAAAAATGCAGATTTTAGTGATTGTGGACGGTATTTAATTTTTTTAAAACACACCTGTAATAAATTCTTAGAAAATTAAAATGAATGTTATTATTGTATACATAATTGAGTGTTATATATTATTATTTCATATAAACCTTATCTATTTGATGTTTGTGGAGATTTTATTTGAAACAATTAATTTATATTGAAAACCTACTTAAATAAGAGTCAGTGAAAACCTACTTAAATAAGGGTCACTGAAATAAATTCAAATTAACGCATTTATTGACAAAAGATTGAGATAAGAGCATCTATGCTACACTGTCACGTAGAAAACAAAAACAATTAAATATGTTACGTATAATCTTAATTATTATATTTTTAGTACAGATAAATTAAATATGCATAAAAGTTGATTGATTATGTCGGAAATTGCGGTGGAGGGAATGGTTTTATACAAAATCTTCATAATCATACTGATGGAACAAGCAATGCTACATACATTATCCAATACAATGGAAAGGTAAAAAATAAAAATAAAAAAATCAAATCTAAATATTTTTACAAAATTAACTTCAATGCTATTCTTAATAATGATAATTAATATTTCATGATGTCGATAACTTAAAGATATTATTGAATTTTTTTAAAATATAAAGATAAAGATAAGACAACAACTATTAGCAATTTGAAAAATTATTCTAATGCTTCTGAAGAATCTCTAATGGAGGTAATTTTTAAAGTCGGAAAAAAAATATAGAAAAATAAATTATATTATATATTTTTTGTACAATAACTAGAAAACTTATATGATTCGAAAAATCTTTAACGATATTTTTCTTATTTCCTGAATTAGATTTACGCCCCAATTTTTATTTTCCTCGTCTTTTTAATAAACTTTTAGCTTAAAAATATCTGTTACGATAACCCCAACACTACAAACAAACTCTTTTCTTTTCCTCTCTTTATTTCCACACACAATCTCTCTCTCATTCTAATTCATTGTCGTTTGTGATGCTGCATTTGACTCTACTCAGGAGACAATGTTGTTTGGAAACTAAATCATTTTCAAATTTTTGTTTTTGTTTATTTCCTTTGCATTGTGCTTAGTTGTTTACTCTAATGTCACCTATGATGGAAAATCATCATAAATATAATTCTCTCAATTCCAATCTTGCTTTATTAAATTGGGGGAAGATGGAGAAGATGAATAAATAAGGGAAGAAGATGAAGAAGTTGGAGGAATAGGATGAAAAAGAAATTAGGGGAAGAATAAATGTTAATCATTAAGATGAAGAATGAAATAGATAGTAAAACATGTTTAGATTTGATATTTTGTTTTAAAATATTATTGATTTTACTGTCATTTTGATCCGTGATTACTTAGCTATAAGAGAGTGACATATCAAATGCCTCATAATCATTTACGTCAGCAGATTAATAATCAATCTAACGTAACTAAATTAAGAGACATTTGATTGGGTAAATGACTAATTTGAATTTTTAACTTAGTAAAAAATTAAAGTAAAGTCTCATACACATTCAAGGATCAAAATGTTTGTTTACCGTTAAAAGTTCTAAAAAATATATATATCACCAATTATACTAATACGTAAAATTCTTGAAAAACTCCTATATAATTGCACTATTACAGTAAAATATTGTATGTATTTTAATCTTATTGAATATTTCATGATTAAGCAAAAACTATATTATTTATTTCTAAAATATTTATCAAACTTATAAATTTACACCAATAAGAGTTGTCATATTTTTAAACAATTTTATTATTCTTAATATAAGTTATAAATCCATTCGGGCTAGCCCCAGCAATACTTTGAATCTTGGACAAAGTGGACAAAAGTTACTTTGAATCGTGGACGGCAGGATTCGAACCTGCGCGGGCAAAGCCCACATGATTTCTAGTCATGCCCGATAACCACTCCGGCACGTCCACAAGTTGATACTTTGCTTGAACTAAATTTTACCTAAATATGACCAACTAAATTTAACTTTGTATTGAAATCAAGTTAATACGGAAAAAAAATTCAGGATCTCTAAAGTCTAACTAAATGCCAATTTGATCAAAATATATATACACTAGTCCATTAGTGGTAAAAAAGAAAAGGTAGTAGTACATTTAGGCTTAGTACAAATTTAATATAATTTTAAGCTCCCTTAGAAAAAAATTAATCCGTAATTATAAATTATATATTTTTATAATTTTTTAAATATACTATTTATTATTAATTTATCTTAAAAGATAAAAAGTAAAAAATTATACCCTTGTATAATAAAAGAGTATTTTTGTAACATTTGTGTATAAAATGAACACAATAATTACTTGACAATGTTTATAATATATGTGAAAATGAAAAAAAGTGATTTATAAAAATAGGAGATAGTAATGTTATACCAATTTAGCTAGTCTTTTAACATGATTAATTAATATTTTAAAATCATCTTTGAAATTGTAAATTATAAATTATATTCGACTTATTTATAGAGGTGAAAATAGGCCGAGTCGAGTTAGAATTTTTAAAGTCTGAGTCTGATTTATTAAAAAATTGAAGGACTAAGCCTAACTAGTGACTTGTTATAGGCTTTTTCTAGGTCTAATTTTGATGTTTATGAAAGTCTGGTACAATCTATTAGCCTATTTAAAAGTATATTTTATATCAACATTTTTAAATAAATAATCAAACAAATTTTTCAATAGATTAACAAACTAATAAAATCAATGAAATTAAGTTTTTTTTTTTTTATAGATTTAACAAGACATTTAAAAGAATTTGACTTTATATGACATCATATTTCAATTCTATTTTATCATAACATATTCAAATATATCAAAACCTAATGTAGAATAATATGATTAAAATATTAAAAATTTAACAAATTTATAATTCAACATAAAGTTCAATATCTAATATATAATAATAAGAATGATAATAATATTAGTAATAAAGTTATTATTCATATTTATTTAAGTAGGTCAGCTTGATAAGCCTAAAAGATTTTTCTATAGTATATAGTATGATCTTTTTTAGCTAAATAGGCTTCTAAAGAAATTTGTCTTTATGTATTAAAAAAAAGTATCGCATAGCCTAGATGGATCGTAAGCTAGGCCGCAGGCCCCGTTAGACGGCTTTTCCTATTTTCACTCCTACCTCACAATATGAATAATGCATCCATCATGTTATTTGCTTATTTTCAAATGCATCTATGATATTATCAACTTAATATATTTAGAGTGCGTTTGATTTGCTCAAAAATTTGGGACCAAACAACATAACCCCAGTTATATTGTGTTTAATTATAGAACTGATCACGTAACTGGACAAAATGAGAAGTGGGAGAATAGACAAAAACTAAACTTTTTGTTTGTCAATATACCATGAGACAAAAATAACCTTTTATTTTCAACTCAAAAATATTCCCTAATTTCTTTTCTCTCCTCCATCTATCTTCTCTCTCCTCTCTTTGTCAGTTGATTATCAATGATCGCATCATAATAAAAAAGAACATTAAAGATTATTTTACCTGCTGCCATTATTATTGTATTGTGGGTGTACAATATTTGCTTCTTCTATACTCTTACTCTATTTGATATAGATGATGCATTTTTTTTAATGAAGAGTTGAAATCAAGATTAGGGACCAAATGACGTTTATAGGCTCCATTCTACCATGAAGAATTAGAGCCCACTTATATAATCACCATTGAAGATCATAAGGCTTGAGACCATTCAACAAGCAAACTTCTATAATCTATGTACCACTAGTTAGTTTCTTAATAGTTAATCAATTTAAAAACTTATATATTGTTACATTATCCCACTAGATCCAAATGACCTAACTATTGGTCTAAATGAGTAATTAAATAACTTCCTTAAGAAACAAACACATGAATCATAATGATAGTTCCTCTAAAAGTGAGTATTATCATCTACATATTACAATGTGTTTTCTTGGTCCACATGACGTATATTTTTTCAAAAGTTAAAGTGTGCATAAATATGAGAAAACAACATAATATAAAAGTAAAAGTTTTATTATTAAAATGTATGTATATAATCATAAAGTGGAACTAAATATAATTTTTCTTCTACATTATCCTTGAACTTTATTGGTGGCATGCCCTTAGTAAAAGGATCGGAGATCATCAAATTAGTGTTAATGTATTGAATAACCAGTATTTTATCGTTAATTCTTTCTCTAATGGCTAAGTACTTAACTTGTTTGCTCTAACTTCCACTTTTATTGTTCTTAACCATAAAGACAACAGATAAATTATGTAAAACATTTCAAAGACCTAGAAATAGAATATGTGATTCTAAGCCTAAAAATAAAACTCTTAAGTCATACACTATGAGAAATATCCCCAAAATAGGAGACAAAATCAACTCCCATTGTAGAATTAGCAAACAAGGTTTTCTTTCTATTTCTCTATGAAATAATTTCATTGACCATCATAAAAATGTATCATGATGTTGATTTGCGATAATCAACACAACTAACACTATCAAAATCTAAATAGTTGATCACATATGGATTGTTCGTTTATGTAACACCCTATTTTTTTAATTATAGGTTCACGTAAATTACAAGATATAATCAAGTAAATAATTGTTTTACGATTCTTCTTCTTCTTACCATTAGTGGATTGGAACAACACTATTCCTTTTGTGGGTTTTGTTTCAGTTTACGTAGGACTGCGTAAAATGAGTTTGCATAGGAGTAAGTGAAAATATTTCACGTGAATCGAAATCATGAACACCTACGCAAATTCAGTTTGCATAGGATACGTGAAATGAGCTAACGTATACTAAAATGTTCAAAACTAAACATAAGTTATTATAAAACACGTACACCTACGTAAACTGAGAATGTGTAGGGTACTCGACTGATTTTGCGCACATAATAATTACCATATACTTGATTTTGATTATGATTATATTTATGCAAAAATGGTGCATACTATGTATACTGATGGAACGAGTTACAACTAATGATTCTGGTAATAATGAGGGTGGTCGCGTTAGACCAACGACTTTTGCACGGGTTCAGGGTCTTGAGGAGTAGTAAGAAGTATAACAGGAGCAGTGGACACAAACGAAACAACGCCAATTACAACAACAATAGGCTCAAAAAGAGTAGCAGACACAACAGGAAACTGAAGTATAGCACATAAATTAGCCTCCACAATCTGATATCCTACTGACACATTTGTCTTAAGGATATTCGGTGAACACAAGGCCACTCGACTTTTGCAGCAAAGTGGTAATTTTCTTGATCATAATAAATTTATAATATTTGTTGTCATAATGTGTTTTAATGTATATTTTTTTCCCTTAATTTATTTCAAGATCCTGAAAAGCTATGGGTATTTAGCAATGGAAAAAATTGAACGAAGTAGTCATTGAACATGAAGAGAAGGAGCAGTTGGTTAAGAGTTCAGGATTATATCCGTTTGTAAAATACAACTATCAAATGATTGACAAATGGATCACATCTGCTTTTGTAGAGAGGTGGCATCGAGACACTAACAGTTTCCATCTTTCGATTGGGGAGATAACAATTATACTTGACGATGTTTCTTCATTTCTACATTTACCCATCACTAGAGCATTCTTTACTGTTACTGCTTTTAACAACGATGAGGCGCAAATGTATTAGTTGAACTGCTTGGAGTTACTAAAGTCTCTACTCATGCTGAATTTAATATCAAGCGGACAACCACAATTGGATATAGCTGACTACTTGAAGTGTACAATCAGCATTGTCATGACCAACTATAGGAGAGGACTGCGAGGTCGTTTCTATTCTTTTTGGTTGGTTGCATCATTTTCACTGATAAGAATGAATTCATTGTCAGTGTTGTGTACTTGGTGTGCTTTAGAGACTTCAACTCATATGGAGGATACACATGGGTTGTTTCTGCTCTTGTTTACTTATATGATAATCTTCGCAAGGCCATTATGCATCACACCAAAAAAAATTTATGGGTATTTGAAACTGTTACAAGTAAACTCAATTGTTGCTCAGTAATTTGATAAATTATATTATTAATTATAAATTAATGATATGTTATTATAAATGTGCAGGCTTGGGTCTATGAGTATTTCTCTACTTTATGCGTAGATTGTTGTAGACCTTCTCCTAGATATGTTGAGGAGAAACCCAAATCACTTCGATGGAAGGCAAAGAGGGATAAAGGTTTGGTTCTTCCATTTAGGAAATCCATTGATGTTGATTAGGTATCCTAGACACTTAAGAACATTGAGCAACACACTCGTTTCATGAGGCTTCTTTATTTCGAGAGTGGATATAGTAGGGGTCTGAAGATGTATGCACATCTATCAGATAGGGTATTGCATCAATAATGTCATGTTTATACCATTTTTGGTTCACCATTAGAGATATTAGGTCATATGACCACTCAAGAGAAAATGGACCTAATATTCACGTAGTATGTTGTGCAAGTAGTACAAGATCCGTTGATTGATGGGAACCAGGTTATGTCAGTCCATCAGTTGCATAACCTTTTGACGTTGTTTCATCCACTACTGATATACCGATAAATGCATTAAAATTTATAACATATTTTATTAGTCATCTATTTTCTTATCTAAATTAATTACTATTCTTTAATACAATGTCGAGCATTATAAATTGCAGAAAGAGCTTATCGACTATCAATTAGTATTATCTGATGGTATTGAACTCGTCAATGAGTTGATTGCGATTCTGCATACTCAGATGAGTGGTGGTAGAGATTGGGCAAATGTAGTACTATGTTGTAGGAAGCATAGAAGGGCTTAGGGTTTTTGTATTATGTTTAGTTATTTTGGTTCATACTTGGTGGAATATTTTTTATATCTTGTTTGAATATTTTGGGTGCATTGACAATAAAGATCTATGACACTTTTATTTTGGATATGTTTAAGAAATACTTTAGTAATATTGAATTTCAACAATTTGGATATTGATTGTATAATATTGATTGTCAAAAATTAGGAAATATCAATCATTCACGTTTAAAAAAGGTTTATTGCTAGTGCGTGAAAATATTTGCAACGAATCATGCATGTTGTATAGGTGAATTTGGCTTAAAGTAAACATGTTAAAATTGATAAGTTATTAAACAACAAAAAAGGTTAGATAAAGTCAAACTAAATATCATAATTAGTACGTGCACGAAGTGACAATTCCTAACAAATGCAATAACAATCATACGATGATCTGACAAAGATGCTGGCAGTGGACTTCTAAGTTGAAAGAAAGTTTGCGATTGGTTAAGTGACAATGATATGAAAATCAAGTTAAACTTCAAAGTAATCACATATCCCATTTTCGGAAGTGTCGTCCAAAAATTCATAGTTGCAACTTGTTCAACGTATACACTATGTATAAGTTGTTGAAGATAACATTCTCCGCCAAATATTCTCTTATAATGAGGTTTGAATGGTTGAAGCTCTGCCAAACATTCTTGAATGATGAATGCTCGAAAATTCTCAATCATTCCAAGTAAAGATGCAACTGCACGATATCCACAATTACCATCATCATTGATGTCAATAATGTAATCTATGAATTCAACCGGCAACCAATCCTTGAAAAGAATAAATTTAGGTTGTTGAACCTTACTGACTGATGGTCGATGTGTAAGCTCTTTGACTTATGATCTAGGTTGTTGTACCTTACTGACAGATGTTTTAGTGCTACATGCATTTGTATCATTGCATCAAATTGCATCCATACAGTCCCACCAAAATGGATCACGCTTGGTTGATTTTTCTTTTTGATACCTTACTTTTTCCTTTTTAGGTGCACCCTTTGTTTTAACCTTATCAACAAGTGGACACGTTGACGTAGTGGATGAATAAGCAACCTCGTGAAATTTACCCTTAAGTGCAATTTTTTTAGGTATATCAAGCTCATCAAATTTTTTCACTATGACATCTATTTCATGTTTCACAGATATCTCTGAAGGTTTACATGATTCATCATAATCAAAATTTAATTTACTCCACCAAACACGAATAGCGTCTAAAGGAATGTGACGTGATATCATAGTATACTTGGTTATTTCACATGCACAAGGCCGACCGTGTGTTGTCCTAATAGTGCAACGATATCCATACTTATCAATACCAACATACTTCACACAATCATACTTAACATCAATGTGATCTATTGCATTTTTAAACACAACACCATGCAAATAAGTGTACAATTTGTTGTTGTGTTGATGTATATTTTTAATGATGCTCTACTACTATGTCAATGCATCTTTTGAAAGATGCACCTTTTGAAATAGCCAATGGTTTCACTAATTTTCATGGAGAATTGATAGAGAAAATTGAGTTAGAAGTTGGAAAAAAAATCTGCTATTCCGTTTTTGACATCCGTTACCATTATCGGCACTATTAATCACTGCTTTTTGCTCCTCCAGTACCTAGGGGATAAGTACCACCGTCCATTCATTCACACTACTAATTGAGTTGTGCCTTTTTTTGTAACAGTTTAGTTCTTACCGTTACCAGCACTATTAATCACGATCTTCTCACTCCCTTCCATCCATTGGAAATAATGAGTTTTATCTTCCTGTGGGAATCGAAATCGATACCTAGTGGATAAGTATAACTGTCCATTCATATTGGGAATGAATGGACGGTGGTACTTATCCTCTAGGTATCGGGTTCGATTCCCACGGAAGACAAAAACTCGTTATTTCCATTGGATGGAAGGGGGGTTAGAAGATCATGATTAACAATGCTGGTAATGGTAAGGGTTGGGCTATTACAGTACCTGTTATATTTTATAAGTTGCTCTGCATTAGTCATCTTGAAATATCTATATATTGAGTTAAGAAACTCATTTTTGAGTGAGACCAGTTGGGTTTGAAAGAGGATATTTAGTAATTTTGTCATGTTAAAATTTATGACTTTACTAAATACAAAAATGGCTCAGTAGTATTGTAAACGTAGCTGCTCTATCATAAGATTTTTATGTAATGTTGTTAACTTTAAAATACCATAACTTGAGTTATATAGATCAGTTTTGAGTGCAACTAATTGTGTTTGAAAGCTTAAATATAACACTATTTTCCTTGAAGTTTGATGCTAATACATGGTGTGTGTGTGTATGTGTGTGTGTGTGTGTATATATATATATATATATACTTATATGATTCCTATGTTAAGCGCATGTTCAATTGTGTGAATGGAGTAAATGATTATTCGTATGTTATGATCAGATATATACTATATTATGATTATGATTATTAATATTAATATTATTATAGTTATATATTAATGTATATATATATAGGGTTCATTCTAGCTAGATGAACTCTCCGTCTATATACGACATGAGCGAGGGTAATTGGAGCGCCACTTACAAGCTTAATTATGTTCAATATTACCAAAAGATGTTATTCAAGTAGAGGGCATTGGGTGAATCCAATATAGTGTTTATGGCTTACTTGTTATGTAAAGTGTAAGTCATTATATTACTCATGTTTAGTGGCTTAAATTGTTTGAAAGATTTTAGGCTAGAGGAAGAAGAGGTATTTGAGTATAACTTACAAAAAAACAGTATTTTATTAAATTGAGGTATAGTTTGTCAAGAGGACTTTTCATGATTTTTCATGCTTTTACAATTTATGAAGTAGTGTTTGGGTTCTTTTCTTGTAAAACTCAAATTATAGTTTGAGAAGCAAACAAAAAAAAATGTATCAGCACACTTAGAAAGTGTGAACCAAGAATTTTAAATGAAGACCTGAAGTGTGTATGATGAAAGAGGGTCTATTGAAAATTTTTACAAAAACAATTGAATGATGGTTTGTAGCTTAGACTTTTGCCTTCAAGTGTTAGGTACACTCCTATTTATATATGACAAAGGCTTTAGATTTGTTATATAAAATAAATTTGTTGTGCATGTGAATGAAGACCCCATGTAATCTTCATTTTGTGTTAAAAACTAATAAGTCCGTTCTTTTCTTTCATTTGAATGCTCTTTTACTTTTTGAGAGGAGAAGGTAATATTGTATACTTAACATTATGCCATCTCTAATTTGTTTACTATAACTGTGTTGAAACTTGAAAAAGTGTCAAATCAATTTTGTACTTGAAAATACTCTTTTTCCTTTTTGTAGCTTACAAGTAGAGTGAGTGATTAGGACATTCTGATAAAAAAAATGTTGGCCATTCTTCAAATGACAAAACTTGTGTTGTTGAGTTCTTATTGGTCTAAATAAAATCTATAATAGTCTGGCATCATTGTTTGGTCAAACAAAGCCTTTATGATATATTTCTTTTGCATAGTACCATAAGAATCTTCTTCATATTATCTTTTAATCATTCTAATCCATAAGTGACTTCTTAAATACAAGAGTCTCGAGATGACTTCAACATCAAAGTGGATTCTTTTTTATCGATGATTTGACTTTCACGTATGTAAAATACTTATGTTGGCTTTAACAGATGATAATTTTTTTTGTCTTCATTTTCCAACCATAAGAACGTTATTTACATTGTTTTCAGTGATAATTAACTTTGTTATATTTAAGAGTAAAAAATTTATGGGTTGTTTACTTTGTGAAAATATTTCCTATTTTTAATTTTTAAAATTAGTGTTAATTTTATTTGTTAATAAGGAGGTAACATATTTTTGAAGTGAACAATCTTCTACATTTCTAGAAATATAAAAATGTCAAAAAGTTGTTTTCATTATTTTCGAGAATGTATCTTCATTTAGTAGTATCATTTCATCTTATTTCTATGACAATTGTTTACTTCAAGAGTCTATCATCAAACTAAAATGAATACTCATTTTATGAAATGAAAACATGAAATGTTTTCACAAAATAAATGACTCCTTATATTGTAATTTGATCATGTTTGTAACTTCGAACACTAGAAAAAACACACAAGATCATCAAACTCCTTAAAAATATAATTAAGATGTTTAGAGGAGACAACAGAGACATCCATCTCAAGGGTGGAACTAGAGAGGAAAACAACCTCAAAAGAAACCCTATTCTCGCTCTCTAGGAAATAGTTGGGACCAACAACCTTACTTTTCAGTTGCATCAATGTTTGGATATTGACAAATTAAGAACCAGATCCAAGACAATGTTTGAAAGTGTTTGTGGAAAACCATACCATTTGGTCAATGCTATCAATGAGGAGATGTAGAACAAATGGCCAAATATTGTATTAAGCAAAAGTTTAAGATAAAGATGAATAGTGTGATTGTTGCTAGACCAACTACTAAGGGAAAAGTTTATACTCCAAGTGGTGCTGATGCTTCTCAATTGGAAGGTTTCATATAAGATAGTTATGATATGTTAGGTAATCTTCTAATTGTGTTATTTGATTCAAGTGTCACTCATTCGTTTATTTCTATTTGATTCAAGTGTCACTCATTCGTTTATTTCTATAATAGTGTGATTTCTAAGGATTCAAGTGTTACTTCCTTACCCTTTTATTTGATTGATTATACTCCAACTACTAAACCTATTATTGCACATTGTGTATGTTTGAACTATCATATATTTATTCATGATATAAAATTCCTAATTGATTTGATATGTTTGTCTTTGATACAATTGCATGAGATTTTAGGCATGAATTGATTATCTTCCAACCAAATTCTTTTAGGCATGGACTGGTTATCTTTCAACCAGATTCTTTTAGACTGTGCACATAAAACCATAATTTATTTTTATCGTGAGAATTCTAGATTTATTTCTACCAATCAAGTAAAAGTTTATCTGAGAGAAGAAGCGTAAGGATACATGTTACTATCTTTCTTAGAAATAGAGAGTGATACAATGTTAAACTAAGTTCCAATTGTGAATGATTTTTTAAATGTACTTCGAGATAATGTTCTAGGTTTACCACCAGTTAGAGACATTAAGTTTTTGATCAATTTAGTTCTTGGATCATAACCCATTTCTATCGCACCATATAAGGTGTCACTTACTAAGTTAGTTGAGCTGAAGATTCATCAAGACGACTTGATGTCAAAGCAATTTCACAAGCAATGTGTGCATCTAATTAAGCTTGTCAAATTTTTCTTGTGGTTAAAGTGTCAGATACTAATGTCAGGACACACTGATATGAGTTCAAACCTCGGTTTGTAAAAAATGTGCTCCTTTTTTATAACTTCAGGATCAATTTGACCCGTTTTCAACCTGTTTTATAACATCAGTGGATCAGTTTGACCCATTTTCAACTTGTTTTGCAATCCAATTCATTTAAAACAAATCAAATAGATTATAGGGTCCTGATGATGTTTTAAAACAAAATGTTCTAAAAATCAAAACCCAAATCAAATCATAAAAATACCCGAAACTCGAAAAATCAAAGAACCAACAAGGTAGAGGCAAAACAAAGCTCTTATAGCAAATGTAAGATAATTACAAATAATCATACGTTTCTGATAACAAAAGAACTTTCAAGATCAATAAACAAAATGCGGAAAATAAGAATAACTCATTTATCTCCCACCATTGTTATTCTTTTCTCCAAACTCTAACTCTCTCCAATATAGATGGTGTAATTTTTAAAATGAAGGGATGAAATAAATTTTAGGGACAAAAGACTACTTATAGACTGGATTCTACTATCAAGAATTAAAGGTCACTACCATCCATATAATTGTCATTGAAGACTATTAAGGCATGTTTGATGGAAATGATAAGAAACAAGATAACATATATTTATCACATCTTGTTTGAATTTAGTATTTGATGAAACAACGAGATATGATAAGATATTCTTGAATTCTATCATATCCTACCTATGTAGTTATAATTTTTATCATGAATATGAACTGAGTTAGAAACCAGTAGGATATGATAAAAAATAGTAATTTACTCAGTTGTCTTTAAAAAATATACAAAATTGAAATATAATAAAATATAAATATAAATAAAAAACAATATAATTTGATATTAAAATAAAACATTAGTAATTAATTTTAAAAAATATGAATGTTTTATGACA
>JBBPBP010000004.1:25943726-25980922 GCA_037974735.1 Cicer chorassanicum
ATAATTTTTTTAAAAGTATTGTATAAGTTTATTTAAAAAAATAGTATATAATTTTCACAAATGATAAGTTTTTTTTACTAATTTATAATTTTGTCATTTAAATATAATAAATATATGTTATATCATATCATAATGAAGTGTGTTCCACATACATGATTTAATAAAATAATATTAAATTATTTGTTATCATGTGAGCATCAAACACAAAATAAGATAATATTTATCTTGTCACTATCTTATCATATTGTTAGTATATTTTATATCCTATCATGTCATCAAACAAACCAAACTTAAAACTATTCAATAACCAAAGTGAGTTTTTATTAGCTATTATTACTCTCTCTATCTCTCTCCCTTATCTCTGACAATCATTTCTCTATATCTCTCTCCTCGATAAATATTTACACTCGAACAAGTTTGTATATAAAATAAATGTTATTGTAGTAAGTTTCATATTATTTATTTGTAATGTCTATTATCCATCAAACATAGTATAAGACAAAAAATGGTTCAATACATAACATAAGGGGGTTATGTTGGTGAGATCATCACTATAATTCTCTCATATTAGATTTAAACATTAGAGGATCCAAATTCAATATTTACGGTCCTTAATTATATTCGCAAAATATTAGGTATAAAATCTTGGACCTTCACTTTTTCCTTTTGTTTTCCTTTTTTATTTTCTTTACTTAGAAAGGATGATTTAAGATCAATTTTTGGTCCAAAATCACCCATCTAAATCGTTTTTTTTCTTCTCTATTATTTAAATAAGTAATTCTACATATATTTAGTTATCTTTATCGTGATTTCGTCATCTTAATGCGACATTGTTGTTTATTTTCCGTTTTGGTGCGACGTTTTGATTTCTCGTCTTGGTGCGAAGTTTTGATTTCACGTATTGGTGTGACGTTCGTTTAATCTAGAGTAAACTCAATCAATGCCTTTAACATATTCAATATTCCTGCTTTAAAGACATGAATATTTCAGACACTTCAATTTTATCATATTTGTAGATTTTGTCTTATTTTTGGACATTTTATCTTTTTATACTATAAATATGAATGATTAAGTTTCTTCTCAAATACACCATTTTTAATTTTAAATATTTTAAATAGTATTATTCTCGATCGATATAATTTTTATCAATTTAAATTAATAAATATTGCCTTTAATAATAATAAAAAAAAAACTTATAAGCCCAACCCAAACACGGTTGACAGAATAACCATAAAACAAAACAATGGTTTTTTCGTTTAATTAACCGTGTGCGCAATATTTTATTCTCTTCTGAATCGTTACTCTTCAGCACATTCCTCACGTTATTCCCTTCCCTACATTCCTCGAATTCGGCTTTATTTCAAGTTTATCTACTCATCACTTCTACCTACTGGGGATTTGGACAATCATACATACTACTTATCTATTGCCACCTCACATTTTTCTAAAATTCCAAGAATACCATTTTTTTATTTATCTTTTATAATACAACAAAACCATTTTTAGTTTTCATTTATATTTTTTTACAGAAAATAAATATATATTCCATAAAACTTATTATCTCCCATTTTATGAAATATATATTTTAAATAATTATACCTACTTTATACAACTCATAATTTGAGTTCTATAGAATATAAGTATTGCAAAACTTAAAAGTGTGTTTTCCAGAATACCATTAAACTCAAATTTAATTTTTATGAAATGTGAATTACAATAATGAGAAATTACAATATTCTAAAAAGAAAAACATTTAGATATATATTGATCTATTGTAATTTTTGTGGAGGTGAAAGTATGAGAGTCAATTAGATGAGCTGTTAGCAGACTACTACTTGGACTTGACTTGCTAAATAATTGGTTTTGTTTGTTTGTTGTAATTAAGTTAACAAAACCAAATTAAACTTTAGATCGAGTTGGAATAATTAACTGAGCATGTCCCAAGGCTTATAGATTAGATCATTATTACGACTCAATAATAGCTCATTTATATATATATATATATATATACCATACTTGTAAGGGAACTGCTCTATACTAATATCTTCATGAATATTTTATATTACTTTAAATTATACGAAAGAAAATATTATATTGATTATTTAATTTTTCTATATCAAATTAGTCATTTTTTTTTATAAATATTATGGTTTTGACTTATTTTAGTAATAATTTTATTTCAATCGTTTTTAATTAAAGATTTTTAAAATTTTACTATGAGTTTTATTATCGATCATATAATTAAAGACTAAAATAATAATAATTTTTTAATTTCATGATTTAGATTAAGAGAATTTTACGTTTAATTTCAAGAATTCTAATATGTATGTCACTCGAATTCTCTATAGTTCTATTATTTTTCTGAAAATTTATTGAAAGTTTATTAGAGAATGAGTTATAATTTAGAGATAGTCATTAATTTAGCTTGTGTTTTTTTGAAGACACGAGCATTTCTATGCAGCCATTAGGGGTGGACAACGAACGGGTTCGGGTTCAAATCCCACATCCGAATCAACCCACGGGTGACACATATAGACCCATTTTTCGACCCTTTTATAGCGGTTTAGGTCGGGTTTCGGGTTAGATATGTCGGGTTAGACGAGTACCCGTTGAAGGGCTAATGCATTTTTTGAGCCGTTTTTCATAAAAAAAATTCTTACTAGATCAAACCTAACACAAATGAGTAACTTCGACGAGAAGAGCAAACCAAAACAAGCACAAATTATAATATCTTTCAAACAAACAACAGAAGATGGTGAGACGGCGATGGGTGAGACGGCGATGATGGTGAAAGTGGCGATGGTGTCGGCGACGACGATGTGAGGCTATGGATGTGGCTGTGTGTGAGCATCAAAGACAAGAGTTTGAGAGGGTTGGGAGGCTGAGTTTGAGAGGGTGGGGCGGTTGAGTTTGAGAGTGAGAGTGGAAAATGTGAGAGATTAGGGTTTCAATTTATAATTGGGCATTTTGTATAAAAAATAAACTAAAATTTTGATTTGGGCCTTGTGTACCTGAGTTGTAAATGTCTAGGTTGTAAATGTATGTCATGTTGTGTTATTAATAATAATAATAATAATAATAATAATAATAATAATAATAATAATAATAATAATAATAATAATAATAATAAATTCGGTCGGGTTTGAGTATTGACGGGTTCAAATTAATCATCCGAACCTGACCGTGCCCATTTGAATCCTTATTTTTTACCCGTCTAACCCACCAACCCGTAGAAACCCGTCCGAAAGCTTAAATATCCTATTGGGTCGGTCGAGTCCGAATATATTGTCCACCCTAGCCGCCATAACTTCCAAAGTGTTATGCTCAAAAATTATAGGGCAATCACACCTGTTGTTGAGAGCCATTGCAAAAGCTATTCACAAAATTCATAGTTTTGTGGCACATGGAGGTCCAGAGGGGACAATAACAACACAACTTAAGCTGCATTGCAATTCATGAAGAGGTGATTATTGTCTTCCATACTGTACTGCTTAGGGGAAGATGAAGTCTAAGTTTATGCCTTTCTTCAAGAGGGTACATGTTTATTCCTACCATTAAATGTTAAATGTAAGTATAAAAAACTGATTTATATGAGAGTGCAAGTCTTCTAAATCATAATTTTTTTAATATAATTCGTCAATTAATTTGGTAATCTATTTAAAAATATGTCTGATTATTTATTTAAATATTTTCATAAAGTGAAGTAGACTTTTATGTATGTTAATATGTCATACTAGATTTCCATTCAAGCAAAACTCAAACTTAAAAATAAGTCTATAACAAATCACATAATAGATTTAGATATTACATTTTATGACAAATCAAATTCAAACCTTGCAAAATCTAGCTTAACATAACTTATTCCTATCTTATTTTTTTGGTTTTAACTCTCTCTTTCCTAGGAGAATATAGTTCTAATAATCATAAATTCGATCAAAATATAAATAAAATTTGACCAAAAATTATTTCAACCATTAAGATTCAATCTCAGATTCTTATGAATAATTGATCTTTTAAAGAAGAAGCTCGTAAGAAAAAAAACTTGTGGGCCGTTTGTACGCCAAACCCATATAAACGAGAGCCCAACTTGTAGAACACGCGTGTCCGCGCGCACTCTCTCTCTCTCTCTCACTATTTATACACTATCCAATCACTAACTTTCCATAATAAACAAACTCCATTCCTTGTTTAACGCAGTTCCCTACTTCTTAGTGAGTAAGAAACAACAAAACAAGCCTCTCTAGAAAACTCGCAGTTCTCTCTTCTTGTTCAAAAACAGCAACAACAAAAAAATGCAGAACCCCCACCATAACCCCACCGCACACGAATCCGACCCACAGCTACCACAAATAAGAATCCATCATCCATCCTCACCTCGCCACCAGTCCGCAGCTACACCCACCCCCACCGCTGGCGCCCGCCGTAAAATCGGCGTCGCCGTTGACCTCTCCGACGAAAGCGCGTACGCCGTACACTGGGCTGTCCAGCACTACATCCGTCCTGGAGATGCCGTGATCCTCCTCCACGTCAGCCCTACCAACGTCCTCTTCGGCGCAGATTGGGGTTCCATCGATCTTTCCATCAACACCGACCCTAACTCCGAAGAAGAAGCCATCAACGTTATCAGCACCAACAATAATGATAACAACAAAAGTAAAACGAAGCTTGAAGATGATTTTGACGCTTTTACGGCGTCGAAATCCGCCGATCTTGCTAAACCGCTTCGCGAAGCGCAGATTCCGTACAAGATCCATATTGTGAAGGATCATGACATGAAGGAGCGGTTGTGTCTCGAGGTCGAGCGTCTCGGCCTCAGCGCTGTTATTATGGGGAGCCGTGGATTCGGTGCTGCACGCCGTGGCAGTGATGGGAAGCTTGGAAGTGTTAGTGATTACTGTGTTCACCATTGTGTCTGCCCTGTTGTTGTTGTTCGCTATCCTGATGATAAGGATGCTGCTGAGGCTGTTGTTGCTGTCAAGGAAGGTGATGAGGGTGAGGCTGTGATTACGCCTGTCACCCTTTCTCATGAACATAAGAAAGGTTAGGGTTTTTGAGTTCTTTATTTAGCTTGTTATAATTTGAAGGTTCTTTTGATGATAGAACTTAATAATTTTTACTTTTTTTTTTTGCAATTAGTAATTAAGCATCAATAATATTGTTAGTATTTTGCTGAGAGTGAGGATTGAAACCCACTACCTCCTTATCACTCCAGTCTCTAACTCCTTCACTCCAGCCACCAAGCCAACTTTATATCCCATTGAACAGAACAACTGAATTTAGTTTAATGCCATTTAGTATAATTTTATATGGCATGTGGTGTGTTAGGGTTTGGTATATGGATTTTATATGGTAACTTGCAATGGATCACCGTTTTGCTGATATTGTTGTTGAAGATTGTGAACTGATGACTAGTGTCATCCTATTAGGAATATATTTTGGTCTTGATAGGACCTCTATGGCATATATTCCGTTTGTCGAGGGTGGCTTAAGAATTGTGTAATGGTTGCAAATGTGTTAGATTTTATTCTTTAGTGATCCTATTAAAAGAAGAAGGTTTTACTTCTAGTGACTTGGTGATTAATTACATTTAGAATTTTTTGAATTGTTGGATCCAGGGTTGTCAACTATGCAGCGCTGTAGTGTAGCGGACTTTGATCTAATTACTAGTGTAGAGGTTAAAGTGGTGCTATAGCGCTGTAGTGTTGCAGATTTTGAATTTTGAACAAAACAAATATTTTCTACAATTGATAACATTGGTTGGATCAAGAGGGAATTTCATCTTTGGTCTTTTTGGGTGGATTGTTTAAGGTCTACAGCACTTATTACTAGTAGTAGTGACAAATCAATGTCCACTATGATTCATGAACCATCCTTGATAGCTTGTGGACTTTTGAAGTTGGATATAACTTTATCATTTATGAATCATTTTGATAATGAATAGGTTTGCTTACATATGCATTGTTATTTGATTCACGTGATTCTACAAATGCATCCAAATTATTTACAATTTAGTTGGACTAGGGTTTTCCTTTAGCTTGGTTGGTGTCAGGGAGGAACCTTATGATTTTCAAGGCTGTAGCTCTTATGAGCTCAGTGAGCCATTTCCACATGCTTTATCAGATTGCTGTTAACTTGTTTCAATATTGTGCTTTTCTGATTTGGAGTAAATACAAATTGGATTGGGTTTTTAAAATTAAGATTCTTAAAATTATCTGGGCATTTCTTATTGCTGAGTGAAGTCCATGAAAACTGTGCTAGTTACAAACTTACATTTCTTATTGCTGAGTGAATGTTAAAATATTGGTTCAATGTGCTTATTTAGTTTTAATTTCTTTTCTGGTTTGTTTTGGCATTCATATGCTGTAAGTCAACTATGGAAGATAGATCAAAACTACATAGATGGTACTCTGTTGGTATTTTAAAGCCTTTCTTGTATTGAGTTTTGATTAATTGAATTAGTTTCTAAATTTCAAAATTCCTTTTTATCTGTAATTATGCTTCATTGATTTTATTTTGTTTTTTATGGATGTTTAACTGCATTGCTTGGAGTGGATGTTGATTTGATTTAATTCGATATTATTGTTGCTATCTTATAATAGATTACCATGATTTATGTGTTTGACGTATCATATTTCAATGTAATTTAGAGTTGTAATTTCAAGACAGACCTAAATGCTTGTTGTTTTACCTCATTGATACATTTATATTTGTTGTGAAATTGAAAATTAACTCTCTAATTGTTGGTTGGCTTGGTGCAGAAGATTAATGGGAGCCAATTCATCACTTCAACTCTGTCTCTGCAGGTGTGCCCTTACATCTTTTTGTCCTGGCTATGTGCATTTGAATGACCTGTTTTGTAATTGTAATTGGATCTGTCCTTTGGTTTAAACAAATAATGCTTGCGGACTGATAGATATAGAAAATGTAACAATTGTGATAGAATGTTATGACTTAATTTGATCCATTTAGCAACCCTTAGTGAGATAAGGCTTGGTTGTTGTTGTTGCTGTTTCTTGTTCAAGGGTGTAGTTTGGTTCAAACAAGGATTTTAATGAAGCAAAGTGGAAGTATCATATGAGATATTGTAGATTGATTGAATTAGCATATATTGGTCAGTTAAATTGTTATAAAGATATCAGTCCCGCTTCCCTTCCCTTCATTTTTCCCCGCCTAAACACACCCTTTGCGTTCCTCAGAAATACCCTCAATTGGTTAAATCTCACGTTTCTTGATTTTTGTCCATTTCTTTATTTTTTTGGGGGTTTTTTACTGGATTGCAGAATGTACCTGATCCAAAAGGAATGAGTGGATACGGTTGTAAAGGGCTCTCTTTCTCTTGTCAGGTTGTACTTTAAAAGCTTTTCCTGGATGTTAACTATGGAAAGATTATGGATGGTTTTATTTGGCTTGATATGATTATGGTTCCTTTAGGTTGTTGGAAGATTGTTTGTGGTTCTCAAGTGACATACTCTTTCATGTAGATGTACAAGTTTGCCTGTGACTGTTTTCGGGGTTATATTCCCTTTCTGTATGTGGGTAATCAGATTATCTTGATGAGCACTTAATTTAATAGAACTCTGTATCTGTTCATGGAACTATGACTATTTTGGGCCCAGCACGCTTATTTGTTGTTGAAAGTTCTAACACATTAACTATATGCTAAGATATTGTTGATAACAATTAACCACAATCCAATTCTAGGGAAGGGGTGACAACGAGTTGAACTCGTCGGGACAACTTGTTTAACCTGTGTTTAATGATATATTTTTGACGGACTCGATCTGTGTTACCACCACCCTTACCTTCTTTAGTTGGTCCGTCCCACCCTCTCTTAGCCAAATTGATGGCAGGTTGGGCCCAAACGGGAAGGTGCCCTGGTTTGCCACCCTTAGGTGCTAGGCAATCCTTGACATGGTAGACAGATTGGAAATTTTATTCAATAAAAAATATTTAATTGAAACTTCATGGCTAACTTGTAGGCATAAACTAAATACATGATATCCCAAGACTAGTAAATTGTAATTATCAGTTTGTTCATATACTCTCAAAATTATTATTAGGCTTAAATAAGTTTAATCCCTATAAACTTTTAAAATTGATTTAGTCCCGGTAAAAAAACACATATTTTGGTCTCTATAAATTTACGATGCAAACAGATTTAATCTTAGATAGAATGTTGGTAAATATTTTTAAATAATATTTTTGCTGATATGTCTACAAAATTATAAAAAGTTTCTCATAAAAAGAGATTACTAAATTAGATTATGGGTGCGTTTGTTCAAACTTAAATAAAAATGATTTTTGTTTTAAATAATTTAGAGATTATTTTTCAGAGATTTTTTAAAAAATGAATTTTTAACTCCCGTTTGTTTACTATTATAAAAATGATTTTTTTAAAAAAATAATTTTTAACCTGTTTGTATACAATTTTGTAAAAATGATTTTTTGTAAACTACAATGACCATTTTGGATGAAAACCAACGTCGTGAAAAGAGATAAAATGGCCACTACGTGAAAAAGAAAAACTCAACTAATGAACGAAGGACAATTTGGAATTTTCAAAATAAGGTAGGGGTAATTGCATCATTTTCTCAAGTTAATGAGATAACTTCCGTGTTTTTTAATTGTGTTTAGTTTTTCTCTCTCATCTATCGCAAAAGGCAAATGCGAGAACTACTATTTCTAGCTTTTTATTTTTAGCCAAAAAATGATTTTTTTAACAAAATCATTTTAAAAAAAATCTAAAACAAACACCCTTCAAACCCTACAAAATGATTTTTGGCTTGAAAAAATAGATTTTTTCATGAAAAAATCTGAAACAAACGCACCCTATATTTTCTTTTGACTGTGATGTTTAAAAAAATCATATTTATTTAATCCTAAGATCAAAAAAATTATAAACATGCTTTGCAAATAATCCTGAATTTTAAAATGAAAGACAATTAGATATGTTTTATTTTAACAAATTTCTTGTAATATAATTTTGTAGGAATTAAAATGTCTTTTACAATAATTAAAATAAAATAAAATAAAATTTAATAGAGATTAAATATTAATTTAATTATTTGTTTTTATTTTAGTTGCTTTAAAAATTTAATTTTTATTTTATTTTAGAAGAAATGTAAATTTTGTTATAATTAGCTCATACAACTGGGAAGTGATCGAATTCGAGATAAAATATAATAATATCGACATTTATTAGATAAATAAGATGTTTTAATTTAGTGATGCATAAATAACTATTTAGTGGCATTCGACAAAAATGTATTATAAAATTTGAGGCATAAATAACCGTACACCATAAGAGACGTATATAAGACTTAGATTAGAACACAGTAAAATAAAAGTTTTTTGACCATATAATTATTATAACTCATGATAATTCATATTAAAATTATCATAGCAGTTAGCATTAAGCATACATCTTCATTGCTTCATCTCATTTACTATTTGCCCCACTGAGATGTAGGTACCATGTACTCCAATTAATGTACCAATTAGCGGAATTCCCATAATGATGATCAACTCTAACCCAAATCTCTTAGTAGCTTTGTTTATCGTTAGATAGCAAATGCAAGGGAACACTAATGAGATTGCCACACTCAAAAATGCACCAATGAATACCATAATATATCCAAAAAAGGGAATGAATAATGCCACAAGTACATTGCTACCCACAATGATTGTTCTAAAAATAATGCTAATAGGTCTCCTTTTACATAGATAACATTTATCCTCAATAGCTTTAAATATTGGGGTGATTACAATGGCATACTTAGTTAAAGGATTAATTATTGTGGTATATATTGCTATTTTAGTACTTATGGTGTTTGTGGGTAAGTTTAATGTGATTTGAGAATTCAAACGATTTCCAAACATCATGTAGCCTAAAATAGCTATGGTTCCATTGATAAATGTGGTTGCCACAAAACAAACCAACAAAACCTGCAATTAACAAAATGTCACTTTGATAAGAAAGATCAAGGCAAAAAGGCCAAGGGACAGTGACTTCATCCTTATCATTAAAATGTATTAGAAATTTACGACTTAAAAAATTATTAGTAGAATTCAATACAATTTAATGGTGAGATGAAGAATACAACTCCATCATGTTTAATTAAAACATGAGAGAATTCAAATCCATTTAAAATTAGAGGAGCTATAAATTAGTCACTCCCAAACCAATTTTGCTATAGTTGAAATATTATAAAATTAAATAATTAAATGATTCACAAACTTTATTGATGAAATTATTGACATACAGTTTGATTTTTTGTAATTAATAAAATTTTAAAATAACTATTAAAATTAAAAATCATCAATCACATTTGTCTTTTGAAGACAATTTTATAAACAAAATTGTTCGGTCTAAAAAGACCAATGTGATTAATGATTATCACTTTTGTAGATATGTTAAAAGTTCGTTAATTTTATGTATCTAACTATTTAGTTCTTACATATTTAAAGATTGAATTGTTAATTTTCTCTAAACAAGAAAAAAAAAACTCATGGAATTGTAAATAGAATGTTTATTTTACAAACTTACCTTGGAAAATTGTTTTCTGTCACTCATGGAATTGCATATAGTTGGCATTAATGCATGAGCAGAGTAACAGAATGCAAAAAGGCTCATAGAAGTAGACAATCCTCCCACATTTACTAACTCCCCCCTTTTATGAAACCCAATACCATCAAATTCACCCACACACACAACACAACCAATTAAAATAACAGAAGCAACTACCCCACCAATAGATATATAGGCCAAAGCTTCCAAACTTCTCAACCATGTTGTGGGGAGTATTACCAAAGCACTAAGTAGGATAAAACATCTTTTACCTCCAATTTTAAGGCCATAGAATGTGAGTCTCATATTTGGGAAAAGCTTCTCCAAATTGTCACCTTCTAATATAAGTAGCTCAATAGCAACTAAAAATAGCTCTATGTATATGAAGCTAGCTATCACGGTTCTTCCTTTATACCCAAATGCAACCTCACCTATATCAGCATAAGATTTGATTTGTGGATGTAATTTCATACACTTTTCTAGAAGCAATGCTGTGTAGCAAAACATCATACCAAATATAATCAGCAGAATAAAACTCAACCACCCTCCTTGAGAAATTGCATATGGCATTGAGAGTATCCCAATACCTGAAAAAACATTACTTTTTTTAGTTAGAATATCATAATCACACATTTTAGTGTAATCATGGTATGTTTGTGAAATGACGATGATATTGTGATTTTGTTGGAACCTCAAAATGTAGCTAACACTGCAGATAAATGATTTTTTGCAGCAATAGCTGACAAAAATATGAAATTATTGGTAATGGTACTTTTAGCAGCAAAAAAAAGATCTTGTATGTCGTTGACATATGTGATGTTGCGAAAAGTTTTGCAAAAATATTTGATGAACAATATTATAACACCAATCAGTTATAACTAAAGAACTCACTACAGTAAGCAAATGTAGGTGAACAATATCATAAAACGATGAAAAATAGTTATGTTTATGAGTTTGAGAAAGAATTGAGAGACCTGTCAAGGCATTGAGTCCATTCAAACATGTTTTGAAAAAATTAGTACCTTCTCCACTATCTTCCCCTGAATTTGAAAATTGGAGTTGGTTTTTACTCTCCATATTCTCTCAATTAGCTTAGGCAAACAATCTTTATTGCCCCTGTATATATTAAGTGGAGTTAAGTTCAAATGTGAATGGTTAAGTTTTACATTAATTAAGAATGAATTTAATGTTGAACATATAAGAGTTGTTATTTGTATATCTAATATCTTAAAGTTTTGGATGAAAATGTAGTATTGAAGTTTTTTATAGTTTTGAAACATATAACTGTTGTTGATTCCATGCTCTCTGGTACTCTCCAACATGTGATAGATTCCGTAGTGGCAGGATTATGTAGCAATAATGATCAAATCAAAGATTGAATACATAATGAGAAGAGGTAGTTTCGCAATCACAGGACTTTCGGTGAGTAATTTTTTTTTTTTGTTGAAAAGACTCTTGGTGAGTTTGATTAGATAATTATCCCTTTACATGATAATAAAGAGTCCTTTACAGACTGTCAAATTAAAAAAGGTCATTCACAAATAATAATAGTAATAGCGTCCTGGGCCGGCTTAAGATGTGAATATGGCATATTTTTCTTTTTCTTTACTAGTAAGATATTTCATATTTTAGTAGTAACTTTTTGGACAGTAGTTTCTTTACTGATTGTGCAGCTGACAGGAGCAAAAGGTGCAGTTCAATTGACCGGATCTACGAAACTGATGCGCGTTCAATTTGATCGGGTCAGCGACACTGTCGTACGAAAAGTATGCTGCGAGCTGCTACTTCAAATATCAGATGACTGATAACAGATCAGTGGAGGCTCAATCCCATGAAATTCAGAATATAGCTCATGAGATCATCTTTAAAGTTATGGCTTTAGATAAACAATTTCAAATTGTTGTTATAATTGACAAATTGCCCCCTGCTTGAAAAAAATTCAAAAAATTCTCTCATTCATAAAACAAAAGAATTTTCAATTGAGAGTCTTAAAACCCATCTCCGAATTGGGGAAGAATCCCGAAAGCAAGACCAAAAAGATGAAGCATTAATTGTTTCCAACAACAAGAAAAAATTAATTGGGGTAGTTCTGAAGCCAATAGACAAACAACTTAAAAATAAGAACTGCAATCTAAACAACAAAAATGGGAGCCCTCCAAAGGCTCCAATTAGAAAGCTGCAACCACCTACTAGAAATGACTCTAGCTCACAATTCCTCTGCTATAAATGTGGGAAACCAAGTCATATGACACGTAAGTGTAGGAACATGCCAAGCTCTGCTCAGCAGGCGAACCTAACTAAAAAGCAACTCATTGTTATGATAACTGAAATCAAAATTGTTGGTGGATAGACACTGGCGTCTCTCGCCATGTTTACTATGATTGTACTATGTTTAAAACATACACTGCTGCTGAAGATAAGAAAATGTTGTTGGGAGATTCTCACACCACTAATGTTGCTAGTATTGGAGATGTGAAATTGAAATTTACCTCTGAAAAGACCATGATTCTGAAGGACGTGATGCACACTCCAGAGATAAGGAAAAATCTAATTTCTGATTTTCTTCTGAGTAAGGTAGGATTTACTCAGTCTATAAGGGCAGATTTGTACACCATTTTTAAAAATGATATTTTTGTTGAGAAATGGTACGCCACTAATGGCATGTTTAAATTAATAAAATGTCTCCTAATGCTTACGTGTTATGTGATTTTAATATTTGACATGCTAGACTCTGTCATGTAACAAACATGTGATTTCAAACTTAAGTAACTTAAGTTTAATTCCAAAGTTATCTTTAAATGATTTTGAAAAATGTGATTTCTGTAGTCAAGCTAAAATAAAAAGTAGTTCACATAAATCAGTAATCAGAGAATCTGAGCCTTTAGATTTAATACACTCTAATATATGTGAACTTGATGAGACTTTAACAAGAAATGGAAAAAGTTATTTTATCACTTTTATTGACAATTGTTTTGATACTTTTGTATAACTAATGAAAAATAAAAGTGAAGCGTTTAACATGTTTAGGATCTTTGTAATTGAAAATCAATTTAGTAGAAAGATTAAGAGGTTTCGCAGTGATAGAGAAACATGATACGATTCTAGTCTATTTAATGATTTTTATAAACTGCATGGAATTATACATGAAACAACTGCACCGTATTCGTTTGAAATGAATGGTAAAGTTGAAAGAATAAATAGAACTCTGGTACTACATCTCATTGGTGGGGGGAAATTTAATTGACTGTTTGCTACGTTTTGAACAAAGTTCCTAAATCTAAAAAAAAAAAAAATCTCCTTATGAGACTTTGAAGAAAAAACAACCAAACTTGTCTTATTTTCGAAGTTGGGTATGCAGTAAATAGTCAAGCGTATAAGTTTGATGACCTAAATGTTAAAGTTGTCATAAAGTCAAATGATGTTGACTTTTATGAAAATAGATTCCCTTTCAAATCAAAAAATAGTGGGGCCATCGAAACAAGTCACGTTCCTCAAAGAAGTAAAAGAGCAATTGTTACTAAATATTGTGGACCCGATTATACGGCCTATACTTTAGAAAATGATCCTGCAATTCTTAAAGAAGATTTGTCGTCTTTGGATGTAGATCTATGGCAATAAGCTATAAACGATGAGATGGATGCTTTAGAGTCTAACCGGACCTGACATTTAGTATACTTGTCTCTTGGTTGCAAATCAATAGGTTGTAAATGGGTCTTCAAAAAGAAATTAAAACCCGATGGGGTTGTTGATAAGTACAAGACTTGCCTTGTAACTAAAGGTTTTAGACAAAGAGAAAATATAGATTTGTTTGACACTTTTCACTAGTCTCAAGAATTACATCCATTAGGGTACTCATTTCACTTGCTGCTATTCATAACTTGGTGTTACACAAAATGGATGTCAAAACTGCTTTTTTAAATGATGAATTGGAAGAAGAAATCTATATGGAACAACATGAAGGTTTTATGATTAATGGACAAGAAAACTAGGTCTGTAAGTTAGATAAATCTTTGTATGGTCTTAAAGTGAATGAAAGTGACAAAATGTTTTTATTACAAATCTAAAATCGACATTTGCATTATCATATGTCTCTATGTAGACGACTTACTCTTATTTGGTTCAAACATTCATGCTGTAAATATTGTGAAATCATTGTTGTGTAATAACAATGATTTCACAAGACCTCATAGAAACGACCGTAATCCTTGTAATCAAGATTACTAGGTTAGAAAAGGTAATTTCTTTGAATCAATTTCACTATGTTGAAAATATCTTAAAGAAATACAAATACTTTGAATGTAAATCTGCTTGCACACCATATGATCCAAGTATGAAAATTTTCAAAACATTGGTGAAGGTTTTAGACCAACTGCATATGCAAGCATCATTGGCAGCCTCAGGTATGCCACTGATGGTACTAGACCCGACATTGCCTACGTCGTGGGACAATTATGAAGGTTTACCAGTAGACCTATTATAGATCATTAGTGTAAGACCCTTAATTTTAATTTATAAATTATGAATTTTAGTGCATTTTTATGTGGAATTCTGAGGATTTTTAGCCAATTTTAACGGTATTTTATGTTTTAAATGCCAGAAATATCTTTTTGAGACTGTTTAAAATTATTTGGGGAGAAATAATTTATTTATTTTACGAAGAATATATTACTGGACGATTTTGCTAAAAATATCTCTGGTTGCTGAAAATTTTACCTGTCAATTGAGTTGCAACGAGAGTAGATATTTTTATCAAAATAGTTTGAGACGTGATGTGAGGTAATGGGGTAATGGTGATTTTTTTTTTATATATAAAAAAGAATATATCTAAATTTTTGTTTAGATATTTGTTTTATATTATATATATATATATATATATATATATATATATATAATAAACAAAGGAAATAGAAAGTAAAAAAACATTTCCTTGTAGCCGTGCCAGTTCTTCTTCTTCTCCTTCTCTGTTTCCAAACAAAAACCAAAGTGTTGGTTTTGAAACTAAACACAAACCACCATTTTTCTTCGACTTCTAAACTTCATTTCGCGAAGTGACAGAAGGGAAAGTTGCTCATCCTCACGCTACAGTGCTATTGAGCCAACTTTGGAAGTGACGAGCGAACAAAATATTTTACCGAAATAAATCGCGGTGCCGTAATCGGCCGTTAAAGCTACCGTTGAGGTAAGACCTCCTTCCAAATTTTTAGCTTGCATATAAGATTTTATATGTGTATATATGGAGTTGGAATTTGGTGAAATTGATGTGTGATTTTGTAGAAATTGAATTTAACCGATTTATGTGTGTTTTGCAGAAATTAAATTTAAGGTGTTTGAGGTGAGGTTTGATGGAAATATATTTGGCGAGATTTACGTTTGAAAATGTGGAAATTAATGGGTGATTTATGATTGAACTTGGTGTGGATTTTGTGGAATTCGAATTAATTCAACTCAATGTGGTTTGTGGATTAAATTTGGTGTGTTTGATGTGTTAATTTGTAGAAAATCAATTTAAGGTGTTTTATGTGGAGTTGAGGAAATTAATTTGATGAGTTTGAGGGATGATTTGTGGAAATTAATTTGGTGTAAATTTATGTTTGCAATTATGGAATTTAATGGGTGTATTGTGGTTGAAAATTCTGGAGTTTTGAATTTGGTGATTTATGGTTTAAAATTTTGGAGATTTAATATTTGGAGATTTAATATAGGTGGTTTATGTTTGGAAATTTGGAGTTTTGAATTTGGTGATTTATGGTTGAAAAATTGGGAGATTTAATATAGGTGGTTTATGTTGGAAATTTGGAGTTTTGAATCAATGTGATTTATGTGTGGTTTTGTGGACAATGAATGGATGAAATTTGGTATGTATGGTGAATTAAATTTAATGTGGATTGTAGATTAAATTTGATGTGAGTTGGAGGAAAATGTGTTTTGAGTGTACGCTGTGAAATGTTTGAAAAACCATTATTATTAAATGAGTATTAAAAATAGTTGTATTTACGTAATGGTTGTGGTGATTCATGTTTGGTGTGATTGATGTGTTCATAATTAATATTATGAAATTTTTAGATGTGTTTTATATGTGGATTTTGTGGAAAAATGAATTGATATGAATTGTGAGATTATGAGTTATATATGTTTGAGTATGCTCTGTGTGGAATTTGAAAAATTATTAGTGTTAAATGAGCATTAAAAATGGGGAATCTTTTAATAGCTGCATTTACTTAATGGTTGTGTTGAAAAGAGTCAGAGTGTGCTCATGCATTCATAGTACATGGTGACCGCGATGGTGCCATGGTGATAGTGGTGACCGTGATGGGCCATGAGATGATGCCATGTGAATAGTTGGTTCATCTTATCCTAGCGGGGATTTTTCGCATTGTGCTAATCTGTGAGTGATTGCACTCTTGTAAGTCGTGCTGATCTGTGAGCGATTGCACGCATAGAAAATCGTGCTGGTCTGTGAGAGGCTGTACGATAGTAAATCGTGTTGATCTGTGAGAGATTGCACTCTTGTAAGTCGTGCTGATCTGTGAGCGATTGCACGCATAGAATATCGTGCTGGTTTGTGAGAGGCTGTACGATAGTAAATCGTGCTGATCCGTGAGAGATTGCATCTTGATAATTAGTACTGTTTTGTGAGAGACTGTACAATTATGATTTACGCCCCTTCGAGGAGGGTTTTGGTTTGGAATTCCGGAATCATGCGCATTAGCATATACGCATTGCATTAGGGTGTTTGGCACGCGATTCATGTTTGATATACCATGATGATTGTATATACATACTCGATTGTTTTGATTGTGCCGTAATTGATTAGTGTCATTGTTTGATTTTGTGTGTAAGTGTTGAATGATTTTGAAACGTTTGCGAAACTGAAATCTACAATTTTTAGCAGTTGTATTCGAATACGTGGTGCTTGTATTCAAATACATTTAAGTGGATTTTGCTACTGACTTGTGTTTTAGCTATGTATTCGAATACAGTGATGCTGTATTCGAATACGACAGTTCCGTTTTGTCCAAAACTTCATTTTTCAACTTTGATTATGCATGTGTGGCATATGAAAACCCTTTCTAGATGTATGCTAAGTTGAAAGGTTATTTTGTGCATTTAAAATTTAAATGTTATATGATATTTGTTGATTTCGGTTGGTGACCTTTACAATTATTGTGGAAATTTGGGCTTTGCCCTCAGATGAGGATCATGACCGTCCTTCCGGTTAGTACCCTGTAGATGGGAAGGTAGTGGTTATACCTGACCGAGGCTGTGTTAGAAGGTTTTACTGGGCGCGTGGAGTTTACCCGGGTTCTATAGCTTTTTGTGATATGATCAGATTAGATAGCTGTATAGGGGCTAGGTGTCTATCTGTTGTGGTTGTATTTATTTCATTCTGGAAGACTGTACCTATACCATATATGGTCAGCTTGACTTTTATTTTGATGGGTCCATGTGTCACTTTTTGATGTGACGTGGGGGAAGTAGAGATTCTTACGGCACTGCATTTGTGCAGGTGACTGCCGGGAATACCCTAGAGGTATGAACTATGTTTGACAGGTCTCATAGCTCCGGTGTATTTTTCTGTTGAAAATACTTTGGACTTTTAATTCCGAAAACTATTTTCGCTGCTTGCAATTATTATTGACTTTGGTCGTTGTGATATGACTTAAATGTTTTATCCAAAAGTATTTTCTTGATTTTATGAACTTGAATTTATTTATAAAAAAAACGGGCTGTTACAATTAACATGCTATCGAGATAGTTATGAGATACCTTAAAAGGACAATGAGTCTCGAATTACATTATCAAAGATTTCCTGCAGTCCTTGAAGGATACAATGATGTTGATTGTAACACTTTATTAGATGACTCCAAAGTAACCAGTAGCTATATATTTAACATAGTTGTGGGGTTGTATTTGGAAAATCTAAGAAATAGAAGATATTGACTCAATCCACTATGGTGTCAGAAATGGTAGCATTAAGTACTGCTAGTGAAGAAGCGAGCTGATTGAGATGCTTGCTAGCTGAGATTCCTTTATGGGAAAACCAATGTTAGCTGTAATGATCAACTGCGATAGTACCGCAACTATTGCAAAGATTGAGAATCGTTATTACAATGGTATGACAACATATACGTCCTAAGCACAACACAGTTAGAGAGTTACTTTCTAAATGAGCTGTTAGAGTGGATCTTGTACGCACTTATAAAAATTTAATAGATCCTTTGACGAAAGGATTTGCTAGATAGACGCCCTAAATACATCCAAAAGGATGAGACTATTTCATTTTGATCAATGAGTCACTCATGATGGTAACCTCACCTAAAAGACTAGAGATCCCAATAATTAGGTTCACTGGGTTATAACAAGTCGTGAAGTGATATGAGATGAACATGTTATTATAATCAGAGAAACATGATACCTGAAACAATGAAATGATGAGATAATAGAAACACTTAATGAGATCTATACTCTATGTGGAGTGTAGTACCTAACTACATGAGTATTCTTGATAGACTCACCTATGTGAATGTGGAAGTGGGTCGCTTCCTATGGAATTTCAAGATGAAATTCCTAGAGCGTTAACTATACTGGGATAGATTTGAAGGACTATTAATGCACAAATTTTTTAGAATACACCCTATGAAAAAGTTATGTGTGGGTTTGATATTAGAGATAGAGTTCAAGACTACGAGTCACTATTGTTGAATATGAATCTCACTTACTATGCAAAGGTTCAATTTAGAAGACACCTTTGTTTATGTACGATCTTATAGAACCTCAAATTCCTTCCCATTTTTTGCGCGACAGTTTTGCTGACCAGGTCAAATTGGACGCACATCAGTTTTGTGGATCCGGTCAATTGGATCGCACCTTTTGCTCTCATCAATTTCAGAATTACTCTATAAAATAAAGGATTCTGCTCAGTTTAAAAATCACATCAAAACTCTGAAAAATTCCGAGTTTTCTCTTTCTTTTATCCTTTTTCTACTTCATCACAAATTTTCTTTCTGATTCACAATTTCGAGTGGTCATAATACCAGATTATGAGTGGGCTTAACCATCATATTTAGAGGGTATAGTTGTAGAACGGTTTTCTATGGTGTAGTAGAATTTCGATACAGTTTTATTTGAGCTGTTTTATCTTGGAGACATCGTTCTTGATAGTTTATTGGTTAACTCATATGATTTTAAATGTTTTTACCGAGTTTTGAATGAGTTCAACATTGCAAACATGGAAACAGTTGCGAGTTTGATCGATTTTGAGTTTACATCCGTGTTGACTTGAAAATGCTATGTAAAATCATAAACTTGCATGAACTTATGAGTTAACTTGCGATTTTGACATATAGTTTATATCATAAAAAATAATACTACTAGAGTACGAAAACTATAATCTAAAACGACTCAATCAAAACTAGAAAAGTGGCCCTTATTTACAAGGAGTATTCCAATAGTTCTCTTCCACACAATGGTTCTCTTCTCCAAATATATTATGAATAGAAGTCCTTTAGTAGAAAGGCTTTAAAAGAATGGT
The DNA here is from genome assembly GCA_037974735.1 of Cicer chorassanicum. Lineage (NCBI taxonomy): Eukaryota > Viridiplantae > Streptophyta > Magnoliopsida > Fabales > Fabaceae > Cicer > Cicer chorassanicum. The sequence continues at coordinate 25,963,826 of JBBPBP010000004.1, forward strand.
GACCCTTTGAGGAAGAGGTTAGAGGAAAATATTAGTAGAATGACCATAAGATACCATATCTACAACCACCTTTGAATCTATCTCGAACATAATCCAAGACAAAGAAAACTTAAGGGCTAACTTGATATCCAAATGTAGACCCCATAACTCTGGCCTCACAAACTTGCAAGAACCCAACCATGCATAAAAACCTTTCACGAAATGACCATTGGAATCCCGAATCAGCCCCCCCCCCCCCCCCACATAATATTCCTCTAGATCAATGACATAATGTTCTTTAGTAAAACTAGAATGTTTTTGGTTTTGTGTTGTATGGAAAACGTTGATGAGTGATTTAGTAGTTGTCTAGTGTCAATCCTTTGTCTCAAAAGCATGATATATTTTCTGTAAAAAGGTGCAACAATATTGTCTTTGTTGTCCTAGTTTTCCTTGCTCAAAGCTCATCAATCTAGAGATTGATCTTGATGTTGTTTGCTTCTTTGGACCTTTGGCTAGACTTTTGGGCTTTGATAATTATTTTGAATAGTTTTAATATTCATTTATCTTAAGATCTGGACTTTGGAGAATGGTTCATTTTACTTGTGCCCATAAATAAAATAACCAGAATGATCTTGATAATAAACCAAAATAGTCTTGTAATAAACCAGAATGATCAATTGATAAACCAGAATGATCTTGTAATAAACAAGAATGATCATTTGATAAACCCGAATGACCTTGTATTAAACCAGAATGATCATTTGATAAACCAGAATGATCTTGGTTTTTCCAGACTTCTGTTTTTAATAAACCAGAATGATCTTCGTATTTCCAGAATTCTGTTTTTAATAAACCAGAATGATCTTCGTTTTTTAGACTGCTGCTTTTTAATAAACTAGAATGATATTCGTTTTTCCATAATTCTATTTTTAATAAACCAGAATGATCTTTGTTTTTCCATACTTCTGTTTTTAATAAATCAGAAGGATCTTCGTTTTTCCAATTTAGTTAAGACATGAATTGCTTTTATTTATAACATGGTGTGATCATTGATTGTTGTATGAATGTATTTGATCACCTTCTTCACGAAGATGCTATCTTGAAGATGTAATAATCATTCTCTTGAATGATTGATACGTGATATATTCTTTTTGAGATTCTTTCATTATTGAGTAGATACTTATGCACTTTGATGAAGTGAATTGCTTCTTGCTTGTTCACTTATGCAATTCATGTTCTTTAAATAAAACTCAAGTGCAATTATTAGTAGATCATCATTCATAAAACTTAATCATTTATTTCATAAGGTTTGTTATCATTAAAACATACATCAAAAAAGTTTTTACCTCAACAGTTATTAATAAGTGTTCTTATATATAACAGCGCTTTTATAAAAAGCAATGTCAAAGCCGTTGTTATTATATAAGTACTTGTACCTATGACAACACTTTTTAAAAAAACGCTTTAAAAGGCGTGCACATAAGACATCGTTTTTCAAAAAAACGCTATCTGAGACTCAGTGTATTTTTAAATTAAAGGTTTAGATATGTATTTGGTCCGTGTAAATATACCACTTTTTGAATTTAGTCCCTGTAAATTTTTTTGTTTGGATTTAGTCCCTGTAAAATCAGAGATGATTGGCTTTGGTCCCTAACGTTATATTTTCTTTATCAAAATAACACTAATTATTAAATTATCAATAAATAAATTTATTAATTAATAATATAGAAATTTTAATTTTTAATATATCATAAAAGATGATGTGTTGGTGTGTATTTATAGTCCCAGATGTCATGGTGGTTTATAAGCTCTTTCTTTAGGGACCAAAACAAATTTTGTCTATGATTTTACGGGGACTAAATCCAATAAAAAAACTTATAGGAATTAAAATAAAAAAGTTGTATATTTACAAGACCAAAGAAATATTTAAACCTAAAATAAAATACAACAACGCTTTTACTTAACAAGCGCTGTTAAAGGTGCATTATACATTTCATATTTTGGTGTAGTGAAATTTTGATCATGTTATAATTTTAATTTTCATCACCTTAAAATCAAAGAGGGCTTTTCATTTTAAAAACAAAAATTCTTCTACTATAAATTCCTTTGAAAAAAAACGTTTGTTTTAGAAATATTATTTTAAAAATCATTATGGCCCCTTTGTCTGTAATTTGATTCCTAATAAATTTCAATATAACAATACAAATATTTCAGAGTTCTCCCCACTCAATGTCAATAGTATCGATTTCTTTTCTAGATTCAAAGAGCTAAATACATCAACATAGGATTTTGAATATTTTTTTTCGAAATTACATACTTGAACTCAATCAATTTCCATTAAAGTCAAAAGTTTATTTTAAAGCTCTCATTTCATAACATTAGTTTAACAAAAATTCACCTCTTGGGTTTCAAATACCATAGTATATAAATTATCATTTTAGCTCAAAATTATTATTCAAACATACTAGAAAAGTTTTCTTACATTATCAATTCAAACATTTTAGTGAAATTTTCAAGTTCAAATTTCAAGCTCATTTATTTGAAAACAACTCATTATGTAAATAAAAAACACTCGAAAATAAAAATTTTCACCTTTTTGCACATAGGTTTTGGCCTCCTAAACAAATTTGGTATTTTGATTTTATTTCTTATTATTCAAGTCACTAACAAAACACTATATTGAAATCCATATTTTCATTTTGGCATTCTAACTCTTAGTATTATGTTTTTAAAATGTACAGTGTTTCCTTTTTCAATATAAACAACAATAAGCATGATACTCTTAAAACTAGAGAAAAAAAAAATCAATTTCCCCTAATATATGTGTGACCGTGGGTAAGGAGAAGAAATGGAGGAAATAACTACCTCAAGTTATGATTCATGGTTCTTGGTATTCCTCTCTAACAATGGAGCAAGTTTGATGTTGAAAGTTTTGAGAGAGAAGTCCTTGAAGTAGCTCAATCAATGGAGAAATGTTTTAGGTTTTGGATAAGATGACGAAGAAGTGAAAAAAAATGAAGAAAATGTGTTTTGAGAGGGAAGGGCTGCGGGTTTGTCTTTAAATAGGGGGAAATTAGATATTCCTTCCCTTAATTTAATCTACCCACTCAGATCTAAAGTGATCTCAAACGAATTTTAACTCTAAAATTATTATTATTATTCACAAATTACGTTGATAACTATTTTTACGATTAAATTAATTTGATTATTAAAATAATCATATTTAATTTCCTTACTTTAGAAAAATATTACTCTGACATATATCGAGTTTTAAACTATCCAAGAACTTGAATAAGAAGTTTTGTTGAAATCGGAGATGTTTTTAAATTTGAAAACGACAAAATTTTCAATTGTTTTCAAACACTGAAATATTTTTAGTCTCGAATTTCGACTATTTTTATACATGGGTCAAAATAAAATTCCCCCAAGAGAATACAATTTTAGTAATTTTATTCAAAATAAAAGGAAATTAACGAACTTAACAACACGTTTTACGTTTTTTACGTTTTAGTACAAATATAGTCAAAAAATACTTAAATACATGTTTATTTTACTAAGGGTCTTACACTAACCTATAAGGATCTTTCAAAAAAAATTGTACCTATCAATTCCACGTGTATACTTTGTTTGTGTATTAGTTGTTTTAAACATGAATCGAAATTGCTCACATGTGAAATTAATGCAATATATGTTTAAGTTTTCATCACTGAACTAAATGTGTTTAATATGTCAATTCTAAATGTTTGGATGAATCAACTTTAACTCGGTTGTTCTAGTTCTTCCCGAGTTATTTCATATTTTAGACGACTACTTTTGTGTTTGTTGTATTTACCTTTCTTTGATACTATATGTATATTTGTTTTATGATCTTATCGATATGGCTTGAAATATTGCAATAAGAATATTTGCTTGAATGTTAGTGTTTTGAGTTTGTTGTTCTAAGCAAATGTTGCCATGTGTATGCCTTATGATTTTAATGATTCCATCATTTTCCTTTAGCTTTGAGGCTTATTTTTTGTGTAGCTTGGATAGTATGGTAGCGTAATCTAAGTGTTGGCTATTTGTTTTGCGCAAGAACAATTCAATACTACTAATTTTGTGGTTTTTCTTTTCTTTTCTATTAGATAATGTCAAATGAGGAGAAAGAGTTGCAATATTTGTTTCAAAGTTTCAAGTTTGTGCATTTGCACTAATGACATAAATTCAGGGGAGCATTATTATGCATCGTTTTTCTTCCATCAAATTAAGATTTTTCTATAGAACTAGAAACAATAGAAAGGGAGTTTGAATTGTGTTTTAAATTATAAAACCGTTTTAATAAGATTAAAACAAAGTGATGAAAACAGAACAAATAAATAGAAACACAAAACAACACAACCAATTTATCTTGGTTCACCATCAACACGGTAGCTATGTCCAGTCCCTTAAACCTGAAGGATTTAATCCACTAATTCACCAATTGAATCACACTTCCACTGAACACCTGCTAGTCAAACTAATTGTGTTCAAGTTTTCTAAACCTTCTAGCTTGGTACAGTCAAGTTGTTGAGGAATGCAACCACTACTAAGCTAGGTTACAAAAACGAAAGGTTTAATGGTTTTTGAATAACTCTTACAAGAGAGTGTTTACAAAGTTGTATTCTCGTAAAACTGTTTGTCATTACTGAGACAAACAAAGGAGCAAGACAATTGTTTTGTGCTTATTATGTACGTTGTTCTATTGTTGTTGTGTATACCAATGAGGGTTGCACGTCCCTTTAAAGAGAGCATTAGGGTTTCTGATTGTTGTCCTGATTTCAAGAAATGAGCATGAATCATAATCTTTTGTATCAAATCATTTGGAGATTAATTCACCAGTAAGGCTTGTCCAGAAATAGTCCTTGTGATTATGTGTATCTTTCAGCGATTGATTCACCATTAAGAGCAGAGGATATCATAATCAGAGTATGTCACATATTCCTTTCGACAAATAACAGATTTAGGGTGTTGAGTAGATGATGCACAAATTTGTCTTCTTCAGGGCGTTGACTATCTGAAGTGTTGACTTTTTGGAGCGTTGACCTTTCTATGGAGGCAGACGGTCATATGCTAGATGAGATTATCAGAGGTAGGAGTAAAACAATATGCTAGTTGTATGCATTTGAGGACAACCAATCAGAGTGTTGCTTGTATTAGATAGAGTTACCAGAGACGTTTTTTAGAGCGCGTTCACCAGACTTAGAATACAGAAATTAGAGCGGAGTCTTGGTGCTCCTTTAACCTAGGTCAAACATCAGAGGATGCAACACAAAGTCGTATAAAATACCTGATTTGGGAACTACACACTTAAACAGAACATCAGTGTTTTAAGTTATTGCACAAATTAATTATTATAATCAAAACAAGTAAGGGTCATAGTTCTTTAAACCAACTTGGTTCTAATAATCTCCTCATTTTTTATGATGACAAAAATCTATTTTGGTGAATGATTTTAAATTTTTAAAGGAGAAAAAAGAGTATCACAGCAAGGCTCCCCCTTAATATTGTTAGAAACATGTTGGTTTGAAGAACTATGACTTTGATTTGTTTTGATGATAACAAAATTATTTTGTGGGAACAATTTAAAGCACTAATGTTTTGTTTAAGTGTACAATTTCCATATCAGGTTTATTTTGAATGATTTTACGCTGCATCCTCTAATGATTGGACTAAGTTAATGGAACACCAATTCTACACTTTAATTTCCGTATTTTAAGTTTGGTGAACGCACTCTGAAACGCACCTCTAGTGACTTTATCCAATACAAGCAACACTCTGATTATTTTGGCTCTGATGACTACAACAAGCATTTGATCACTCTGTCTCTAAATAAGCAAGTGATTGTCTGCCAATGATAATCACGTCAAGCATCTGCTGACTGACTTTATTTAAAAGTCAACGCTCTGATGAAAAATCAACGTTCTGAAAGTTCAACACTTTGATAAATAATCAACACTCTAGATAATCTATGCTCTGATGAATAGTCAACGCTCTAATGAAGACAAATTTGTGCATCCTCTAATCAACACTCTAAATATGTTATTTGTCTAAAAGTCTTTGTGACTTAGTCTAATTATGATATCCTCTGTTTTATTTGTCTCCACATCAAGATACGAAAAATTAATTACAAGGACTATTTCTAGACAAAGTTTAGTGGCGAATCAATCTCTGAAGATTTGATACGAAACTTTATGTTACATGTTGATTTCTTCCAATCTGGACAACGACAAGAAACCCTTAAGTTTCTCTATAAAAGAACGTGCAACCCTCATTGATCAACAACAACAATGCATTGCAATAAGTACAATACAATTGTCTCTACACTCTTGCTCTGTATCCTTTTGTGAGATATTTTCAGAAAACCCTTAAACTTACTTCTTTGTAACCTGGCTCTGTAGTGGTTGCGTTTCTCAACCGCTTGATTGAACTAAGTTAGAAGTTGAAAAGACTTGAACAAAATTAGATTGACTAGTAGGTGTTCAATGGAAGTGTGATTCATTTGGTGAATAAGTAGATTAAGTCCTTTATTTTGAAGGGACTAGATTTAGTTACCGTGTTGGTGGTGAACCAAGATAAATTGGTTGTGTTTTGTGTTTCTGCTCTATCTTCTCTTTTTCATCACTTTGTTTAAATCTTGGTAATTTTTTTTTAAATAAAATACAATTCAAGCCCTTTTTCTTGTGTTTCTCATTTTACTCATATATGCATGTTTAAATGTAAGAGTGATGAGAGATAGCCTGACAAGGCAGCTGATAAGCGTTAGTAATTGAAATTAAAAAGAACTTGAAATTTTCATTAAAATTTTTCAAGATATTCTCCCATTTTTTTCGTCAGACAAAAAGAGTAAAGTAGCCAACAAGTAGATAAACAAAAAATACAACAGAGGAAAGGAAATACACATAGACAAATAAAAAAAAAATAAGGAACTACAAATTTGGGTGGGTCAACCTATCTAGGGTAGTATGAATGTTCTCCTGATTCACGGTTGTCAATTCCATGAAAGCCTCAGTTTTAGCTTCTAGATAATCAAAGTTTTCCTTATAGACAAACTGGGAAAGATCTTACACAAGGCTATAACGTGTGACATATTTACTTCTAGAGGCAAATTATGAAAAACATGAAGCAGCTGCATCGAGAACATCCAAGAGAGGTATCTTAACATATGGAATAGTCACACAAAATTCCAATGCTGCTAAAGGAGCAACCGCTTGGGTTTCCATATGAACACCACTAGAGGGAGATGGGTTTTTCCTTGATGAGTCTTCTGTCGTGGTTGTCAGTAGCTTTCTTGATCAATTTGATTTAGGCTTTCTGAAGCGGTAAGACTCGTAAATAGAGGATCTCAACTGTTTGTCTATAAGCAGCAGAATTTTGGGAGACTAACTTCATTCCATGATCTATGTTGTCCCTTATCTAGCTGGTGAAAAATGAGATGACCTTGTTCCACTAGTAGAAACGTCATTAGGGTCCAAACTTTGAATATTCCTCTTGCGTTTTAAAGTAATTTTGGTAATAAGTGAAGTAACGAATGATTCGAGGTTTGGAAAGCCAAAGGAAATGGAATTCATGAGGGGAATGAGGTCCAGAAGGATGGTGGAAGTGGAAGGTTCAAAGTGAAAAGAGGGTGAGGGAGGAGTAGAGGAATCTTTTAAAGACGTATCAGAGACTAAGTCAATGATGTCTTGACCTCCTGTTTTAGCTGTTTGGTGAATGGGATTCACAAGCCTTGGTGAGGTAAGGTCATATGCAGGGGTGGAGAGGGTAGGTGTTTGTGGAATGGTAGAGTCGGTAGGTGATTGTGGAGGGTTACTTTGAGTAGTTGACGGTGTTTGGTTTGGAGTGTTGGTCTTGAGAGGGAGATGATGTGTTTTTCATCTGAGTGATGCAAAGTATTCTGCTAAGGTGGCCTCAAACATTTCATCTGAGGTATTGGTGTTAGAGTCAGCAATGAAGGTGCAAACTCGAGAATGGGGGGTTGAATTGTGTTTGACAAAGTTGATAACTTTTTGCTAATTTGATGAAGGTTGGTTGGTTTTTATGAATTACTTAGATAAGAAGCAATCGGATTGAAAAGCATAAATAAGTTGACACATAGATTTATCCTGGTTCACCACTAACTTGGTTACATCCAGTCTCCTCATTCAAAAGGATAAATAAGTTGACCACTAGATTTAAAAGCATAAATAAGTTGACCACTAGATTTATCCTGACCCTCCAAGCTAGTCTTCCCAAACAGCCTGACAACCCTAGACTTTTGAGATACTAACCACCTTGACCCTACAAGCCAAGTCTTCTTCTAACAACCTGACAACCCCATATTAATGGAGGAACTAACCCACTATCGGGTTGGATACAAAATATTGGAACTTTAAGTCTATGCTTCTAACAAAGCTGATAATAACAATAACTCTCACACTCTAAGGAAAAACACTCATAAAATAATTCTCATTCGAACAAGTGTTTCTCTCTTTGAACTCTAAGATGAATTTGGAATTTGAGCTTCAGTTCTTCCACTCTCTTCTGATTTTCGATGATCTTCTTCTTCAGCCTTAAGTATTTACTTATAGTTCAAATTAGGGCTTCTATTTTGTCCGTGTTTAATTCTGAATTGTATCTTGTTCAAATTGATTTTATAAATTCTTTAGATTGATTATGTTCCTATTTTTTTAGATTGAGTTTGTAAATTCTTTATATTGATTCTGCTCGTATTTTGTTCAGATTGCGCTTGTAAATTCTTTAGATTGATTTTGTTCATATTTTGTTGTAGATAAATCTTGATCAAATCTTCTTCAAATTTTGAACATATCTTCTTTTCAACTTGGTCAAAGATTTTCTTCAATTATAAATATGAATCAAATCTTATTTTAGGTTTTCATCAATTATAAATTTGAGTCAAATGTTATTTTAGATTTTCTTCAATTATAAATCTAAATCAAATCTTATTTTAGATTTTCTTCAATTATAAATTTGAATTAAATCTTATTTTAGATTTTCTTAAAAAACATGAATCTTCTTTCATACTCTTTGAAATCAAATATATTGTTCTCATAAAATACTTTTGTTATCATCAAAACTCTAAGTATAAAATCAACTTGGTTCCAACAAGTAAGGGTATCAGGTTTAGGGTTAGAGGAAGAGACAACTAAGTTCGTATGTTGGGTAGAGGGTGTGAGAGATTCAGGTTGTTCATTACTACTCGTATTACCTTAAAGTTTGTTAGTGATGGCAACTTCTTGCTCATTAGTGCGTGTTTCTGCTTCCTCAACATCTTCGATACTAAACATTTTGAAAAATCTTTTTCCTTTCCTTCTCAAAGACTTAAGTTGCATTAGGTAGAGAAAGGAAAACTGAAGCCATCTCTTGATTAGACTGACACATCCTTAAGTATTCTAGAATTACTTATTTATTATCTTCCTCAAAGATGGGAGCATAAGAATCTTCAATCCCAAAGGGAATTCCCTGAGATCCACTAGTTTTACAATGTATCATTTTGGCATCACCACTAGGTCCAATGCAATTCTTAGGAGAGATCAACCTCATCTTGATCACATTGGAACTATTGAACAAATGTGCAAATGAAGTCTAGAATAGGGGATTATTTCCTCCTACTTCCTCTAGAGCTTGAATGTGGGGAGTTCTCATTAGTATAGTATTGATGAGTCTAGAATAGGAAATTGTTCTGATCTTTCTTTACCTAGAGTTTATGACACATGACCTCATGTGTTTCAAAGTCAGGTTTGGAAGATTGGTCTTGATCCTCTTGGAGATATTCCACATTAGACCCAATGGTGACACCCAAAGGATATACAAACAATTCCTTATTGATCAAGAATGAATCAATCCTTGACACATAACCATTCTCAATTAACATCTCTTTATTAGGACATATGTTAATTGAAGGTGCTAAAACACAAGATGGGTTGAATTGTGTTTTTCCTTATTAAAAACTTCTTTCCAAAAATTTGGTTCGGGATACTAGAACAGATATAACAGAACAAAGGCAGCAATAAAACAAATTATTAAGAGGGAAAAACATCAGAATTTATATTGTTCACTACCAACGTGACAGCTCCGTTCAGTCCCCTCACACATAAGGACTTATTCACTAATTCAGAACTTGGATTACATCACCTGATCCTACAAGTCAGTCTTCTAAATTTCTAGCTTGAAACCTACAAACCGTTGAGACACGACTGTCGCGGCCTAAAACTTCGAGTGTTTCTCGAGTTCAATGGAGTCGCCACCAAAATTTATTTTAAAATAGGGAAAATATTGGAAAACCCTTAAACATAAAAAAAACATAAAAAATGGTCTTTGAAACCAAATTTTGAGTTCGAGAGTCGATTATGCATATGGAAGGTATTAGCACCCTACGACATCCGTTAAAATACGGTTACCTATAATTAATAGTGCAAAACTAATATTAACTTAAATATACTTATTTCTCCTTATTATTAAATATGAATATCAATTATTATTTTTTTTTTTTGAAATAAATGTGTGCTAGCTTCAAAAAGAGGGGGAATAAAAAAGAGATTTTTTTTTTATTAATGTGCTTGACAAGAGTGTGATCTTGGTCCTATATATCTCCTGGTGCGATGGAGAAATCAAAGCTACGTAGTTCTTGGGTAGAAAATGCGGATGTGTTGATTGCTTTTAAAGTAATTGTGTTTTGTTGTTGATAAAAAATAGAGTTGTTTTGACCGAAAAAAGAAAGAAAAAGTTTGTTTGATTTGAATAATTATTTTGAAAAAAATGAGTTTTAAGATTATCAAGTTGTAGAATTTGTGTCTCAAAAACTCAAAGAGTAAAAAGATGTCTCATATAGTTAATCCGTTTAAGAGTATTTTTTGTTTTCGATTTTAAAATTGAGTTTTAAAGCCACCAAGTGGTACAACTTGTGTCTTAACAACTCAAAGATTAAAAGATGTCACATCCAATTAATCTAATATTTATTTATTGTGAATGTTTTTTTTTTAAAGTAAACAAACACACAAAGAGAGAAATGAGTTTCATTGTTAAGAGATAGAGAGTGAGAGATAACATACACACAAAAAACGGCCACAAAAGGGGGGTTGCCCGCGGTGGTGGTTCGTCGAGGGTAGAAGTTGACGTTGGTGGTTGAGTGGACGCTCTAGCGGTAGTGCTCGTGGTGGTGGTTTGCCGGAGGTCAATTTGATGATGGTTTCCTAAGGGATTTGCAAAGGATGATGAAGGTGGTGATGTGTGGCTCATGCTCTCTCTAACTCTCTACATTTTAAGAAGATGGTGGTTTTATTTGTTGATCTTAGAAGCAAAGAAGAACTTTCTTTCCTCTATTCTAATTTTTTAGGAAAATGAAACCCTCCTCCTTGAAACCAAATTTTGGTTCTCAATTTATAGGCTACAAGGATGAATCGTTGCGTCCATGAGATAAATTGAGTTCCGATTTTTCTATTGTTTTGCATAAATTATTGAGTGCCAAGTGAAGATGAGACTTCTACTTTTTGGTGGAGTGCAAAGTTGGTGAATATGAGACTTCTACCTTTTGATGGAGTGCAAAGTTGGTGAACATTCAAAATGAGGGAAACATGAAAGCTTAAAATGTGGAGGAGGGAGACTTGTACTATTTCTACCAAAAACATTATTTTTATTTATTTGTTATTTATTGTTACTTTTTTTATATTTTTATGATGTAAATTGGACATTTTGTTAAAACATCAACGAGAATGTGAACTCAATTATTGGAATAGATTTATGAGTTTATTTTTGAAAAAAATTTAGTATAATAAAATGTGATCGTAAATATGTCAAATTAAACACATTATTATGACTTATTATTTTTGAATTTTTTAAAATGGCCGGACAAAATTGGGGTACTACAGATAACACATTGACCCTACAAGTCAAGTCTTCTCAACTTTCAACTTGAAAACCTACAAGTCGTTGAGGTAGAATAGACACTACTGGGCTAGGTTACAGATGGGTGAAATTGAGTTCTGGTTTGGTTCTTCTAAGAAGTTTGATTACAATGAATTTCATACTAAAATAGAGCACTAATCACTAAGTAATATAGAGTTGAACGAGTGGCTTTGCTTAAAACTTACACCTTGAATTCTAAATACTTAGTGAATTTTGAGTTCGCAAGGTTTTCTAAGTTGTTGTGTTGTTTCTTCTTCTTCAAAATTGATCCCTTTATATAGCATGAATTAGGGTTTTAATATTGTCTCAAACCAATTCTTGAGTGTATCTTCCTTGCGCAAGTTCAACAAAGATATTCACAAAAAATAAACCTTGATAGATACGGTTTAGGAATATAATCGTTGAAGCTTGATTAATTCCAAAACGAATCTTCAATCAAATCTTCTAGAATGATTCTGTGCGAGAATGTCCATATAGCGTTTGAAAATAATTCTCCTTGAATCTTCTGAGCGTATCTTCCTTGTGCGAGATCAACATAGATCTTCACAAAAAAAAACCTTGATAGATCTGGTTTGGGAATATGACCATTGAAGCTTGATTAGTTCCAGTACGAATCTTCAACTAACTCTTCTAAAATGATTTTGTGCGAGTATGTCCTGAGCGTATCTTCCTTGTGTAAGGTCAACAGAGATCTTCACAAAAAATAAACCTTGATAGAAATGGTTTGGGAATATGATCGTTGAAGCTTAACTAATTCCAAAACAAATCTTCTGGAATGATTATGTGTGATTATGTCCAGATAGTGCTTGAAAATAATTCCCCTTGAATCTTGTTTCATACGGTTTTTTAAGAGCAATGGGAACATATTTTAATTTGTTCTTGGACTAGAATGTTGACTTTTTATCATAGTTGTTGACTTTCTTCATCAGAACATAACTTGATCATTTGAATTAGATGTTGTGTTGCTTGGATCAGTTAGTAAGACGTAGGGGCAGACTTGCATGACTTAAAATTAGTGCATGGACAACGTCACCTTATTGCATCTTCAAAACATGTTGTATATCAGAGGCAACATCTTAGAGAAAGTTGTAGTCTTCAAATAAAACAGAACATAAGTTTTAGAGGCAACTCGAATAGAAGCTTCAAAGTTACTGTAGTAGGCACTTTAGATCTAGAGGCATGCTTCAAACTTCATAGGTATGCTAAACAGAGGCATGTTTCAATCTTCAAAGGTAGACGCGCAGAAGCTTCAGAGGCACGTTGGGCAAACACTTCAAAGGAAAATCTTTAGAGGCAGATGCACGCATACAACAACGCATGTAATAACCAGAGTCTGAACGTTGCGTTGACTTCACTTGACTATGATGTCTTCGTTTCCTCTGATGTCTTCATTTCCTTTGACATCTTTGTCTTCTCTATTTCCTGGTTCTATTTACTGCACACTCAATGAAATTATTAGTGCAATAAATTATTCTCGTAAACTACCTTGGTATCATCAAAACATGATGAAGAAATTGTTCTCAAAACCAACTTGGTTCCAACAATCTCTCCATTTTTTATGATGACAAAACAGTAATTTTTGTGAACAATTTATTTAACAATAAAAATAAAGTAAAACAATAATAATCAACGAAGCTCCCCCTAACTCTAAGCATGTATTTAAATGTAAGAGTTATAAGAAATATTTTGATAGTTTTCCAAAGTATATACTCTCCATTTTTAAATGTTTTAAATCAGAGTATATACATATTATTTTAAGATTGTTTGCAAAATCTCATCTCTCGCTTTTGTCATCAGACAAAAAGAGTGAGTGGTTGTCAATCAAAGCATTCCACATAAATCATACACAAACAACAAGATTGAATTGCAAATGACTAGAAAGTCACTACAAATTCAATGTATCATAGGAGAGCATAGATAAGTTTAACTACTAATTCTATTCTACCATAGGTAATGCATACATAAACCACATCATTGAGAAATAAAAACTAAGTTTAGATTTTTCTTAATAAAATCAAATATGTCATCACCAAGGGGTTATGTAAAAATGTCAGCACACTAATAGTTAGTGTCAATAAATTGAATATTTAAAATATCATTTTGAACAAAAACTCTAATAAAATGATGTTTGATTTCTCTAGGAAAATATTAAATAGGATTTTTGTCATTTTTAAGTGAAAATGTATGTATAAAGGCTGACAAGATGATGTTTTTTATTATAATCAAATTTGTTTAATGTATTCCTCTATTTGAGTCTAATTTCTTTTTATTTAAAATCTGTTATGATTTGTTTGTATTGTATTCTTTTAAGTTTTTTTTCTTACTTCTTTTATTAATTTTGTACTTATATTTGCTTTAAAAGGTTTATTTATGATAATATTTTTTTACTTTATTTAAATTTAAATTATTTATAAACATGATACAATGTCTCGAAATTGAATTAAAATTTATACAAAATTATAAATAAAAGATATATCAAAAACTACAATAATTATTCTTTTTTTTTTGGTTAAAATTATTTCACTCTACAACGGCTACAATTTACATTGTAGCGACTGCAATGGTCACATCATCAATCATATCTTTACTTGTAACCTCAATTTAAAATTATATTAGATGATATTAAATATTTAATACCAACTAAGGAATCTTGTAGAGATATTTCATTAGGTAAATCAATTAATCATTGGTCATTATTTATGTTATTTTTTGTGTTCTTTCACTGCGCCGATAATGCTTGATTTTAATTTCTTGCTTCTTTCTAAAGATTTTGTTAGAATAGTTTTAACAGAGAAAAAGACAATCCAATCTATGTTAATTGATTATGAGCTTACTGCAAATAATTGTTAGAGATTTGTGGTGTCAATTTAATTGGAATTTCTCTCTTATATAATGATGTTTTTGTATATGAAAAAATATATTTGTTAATTGATTTGATGATCTCCATTTATAAATAAGATTCATAGTTTTTTTTACTGAAAATAAGATCTAGAGTTAGCTAAGAGTGGGTTACTGTTATTCTAATTGTAGTATATCATAGAAATAAATTTGATTCATTTAAAATAAAATATTTTTAAAGTAAATAAATTGAGAGTTGGGATTACAATTATTGATTATTTATACATTTAATATCAATTATTAATTTAACATCAATAATTAATATTTAATAGTATTTATTTTATTCTTTAAAGTAATTGTAACGTTTCAAATCTAACAAAAATGCCTCATGAGAAAATAGAGTTAGCGTTATTTAATATTATTTATTTTATTCTTTAAAGTGATTTCAAATCTCTCAGAAATGCCCCGTGAGAAAACAGAGTTAGCGTTTGGGCTTTGCACTATTCAGTTGACTATAAATTAGTTTGCTGACATCGGTCTTTATTGGTAGGCTATCGCTTGATATCAAAAACCAATCTTATAATTTGACCCAAACAAAAACGCAATCTTACATAGATATTTTAATTTACTTTTTGTTTTCGGTTTTAGGATATTTTAATTTATGAACCATAAGTTCACAATAGCTATTGTAGATAATAATAATAATAATAATAATAATAATAATAATAATAATAATAATAATAATAATAATAATAATAATAATAATAATAATAATAATAATAATAACAATAATAATAACATTTTCACCATGTGATATGATATATTTTTTTTGACAACATGATTTTTATTTTACTTCTTTTACCTAAATATTAATTGATAACTGCCGTTAATATTAAGTTATTATATGTGAAGTGGCCTATAAATCTGCAGTCCATTTTAAAACTTATGTTTAACTTGGGTATTTTACTCTAATTCTATATACGTGGATACTCTTTTGGTCTCTCACGATTCTTAACATTTTTTTAGATTTTAGAATTTGATAATAAAAAAAAATTCGATTTGATAGTGACAAAATGAGATTCGTGTTTTATTAGAAATTCTCATCTGATAGTAATTTTTTTTACACATTTTGAATAAACACAATGAACAATCACTAATTCTGTAAAGTATGTGGCCTGTTTGCATTAGTCCATTTTTCCAACATTTGATAGAAATTTGAAGACTAATTTTTTTGTCCAAATACGAGATGGTAAATGAGATTCACGTTTTATCCGAAACTCCAATTCAGTAGTATTTTTCACATATTTTAAATAAACATTGGAGATGGATGAACAACCAATGGATTCTATAAAGTGTGTGGCCGGATTTAGATTGACCCATTTTTCCAACACATGATAAAAATTTAGACTATTTTTTTTTGTATATATACTACATAATAAATACCATCAAAAATTCATGAAACGATAAAATTTCAGATTTAAATACGAAATATAATATGTAGCCTATCAATATCGATATTTTTTTAGTTTAACTAAGACTATTTGAATAATAATCTATAAATGGGTATTTAGTTTATTAAAGATTATGATAAATATTTATAAGCAATTACATTTTTGCTTTTGCCCCTAATATTAATCTTTGTTCGGCATTGGAAGCCGAGCTTCAGCGGATTATAAATGACCTCAAGATCGCATGGAATAAGTTTTCATAAGATTCAGGTGTTTTCATATTCAATCATTGCAATCAAATTCCTTAAGGATTGATGTCCTGTCACTTATCCTACACGTACATCAGTGGAGGATATTAATGGTATTTTATGAAGCAAAATACATCCAGAAGTTATACGAAAATAATAGAATAATTATTTTATCTTTATTTTGTAATTAATTGGTCTTTATTTTAGTGTGAAGTTCGATCTTTATATTTATAAATATTTATATCAATAATCTTAATTTCAAATTAGTAAAATTAAAATTTCAAGTTCTTTAAATTTTTGTAATAAACTTGTGTAATTCTTAAAAAAAATTTGATTGTAATAATCATTAAGAACATAAGTCATCAATCAAATTTTACAAAAATAATTAAACAAGAGTTAATTCGAATGAGATAAATTTTAGAGTTCTTGAAATTCAACATAAAATTCTTTTGATATGTGGAAATTTATTACGTTGTTCTTTATACTATTAATAATAAAACTCATAGTATCATTTTAAACATTTCAACAAAAAATGATTGAAATGATATTAGGACTCAAAATAAATATTGTAACTTTTATAAACATACAAGATCAAATTAATACTAAAAAAATTAAATAATCAATTTAATATTTTTGTATAACTTAAAGAACTACATGAAGTATTT
>JBBPBP010000004.1:25981458-26068027 GCA_037974735.1 Cicer chorassanicum
TTAATTAATTCTTTTAAATATTAATTAAAAACATAATTTTTATATCATTTTATATTTTTGAATTAGTTTAACGACTAATTTTATGAAATACATCAAATTAAATCACATAGTTTATCAATCCCTATAAATTTATTCACCGTCAGTAATTCATTATCCACTATTTTTTTGTCAAATAGAGCATTTGAGACAATATAATATTTGAGATATAAAAATATCAATTTAAAAAAAATAATCAATCATTCTTAAACTCTAACTCAACAATTATCGATATTGTTAGATGGTAGGTTTAATTACAATGTAATTTATTAAATCTTTTGAAATTAAAAAAATAATAATTAATGAGTATGATAAAATACAATTAAGCCTTTAGATTTCTACTAGTTCGTCACAGACGACATCAATTAATCAATACATCGACCCCACAAACTATAAATGGTTGCTGACATTTCTGATAAACAAATATTTAGCACAAGGAAATCTTGCATTGGCACAGTCATTTAAGTATACACATTTCAAATAAAAAAAGAATTTAAATAATATGTATTTTAAAATTATTAAATCATATTTCCTTCTTGCACTGTTACATGAAAACTAGCCTTTCAAATGTGACGCATACCTACCCTTATTTTATTTCCTTGCTTTCTTCCTTTGTTGACAATTGACACGAAGACAGTTTAACATATACGTAATTGTTTTTTGTCTTCTACCAACCATCAAAGTCAAACCATTAGAACAAAGATTTCTTTTATCATTTTGCATATATAACAAACTTGATATTAAAAGACTTGTTTCTTTGAATACGCATGTCTATGTGATGGTAATTGTAAAGTTTCATAATGTTATTTATTTGGTTTATTTTATTCTCCTACATAGCAACATGCAAATCATTATATAGTTTAGCACCAAACCAATCTATCCATGATGGTGAGATTTTAGTTTCATCAGATGGAACATTCGAGGTTGGTTTCTTCAGCCCAAAAGATTCAACAAATCGATATTTGGGTGTATGGTTCAGAAACGTTTCTCCTTTAACAATCCTATGGGTCGCAAACAGAGAAACACCACTTCAGAAAAATTCAGGTGGAATCTTAAAATTCGATTCAAAGGGTGTTCTTATGCTTCTTAATGGAACAACAAACACAACTGTTTGGTCCTCAAATGTTACAACCAAAGAAGTGAAAAACCCAATTGCACGTGTCTTGGATTCTGGTAATCTTGTAGTGAAAAATGGAAACTTTTCTAAAGAGAAACAATTTTTGTGGCAGAGTTTTGATTACCCATGTGACTCGTTATCGTTAAATGCAATGAAACTTGGATGGGATTTAGTAACTGGTCATGAAATATTTTTATCATCTTGGAAAAGTAAAGTTGATCCATCTAAAGGTGAGTTTTCTCTAAGAATTTATCCAAAAGGGTATCCACAACTTTTCAAATTCAAAGGTTTTGAAAGAAAATTTAGAATTGGGTCATGGAATGGTGTTGGTTTTAGTGGATATCCAAAACATATACTCAATCAACAACATAGATTTCGACTTGTTTTCGATGAAAAACAAGTTTACATTGAAACTGAAATCACGGATAAATCGATAATTTCGATTTACAAACTTACCCCTTTAGGCCATGGACAAATTTCTGTTTTTACAAGAAAAACAAGAAATTGGAATGTCATTTCAACTGGTGAGGAAGATGAGTGTGAAAATTATGCTATGTGTGGTGCTTATTCTATTTGCAATATGGATGGAAATGTTCCTATTTGTAAATGCTTAAAAGGGTATGTTCCTAAGTTTCCTCATCAATGGAATATATCATATTGGTCTAATGGTTGTGTTCCAATGAATAAATCTAATTGTGAAAATAGTTACAAAGATGGCTTTTTGAAGTACAATGACATTAAATTGCCAGACACGTCTTCGTCGTGGTTTAGTAAGATCATGAACCTTGAGGAATGTAAGCATTCATGTTTGAAAAATTGTTCTTGTACGGCATACGCGAATTTGGATATCAGAAATGGAGGAAGTGGTTGTCTGCTCTGGTTTGATGAACTGGTTGACATAAGGAAGTTCTCTCAAATGGGACAAGACCTTTATGTTAGAGTCCCAGCATCTCAACTAGGTACCAATGTTACTTGAATTTATTTGCTATGCATCGTTATATTTTACATTATCAATCAATCATTGTTTCAACAGTATAAAAAGTTTTATATTTTTGAACTCAATCTAAAAGAAGTGTTCAATCTCTTATGTCAGGTTTAATTGAGCAATTGAAGTAATAATTGGCATGATTTCCATTTTTCAGATAATTTGCTTATTAATGGCAATGGTAACAAGAAGAAACTGGTAGGAATCACAGTTGGGGTGATTAGTTTTGGGTTTGTTGCATGCATATGCATAATGATATATATAAAGCGAGGTATGTTCTGTCTGAAATATAATTTAACATCTGATATATTATGGTAGAATTTAATATCAAAAAGGAAAAGAATTAAAATTAAATGTTTATTTTTATTTCAACTAATTTGGGGCAGGAAGAATATTTTATAAGAAGCATTATGAAAATATATTGAGGAGGGAAGACACAGATGTACCAACATTTGATTTGCAAATCATAGCTAAAGCCACTGAAAACTTTTCAAGCAGCAACAAATTAGGTGAAGGTGGATTTGGACCAGTATACAAGGTACTAATTAATATTAATATTTTTCTAAATATAAATATTAATATTGTTGAAGAAATGCTGCTTTTGTTGAACATAATTTACTAACTAATATGATTATAAATTTCAGGGTATACTAGCATGTGGACAAGAATTAGCAATAAAAAGACTTTCAAATAAGACTGGACAAGGTTTAGAGGAGTTTAAAAATGAAATGGTGATAATTGCCAAACTTCAACACCGTAACCTTGTCAAGCTTATCGGTTATTGCATTCAAGGAGAAGATGTAATGTTGATCTATGAATACTTGCCTAACAAAAGCTTGGACAATTTTATTTTTGGTTTGATCCTTTATCAATTGTTATCTTATTATTTTATATCTATTTTTGTCAAATTATGGAGAGTTCATCTCTTACGCATATTGTATATGTGTCTTTGATAAGATGAAAATAAAAGGAAGATGCTAGACTGGTTCAAGCGTTTCAACATCATTTGTGGCATTGCTCGAGGACTACTTTATCTTCATCGAGACTCTAGATTAAGAATTATTCATAGAGATTTAAAACCTAGTAATATTTTACTAGACGAAAATATGGATCCAAAAATATCC
Organism: Cicer chorassanicum; assembly: GCA_037974735.1. Lineage (NCBI taxonomy): Eukaryota > Viridiplantae > Streptophyta > Magnoliopsida > Fabales > Fabaceae > Cicer > Cicer chorassanicum. The sequence continues at coordinate 25,984,721 of JBBPBP010000004.1, forward strand.
GACTTTGGTCTAGCACGGACATTGTTAGGAGATCAAGTTGAGGCTAATACAACCAGGGTGGCTGGAACCTAGTAAGTCAATTTCTTACTATGGTTTATGCAATTGTATTTTAACTATTTCATCTTTAGATATTTTAGAGTCTAAAAAATTTGAACATTATATTTTCAGTGGGTACATGCCTCCGGAGTATGTTGTGCGTGGACGTTTCTCAATGAAATCTGATGTCTTTAGTTACGGTGTGATAGTTCTTGAAATAATAAGCGGAAAAAAGAACAGAGAATTTTTAGATCCAGAGCACTCCCACAATCTTCTTGGACATGTAAATGACTTGACACTCATAGGATTAATCTTTTTTTTTGTTGCATTTACTCTTTGGTTCTCAATAGAATAAACTCTAGTTATTCAAAGTTCGATGGAGAGGTAAGTAAACTCTGCTTAAGGATTATTTCAATCAAGATTCTAAATCGAATTCTAACAAATGTTTCATCTTTAACTAAAATTCATTAACCACATTTGAGGTCAATCACTTGATTAGGAATAGTCAAATTTTGAATAGCGTCAACTTGCTTATATGATTTTCTCAATTTTAGGCATGGAGACTATGGACAGAAGGGAGTGAGCTAGAATTATTGGATGAAATGTTATGGGATAGATGCATACCTTCTGAAGTCATACGATGCATACAAGTGAGTTTATTATGTGTGCAACAAAGACCAGCAGATAGACCAGACATGTCATCAGTACTTTCAATGTTGGATGGTGGGAAATTATTGCCCAAGCCAAAGGTTCCTGGCTTTTACATTGAAAAAGATCTTACTTATGAGGATGCTTTGTTGGAAAAATGTGCATTGTTCTTGCCAAATGAAATGTCTATTACAACATTAGAGGCAAGATGAACTATTAAGTAAAAGAAAAGTGTTCTTCTAACATAGAAAAAGTGAGTAAATATTCACTTTATTTCTGGTCAATTTCACACACATGCAATAGTGTGTCCCAACTTTTTAAAGTGTGTATTCAGTCATTCTATTCAATTACTATATTTTGGGTCAACTACTATTTGTAAGATCGTGTTGAAACAAAAATCATTTGTCCATTTATGTATAAACATATGGACCATTTCATTGAAAAAAACATTGAACAATTTTAGTTTCAATATTTTTCTAATTTTACCTGATTCGAGATAATATACTAGTAATGTTTTATTTTATTTTTTATTTTAACTATTTGGCTCTTAAGAGAATGTGGCCTAGTTATTCATAGTTCGTCCAGGAGATAAGTAAAGTTTGACCAAAAATTGTTTCGGTTAGGATTCGAATTCAGATTCTTTCAAACAATTTGTCCTTAACTGAAATTCATTGACCAATTAAATGTAATTACTTGGTTATATACTAGCAATGTTCTATAACCTCACGCCCCTCCATACTTATTTATAAACAAAAAAACCTACATTTTTTTGGACATGTATTAGGACTAATCATCTACTAGACGTAAACCCGTGCGATGCACGGAGGTTAAAAATAAATTGCTATCCATAAAAATAAATAATGCAGTAATATAAATTAGCAAGTGTAATACAAAAGACAATAATCATATCAAATAATGTAACAATACGTGCACTATTTTTAAAACATCAAATGTTAGGCATATAAGTTATTAAGTCTAATACAAAAGAGAACAACAATCATATCATAAAAAATAAACACAAAAATCGTATAGTAACCTATTTTACATTTTGAAATACTTTTTTATAAAGAACATTTGATGTAATGTTTGAATCAAGACCTTCATCATCAACTATCAGGATCTTCAAGCTCTTTCTTGATGTCACTCTTGAAATTGCAACATATAATTGTCTATGTGAGAAAACACTCCTTGGAAGATATAATCCTACATGGTTCAAAGATTCTCCTTGACTTTTGTTGATAGTCATTGCAAAGGGAATGGCTAACAGAAATTGCTTTCGCTGAAATTTGAATGGAATTCTAGGATCATAAGGTGTTAATGACAATCTAGGTATATAAACTTTATTTCCAATATTTCTTCATGATATAACTTTTCTTTTAAGAACATATTTACCCATTTTTGTGATTATAAGCCGAGTTCCATTGCATTATCCATCAACTTGATCTATATTCCTCAACAACATCACTGGTACCCCCACTTTTAACCTCAATTCATGATTTGGAAGACCAAATACATTAATTGTATTAAAAAATTCTGGTGTATGCACATTGTTAGGTCCATCGACATTTGGATTTATGGTGTCCGGAGTATCAAAGCTAAGATATGTTTTTTCTTCACCTAGTATCATTGATAGCATGTGTCCATTGATAGCATAAACAATATAATTCCTAGGGGTCAATATAGTTTTGTCCTGGAAATATGATGGAGTATTCATGTTAACCAAAAACGGTAGGTAGATAGCATCAACAATAGAAGTCAATGAATCACCCGAGCTTCGCAATAACAAATCATCTAGTAGTTCTATCATGATATTGTCGTCATTTTATTCACCAATTGTACCATCGCCCACTCCTAACACCCAATCAAAAAATTCCTTTTTCTGAGCAAGTTATGTGGTCGAGCTACCATTAAGAAGTCTCATGTTTGTGTGTAATGTCATGACTTCACAAAAATTCCAAAGATACGATGAATTAATAGTAGCATTAACAAAATCTTGTCCTGTTGATTTTGGAATAACTAGAAAATTTTGTCTAAAATCTCCACCGAATGCAACAACCTTGCCACCAAATGGAATATCCAACTTTTGACCTTTATGATCATGAAACACATCTCTAAAAGTCCTATCAACTGCCTCGAAACAATGTTTATGAGTCATTGGTGCCTCATCCCATATAACGAGTCTTGTTCTCGCAATCAACTTTGCAAGTGGACTATTGTGAGTTATGCTGCAAGTTGAATATTCATCAATTTCTAGTGGAATGACAAACCTTGAATGTGCAGTTCTACCTCCAGGAATAAGTATACCTGCAATTGTACTTGACGCTACTGTTAAAATGATGTCTCCCTTAGATCTTAGCGCAGTTGACATGACCTCCAAATATAATTTTCCCTTATACCACCATAATCTTATAAAAACAAATTCTCGGGTTTCTTTTTTGAATACGTGCCATGATCTTGTCGTAAATCTTTCTCTACTCAGCTGTCATAGCAGACATTAGCTTAGTATGTTTTGCAGCCAAAAACTCACTATCGTAATTTAACTCATCATATATGAGTTTATTTTGAATATGATAACTCGAAGAATCATTAGGCGGAGGCATTGTTGGAAAATCACTCAAACTTTTACTATTACTATGCAAAAATGATTTAATCTCTACTAGAACAAAATTTTTAAGCTCATCCCCTAACAATTGTGTTGAGAAAAAAAACTTTTTTTGATGTATGTTTTAATGACAACAAACCTTATGAAATAAATGATTAAATTTTATGAATGGTGATCTACTTGAAGTAGTTAAAATATCACTAGAAGGGGGGGGGGGTTGAATAGGGATATTGTAGTGTTAAAATTTTCTTTTAACATTGTATCCTCTACGAGAGGATAAAAGTCAGAGGATGGAAATTTGAAACTTTAAGTGATTGTTAAATAAATAAAGAGGAGAGAGTATAGAAAAATGACACAACCAAATTTATACTGGTTCACCCAATGTAGGCTGCGTCCAGTCCTCACAAACTTGTGAGTTTTCATTATGGCTCAAATGGCTTGTCCTCTTACAGAATTATTTTTCGCTGTGTATATTCTTAGCCTCACCAAGCTTACAATTTCGTTTCTTTTAGATTACAAATATTACCAAGTGTATAATAACTTGGAATATACATAATAAATGATTTGTGATGATTGTATGATTTTTCTTTACAAGAACTTTCTAAGAGGATATTCTAAAAGATATAGTTTAGGACTGTAGAAAGTGTAAAGAAATGATGGGAATGATCTTCTTAGCTTTGAGAAATTTTCTTTGTATGAGTAGTAGTTGTTCTTTTGAGATGAAGAGTTCACTTCCTTTTATAGAGTTTATGAACCTCTATCGATGAAGAAAAGGAGTTAGATGACCGTTGGAGACTTGATGAAATGTCTAAGGTCATTGATCTAATTTACAAAAGTGCCATTCAGCTGTCCTTGAAACATATGAGCTTAGGAGGATGAGTTTGCAGTCCATGCTCGGATATGAGGTTTAATCTTCCTAGAAGTTTGGACATGAGCTGTACTTTTGTCTTTTTCCTTTTCCTAGAAATGTAAGGTCATACTTTTCTTGTAAAGTACAACACATGACTTGTACTTTTGACTTTTTCATTTTCCAAGAACTGTAAAGTCTTGCTTTTCTTGTCAGGGACAACACTTTTTCGTACTATGGTACTTTTGGATTTTTTTTTTTCACGTGCGAGGATGAACCTGAATGTTCATCTTCATATATATCCATATTATCTAAACACAAGTCATCAAACTCATCAAAAATGACATGCATGGATTCCTCCACATTTTGAGTCCTAAGGTTATATATTTTATATCCTTTTGACGATGTGTAGTATCCTAAAAAAGATGCCTTTATCAGATTTTAGATCAAACTTTTCCAAATTTTCTTTATTGTTTAGGATGTAACAATAACATCCAAATATATGAAAATATGAGATATTTGGTTTTCTGCCTTTTCACAGTTCGTATGGAGTTTTGTTCAAAAAATTTCTGATGGATACTCGATTGGAAACATAAGAGACTGTGTTGATAGCCATTTCTTGTAGAGTTCTATTTTTCCTTTCAACAACCCCATTTTTTTGAGGAGTTCTTGGACAAGAAAATTGTGGGATATCCCATTTTCATCAAAAAGATTTTTGAAAGATTCATTTTCGAATTCTCCTCCGTGATCACTTCTCACAGAGATAATGTTTGTTCCTTTTTCATTTTGAATCTTTTTACAGAAATTACGAAATGCTTCAAAGGCTTCATCTTTATGTTTTAAAAATAGAACCCAAGTAAATCATGAGAAATCATCAACAATTACAAATCCATATCTTTTTCCACTAAGACTTGGAGTTTCGATAGGCCCAAAGAGGTCAATATTTTTTTAGTGAAAACTGCTTTTAACTTGTTTTCCTTTCGTACAAGCTTCACATAATTTGTCTTTCTCAAAATAAATTTTTGGAAGACCTTTAACCAATTCTAATTTTGATAATTTAGAAATAGTGTTTAAGCTTGTATGACCAGCTCGTTTGTGCCAAATCCATTTATCCTTTTCAATAGACATAAAACAAGATTCAATAGGCAAATCATCTAGATATAATTCATACAAATTCTTTTCTCTAATTCTAGAGAATTTTTTTTTTCTTTTCCGGAGGATGAATGTTTAACCTCGCATAAAGTGGCTTTAAAAATTACTTCAAATCCACTATCACAGAGTTGGCAAATACTCAGTAAGTTATGTTTTAAACCATCCACATATTGAACATTTTCTATCTTGGCAAAATTATTTTTTCCAATAATACATGTTCCTTTAATTTGTGCTTTATCATTATTTCCAAAAGTGACTGATCCTCCATCCTTTATTACCAAAGAAATAAAGCTATGCTTATCCTCTGTCATATGTCTTGAGCATCCACTGTCCAAGAACCAAGGCTTTCTTTTGTTGATCAGAGGATGTACCTGTGTTAGAATTTAAAAGTGACTTAGGTACCTATATATAATTGGGTCCTTGTTGGTTAGTTTTTCCTTTTGTAAGGATTTTCTTTTTTTTTTTTGATAGCAAGTAGAGTCATGGTGCCCTTGCATACCACAAAATGAGCATCCCTTTTTGATATTGTCAACTCTTTTCTTGACATAACATTTTTTGATAATGTGTCCAGTTTTTTCTTAAAAAGTACATTTTGGTTTATCCTCTTGTTTTTGAGGTAGAAAGAAGTTTTCGTATAATTTTGTTTTTGAGAACTTTTAAAGCCAATGCTCGCTTTGTCAAGATTGAGATCCCATAATTTTTTGAAAAGTCTTAGTGGATTCAACAAAGTTGGTAATGTCAAGTTTTAGTTCTTCAACTTTTATTTTTAAACTCCTATTTTCTGTCTCCTCTTCTGGAGGATGAATTTTGACATTCTTTTTGTTCAGAATTTCTTGCTGCTCAGACATTTTTCTATAAGATAGTTGCAAGTCCAGAATGATTTTTTTGATATTTATCATTCTTAGCTTGAAGTTCCTCATTAAGTTTCTTTATCTCATAAAGTTGATTTTTAAGAAAAACCACATTTATGAGATAGAGTGTTTGAGTCATTTAATAAGTTGTTAAATTCTATTTCTAGTTTTTCATATGTAGGACAAAGTTCTGATATGATTACCTCTTCAGTATCTGAATTTTCCATGAGACATAGATTTGCTTCTTCCTTTTCATGTTTAAAGGATGATCCATCACTGTCGTTCCATGTAGTCATCATATATTTATTTTTGTAGGGAAGTCTTCTTGCATCCAAAACACGTTATCTGACTTTTATTAGATTTTTCCTTTTGATACGGTTTTTTGTCTTGTCCTCTTCGATTAATCATCCTCTGAATTCTTTTAGATATCAGGGCGAGTTCATCCTCTTCCACGGACAGAGGACATTCAATGTTTTCTGCTATTATGACTTCTTCAGCTCGTTTGGAGGATGGACTTTCAATTTGATTTGTTTTAAAGGCAACCATTTTTCCCTTTTTACTTGGTTTATCTGAGAGTAGAAATGGTTCACGTGCTCTTAGTGTTCAAACGAGATCTTCTAATTTCATGGTGGCCAAGTCTCTTGCTTGTGTGATGGAAGTCACCATTGGTCTCCTTTCTCTTGGTAGACTTGAGAACATTTCATCAATCGCAGGTTATATAGTATAATAGTAAGTCTTGAGAACATTTCATCAATCGTTTGTTCCTCTTTCATTTTGAATAATTCAAATTCTCGTACTCCCATGTCAATCCTAGCTTCCTTTAGATGACTTAATTCTTCATGGTGGATCTTCAAGGTGTCCCATAGTTCTTTAGCGCTTTTGCATTCTTCAATTCTGTCATATTCTTCCTTGCTCAAAGCACACGTTAGAAATAAATGAGCTTTATAGTTTAGGAGTACCTTAGCATTTTCATCAGCAATCCATTGTGCTTGAGGTTTTTCTTCGAAGGTTGAATCTGTGTTGTTGATTCTGATGACGAGATTCCCATTTATAACCACAGACCACATGTTGTTATCTTGTGATATGAGAAACAATCTCATTTTTCCTTTCCAATGGTAGTAATCTATGCCATCAAAATAGGGAGGTTTGCTGGATGATCTTCCTTCAGGTATATACTTAGCTTTTGACATTTTCCTGATCTTTTTCTCTTACACGGTTAGGTGTAGTTTTCTAGAGAACCTTGCTCTGATGCCAATTGAAGTAGCTAAATTATCACTAGAAGGGGGGTTGAATAGGGATATTGTAGTTTTAAAATTTTTATTTTAACGTTGTATCCTCTACGAGAAGATAAAAGTCAGATGATAGAAATTTGAAACTTTAAGTGATTCTTAAATAAATAAAGAGGAGATAGTATAGAAAAATGACGCACCCAAATTTATACTGATTCACCCAATGTAGGCTACGTCCAGTCCTCACAAACTTGTGAGTTTTCGCTATGGCTCAAATGGCTTGTCCTCTTACGGAATTCTTTTTCATTGTGTATATTCTTAGGCTCACCAGACTTACAATTTTTTTTTTTTAGATTAAAAATATTACCAAGTGTATAATAACTTGGAATATACAGAATAAATGATTTGTGATGATTGTATGATTTTTCTCTTTACAAGAACTTTCTAAGAGGATATTCTAAAAGATATTGTTTAGGACTGTAGAAAGTGTAAAGAGAGGATGGGAATGATCTTCTTAGCTTTGAGAAATTTTCGTTGTATGAGTAGTTGTTGTTCTTTTGAGATGAAGAGTTCACTTCCTTTTATAGAGTTTATGAACCTCTATCGAAGAAGAAAAGGAGTTTTATGACCGTTGGAGACTAGATCAAATGTCCAAGGACATTGATCTAATTTACAAAAGTACCATTCAGCTGTCCTTGAAACATATGAGCTTAGGAGGATGACTTTGCAGTCCATCCTCGGATATGAGGTTTAATCTTCCTAGAAGTTTGGACATGGGTTGTACTTTTGTCTTTTTCCTTTTCCAAGAAATGTAGGGTCATACTTTTCTTGTAAAGTACAACACATGACTTGTACTTTTGACTTTTTCATTTTCCAAGAACTGTAGAGTCTTGCTTTACTTGTCATGGACAACACTTTTTCGTACTATGGTACTTTTGGATTTTTTTCACGTGCGAGGATGAATATTTTACACGAGTACATCCTCTTTTCTGCTTTGTTCATTCTCTGTCGTACGTTCATCCTCTTTTCTGTTTTGATTATCCTTTAACTTAGAGGTCATAAAGCCATCCTTATACTTTAGCATTGCTTGTCTTTTGACAAAGATTCATCTTCTTCTAATTTATGACGTACATTCATCCTCTCTTCAATATTGTTTATCCTCTGTCTTAGAGGTTACAATTTCATCCTCCACTTGTTTATCCTCTAACGTAGAGGACATGTTAAAATGTGGAAAATACACCTCATTTGATCAAGGAGGTGAAGAACCTATTTTCTAAATTTGATACACTCAAGAGCACAAGTTAGATAATACACATAATCAGAATCATTGAAACAATTTTGTTATCATTAAAATATTTGAGTGAGATTTTTTCTCAACACTACTAATGATTGCAGTTGAGTTTTATTTAAGGAACATGAAGTGCTCGTCTGAGAGTGTAAGACCCTTAGTTTTAAATTCTAATTTATGCAATTTTAGTATATTTTTGGTGTTGAATTCTGAGGCTGTTAGCCAATTTTAATGGTATTTTGTGTGTTAAATGCCAATGATATTTTTATGAGACTCGTTGCGGAAAATTTATTATTGGACTATTTTGTTAAAAATATCTATAGTTGCTAAAAAAATTTACTTGTCAATTGAGTTGCAATGAGAATAGATATTTTTATCAAAATAGTTGAGATGTGTGTAAGAATATTTAGTTATTGATTGATTTGGTTTAATTATAATATATATATATACATATATATATATATATATATATATATATATATATATATATATATATATATATATATATGTGTGTGTGTGTGTGTGTGTGTGTGTGTGTGTGTGTGAGAAACTTGAGAAAGAAAGAAAACAAACTTACTGAGAAAGAACCCGCGTCACTTTGCTTTCTTTTTCTTCTTTCTCTGTTACCAAAACAAACAAGTTTTGTTTTTTTTTTATCAAAATCAAAACCTCCTTTTTCACCTAGATCTAAGCTCCATGTCGCAAAGTGACAGAAGGGAAAGTTGCTCACCTCCACGCTGCGGTGCTAGTGAGCTAGTTTTCGAAGTGACGTACGAACAAAATATTTCACCGGAATTAATCGCGGTGCCGTAATCGGTTGTTTAAGCTATCAATAAGGTAAGGGTTCCTTCCAAACTTTTAGTTTGCATTTAGGACATTATATGTGATTTTATGGAAAAGAAATTTGGTGTATTTGATGTGTAAAATGGTGAGAATGAATTTAATTCGTTTATGCGGGAATTAGCAGAATTTAAAATTTACGCGGTTGAGATGTAGTTTGATGTGAATTGTGTGTGATTTGCTGAGATTGAATTAATGTGATTAATGTGGTCGATTTTGTTAGTAATGGTTAACAAAAAAAAGAAATTGATTTTGACGTGTTTGAGTTACGAAATGAGTTATTTTCAAATAAATGAGTTTGAACTAAAGTTGAAATTTTAAAAAAGAAAAAGTTTAGAGTACTTTATTAACTCAAAATTTTGGTGCTTTAATAGTCGAGTGTGCGTACGTGTGATTTGGACAATTTTTGTTTTATTTAATTTTAACTAAATAATGTAGATTATTTGGTTGTAAAAGTTTGATGTGTGAAAAAGATACAATTTTAGAATTTTGTGGTGGTTGGATAAACTTAAGTTGTGAACAAACTGTTACAAATATTTATGTTTATGTAGTTAGCTCCTTGAGTATCGAAAATGAATCGAGGCTATTGGCACCAAGTTAGCGGTGGGGAGAACTCTGAGATATTAATGTTGTTGTGGTGATTCATGTTTGGTGTGATTGATGTGTTCATAATTAATATTATGAATTTTGAGATGTATTTTATGTGTAGATTGGAGGAAAATGAATTTAATGTGTTTATGGGTGAAATTGTGGAAGTTGAATTTAATGTGTTTGAAATGTGGAGTTGTGAACACGGATGAGTCACGATTAAATTTGGCGTGAAATTTTGGAAGTCGAATTGAAGGAATTTGTCGTGTTTGATGTGTGGATTTGCAGAAAATGAATTTAAGGCGTTTTATGTGAAATTGTTTTGATGTGTTTGAGGAGTGATTTGAGGAAATAAATTTGGTGCAAATGCATATTTGCAATTATGGAAATTAACGGGTGTATTGTGGTTGAAATATGACGAGTTTTGAAAATGAGTAATTTGTAGTGATTTGGTGTGGATTTGTGGAATTTGGATTGTTGTATTTAATGTGGTTTGTAGATTGAATTTGATGTGGATTTGTTGGATTATGAATTAATATGTCTGAGTATGCTCTGTGAAAAGTTTTGAATCAATGAGCATTAAAAAAGGGGAATCTTTTAATAGCTGCATTTACTTAATGGTTGTGAGAAAAGAGTTAGAGTATGCTCATGCATTTCATAGTACACGGTGACCGCGATGGACCATAGTGATAGTGGTAACTGTGATGGGCCACGAGATGATGCCATGTGAATAGTTGGTTCATCTTATCTTTGCGGGAATTTTCGCGTCGTGCTGATCTGTGAGAGATTCCACTCTTGTAAGTCGTGCTGATCTGTGAGCGATTACACGCATAGAAAATTAGTACTGGTCTATGAGAGGTTGTACGATAGTAAATTGTGCTGATCCGTGAGAGATTGCACCTTGATAATTAGTACTGGTCTGTGAGAGACTGTTCAATTATGATTTACGCCCTTTCGAGGAGGGTGTTGGTTTGGAATTCCAGAATCATGTGCATTGGCATATACACATTTCATTAGGGTGCTTGGCACGCGAGTCACGTTTGATATACTGTGATGGTTGTATATACATACTTGATTGTGGTTTGTAATTGTGACGTATTTGATGAGGGTTATTGATTGACCTTATGTGGTAAGCGTTGAATGATATCGAAACATTTTCTAAACTGAAAATCATGCCATTTTCACAGTTGTATTTGGATACAAGGATGCTGTATTCGAATATGACAGTGCAGTTTGTTAAAAACTTCATTTTTCAATTTGATTATGCATGTGTGGCATATGAAAACCCTTTCTAGATGTATGCTAAGTTGAAAGGTTATTTTGTGCATTAAAAATTTAAATGCTATGTGATGTTTGTTAATTTCGGTTGGTGACCTTTACAATTATTGTGGAAATCTGGGCTTTGCCCTCAGATGAGAATCAGGATCGTCCTACCAGTTAGTACTCTGGAGATAGGAACGGAGTTAGACTTACCTGACCACTGTTGTGTCAGAAGGATTTCTGCGGGGCGCGTGGAGATCACTTGGGTTATAGTTTTTTTTGTAGCATGATCAGATTAGATGGTTGTATAGGGGCTAAATGTCTATCTGTTGTGGTTGTATTTATTTCATTCTGGAAGACTGTACCTATACCATATATTGTCAGCCTTACTTTTATTTTGATGGGTCCTTGTACCACTTTTTGACATGACGTGGGGAAGTTAAAATTCTAGGGGCAGTGCTTTTGTACAGGTGTCTGCCGAGAATACCCCAGGGGTATGAGCTACGTTGGATAGGTCTCATAGCCCCAATGTATTTTTCTGTTTTAAATATTTTGGATTTTCATTTCAAAGCCGTTTCCGATGTTTGTAGTTATTGTTGACTTTTGTCGTTGTAATACGACTTAAATATTTTATCCAAAGGTATTTATCTCTTTATTATGAGTTTGAATTTGTTTAAAAAAAAATCGGGCTGTTACAATTGTGGTATCAGAGCATTGGTTATAGATTGTAGGTTAACCAGTAGGTTGGGGGTTGTCATCTGATCATGCGTCGGGGTGATTTGTCTGAGTGTCGGGTTCGGTGTAGTGTTGAGTTGTTGAGGCCGAATGTTGTCTTTTGGAATTCTTCTAAAGGGTGTTAAATTTTCTTATTGATGTTGGTTTTATAGGAAACAATGCCTCCAAGAAGGAACGACGCTGCAAGGGTCAACGTCAACAGGGATGATCAAATGGATGAAGCAATGAATAACATGGCTGCTTCTGTTGCTGCACATACAGCTGCAAGGACTCTGCGGGATCTAGAGAAGAGGGAAAGAGAGATCCGTGCTGCTGAGTCGAGGGGATTAGAGGACTTTCGTCGTTACAATCCTCCCAAGTTTAGGGGTGATGAGAATTCAGAGAAAACGGAGAAGTGGAAAAGATCTTTGAGATGATTAACTGTCAGGCGGGAGTGAAGGTCAACTATGCCATTTATCTGCTGCTAGGGGATGCTGAGTATTGGTGGAGGAGTACAAGGTCGTTGATGGGATCGACTTATGAGGAGGTGAACTGGGAGTCGTTCAAAAGGAAGTTTTTAGACAAATACTTCCCGATGAGTACCAGGACTAAGCTGGGTGATGATTTTCTAAAACTTCATCAGGGTAATATGACTGTGGGCGAATATGCCGCTAAGTTTGAATCATTATCGAGGCATTTCAGGTTTTTTCCGTGAAGAGGTTGATGAACCATTCATGTGTCATCGTTTCCAAGCCAGATTGAAGTATGAGATTCAGGATTCTGTCTTACCCTTGGGAATTCAACGTTTCCAAGTTCTTGTGGAAAAATGTAGAGAAGTTGAAGATATGAAGAATAAGAGAACTAGCCAAGGAGGGAACTTTAGTTCAGGGGGCCTAGTCGGGTGAGTTATCAGGGAAACAAAGGGAAACAAGTTGCTAAGCCTTATAACCGACCGCAGAACAACAACAGGGGTCAAAATCACCCGGGGAACCAGAACCTTGGAAGACAAGTGGGGCAAGTGACTCGATATTTCCGATGTGGGGAAGAGGGGCATTATGCTAATGCCTGTACTTCTAAGACTTTTACTTGCTACAATTGCCAGAAACCAGGGCACATTGCAAGGGATTGCAGAGCTCCGAAGGTGGAACCAGTTGTGAATGCAACTAGGGCTACTCGTCCTACTGCTAGAGGACGCGTTTATTGCGTGAATGCTGAAGCTGGAAATCCATCTAGCAATCTGATTCAACGTGACTGTGAGATTGCAGGTAACACTCTAAATGCATTTTTTGATTCAGGGGAAACCCATTCCTTCATTGCTATGGATTGTGTGAATCGTTTGAAGTTATCTGTGTCGCCTCTACCTTTTGATTTGGTTGTTTCCACACCTGCTAAGACGTTACCAGTAAATACTGCATGTTTACAGTGTCTAGTGACTATTCAAAATAGGGATTTCTTGATTAATTTGATTTGTTTACCTCTACAATCACTCGAGGTCATTCTTGGTATGGATTGGATGTCGTATCATTATGTGATCTTGGATTGTGCTCGCAAACTGGTTCTTTTTCCTGAACCAGAAGTTGTTAAGTATCTAGCTGCTAACAAACTCGGAGTGTCACAAAGAGAAGGAACTCATGAGTTTTTGTCTTTGGCTAACGTGGGGGCAAAGATAAATGTGAAAATAGAAGACGTGGTGCTTGTTCAGGAGTACCCGGACGTATTTCCAACAGAAATTCCAGGATTACCACCGGTAAGAGAAATGGAGTTTTTCATTGATTTGCATCCAGGAATCGGACCAATTTCGATCGCACCGTATCGAATGTCGCCATTGGAATTAAATGAGCTCAAAGGCCAAATTGAAGATTTGTTGGAGAAGAAATTTATTAGACCAAGTGTATCACCACGGGGAGCTCCGGTATTGCTAGTTAAGAAGAAGGATGGAAGCTCACGCTTATGTGTGGATTATCGGCAACTTAATGAGGCGACTATTAAGAATCGTTAACCTTTGCCGCGTATTGATGATTTGATGGATCAGTTGAGAGGAGCCGCAGTGTTTTCAAAGATTGACTTGAAGTCGGGTTACCATCAGATCTGAGTAAGAGAAGGAGATATTCAGAAAACTGCCTTCAGAACTCGTTATGGACATTATGAATATCTTGTGATGCCATTTGGAGTTACCAATGCACCAGCAATTTTTATGGATTACATGAACAGAATCTTTAGTCCATTTCTGGATAAATTTGTTGTGGTGTTCATTGATGATATTTTGATTTATTCAAGGACTGAGGAAGAACATGAAGAGCATTTGCGCCAAGTTCTCGAAATATTGCGCGAGAAGCAATTGTATGCCAATTTGTCGAAGTGTGAGTTTTGGCTGGAGGAAGTGAATTTCTTAGGTCATGTGATAACTAAGGAAGGAATCGTTGTGGATTCGGCAAAGATTGAATCAGTTCTTGCTTGGAAACACCTCAGACCGTCACTGACATACGAAGCTTTGTAGGGCTGGCAGGTTACTACAGGAGGTTTATTGAAGGTTTTGCGAAGATTGTAGCTCCATTGAAGCAACTTACTAGAAAAGATCAACCGTTTGCATGGACTGAGAAGTGTGAGGAGAATTTTCAGTTACTGAAGAGAAAGTTGACGACCTCACCAGTTTTGATCTTACCTCAACCAGAAGAACCGTATGAAGTTTATTGTGATGCGTCTCAGCAAGGTTTGGGATGTGTTCTGATGCAACACAAGAAAGTTGTAGCTTACGCCTCAAGGCAATTGAAGATTCATGAAAGGAACTACCCTACTCATGATTTAGAGCTTGTTGCGGTAGTTTTTGCATTGAAGATATGGAGGCATTACTTATATGGATGCACGTTCACAGTGTTCAGTGACCATAAAAGTTTGAAATATCTGTTTGATCAGAAGGAATTAAACATGCGTCAGAGAAGATGGATAGAGACTCTCAAGGATTTTGATTTCACATTACAATACCACCCTGGGAAGGCTAATGTAGTGGCTGATGCATTGAGTAGAAGAAGTGTATCAGTGTCTTCAATAGTGATGGCTAGACAACAAGAGTTGTGGGAAGCATTCAGAAACTTACACTTGAATGTAGAGGTTGCACCGGGAATTTTGAAATTTGGAATGATTAATATTTCGAGTGGACTACTTGAAGACATTGCGAATTTTCAAAATGACACTTTAATTCAAGAGAAGAGGAACCTAATATTGCAAGGGAAAACGACTGAGTTCAAGATTGGGCTGGATAATATTTTGAGATGTAATGGAAGAATTTGTGTACCAGAATTTGCAGATCTGAGGAAAACAATTTTAGGCGAGGCTCATAAGAGTAAATTGAGTATTCATCCTGGAGCGACAAAGATGTATCAGGATTTGAGGCAGAATTATTGGTGGCCAGGAATGAAGAGGCATGTAGTGGAGTATGTATCAACTTGTCTAACATGTCATAAAGCGAAGGTGGAACATCAGCGACCTGCTGGAATGTTGCAACCTTTAGATATACCTGAGTGGAAGTGGGACAACATTTCCATGGATTTTATAACTAGATTGCCGAAAACAAGGAGGAAGAATGATTCTATATGGGTGATAGTGGATCGATTGACTAAATCCGCACACTTTTTACCACTGAAGACCACATATAAGGTAGATAAGCTAACTGAGATCTACATTGCTGAGATTGTGAGATTACATGGAGTACTGTCGAGTATTGTATCAGATCGTGATCCGAAATTCACGTCACACTTTTGGGGAGCATTGCATGATGCGTTGGGAACGAAGCTAAGGTTGAGTTCAGCTTACCATTCGCAAACTGACGGACAGACTGAGAGAACAAATCAGTCTTTGGAAGATCTTTTGAGAGCTTGTGTACTAGATGATAGAGGAAGTTGGGATGATGTACTACCGTTGGTTGAGTTTACCTACAACAATAGTTTTCACGCAAGTATTGGAATGGCCCCATATGAGGCTTTATATGGGCGCAAGTGTCAGACGCCTTTGTGTTGGTATAAGGACGGTGAAAGTATGATTGTAGGACCTGAGATGGTGCAATAGACTACAGATAAGGTAAAGAAGATAAAGGAGAAAATGAAGATTTCACAAGATCGTCAGAAGAGTTATGCGGACAAGCGTCGCAGACTTCTAGAATTCGAGCAGGGTGACCATGTGTTTCTGAGAGTCACGCCTACGACTGGAGTTGGTAGAGCCTTGAAATCGAAGAAATTGACTCCTAAATTTATTGGACCATATCAGATCTCTGCACGAATTGGACCTGTAGCTTATCGGATTGCTTTACCTCCGATATTGTCCAATATTCATGACGTGATTCATGTGTCGCAATTAAGGAAATACCTTACAGATCCGTCGCATGTGATTGAACCAGACACAATACAACTAAAGGAGAATTTGTCATTCGAAGTACTACCTGTGAGAATTGATGACAGGAAGATGAAGCGACTAAGGAACAAGGATGTTTCGTTGGTCAAAGTGATTTGGAACCCAACTACCGGAGATGCGACTTGGGAATTGGAGAGCAAGATGAGGGAACAACACCCGGAGTTGTTTATCGACGCGTAGTTTCGAGGACAAAACTAATTTTAGGGGGGTAGAATGTAAGACCCTTAGTTTTAAATTCTAATTTATGCAATTTTAGTATATTTTTGGTGTTGAATTCTGAGGCTGTTAGCCAATTTTAATGGTATTTTGTGTGTTAAATGCCAATGATATTTTTATGCGACCCGTTTAAAATTATTTGGCGAGAAATAATTTAATTACGTTGCGGAAAATTTATTATTGGACAATTTTGTTAAAAATATCTATAGTTGCTAAAAAAATTTACTTTTCAATTGAGTTGCAATGAGAATGGATATTTTTATCAAAATAGTTGAGGTGTGTGTAAGAATATTTAGTTATTGATTGATTTGGTTTAATTATAATATATATATATATATATATATATATATATATATAATATTATAATATTATGTTAGTAAGAAATATATATGTATATAAGTTAGTATAAGTTAGTTAGTTATATATATATATATATATATATGTGAGAAACTTGAGAAAGAAAGAAAACAAACTTACTGAGAATGAACCCGCGTCGCCTTGCTTTCTTTTTCTTCTTTCTCTGTTACCAAAACAAACAAGTTTTGGTTTTTTTTTTTCAAAATCAAAACCTCATTTTTCACCTAGAACTAAGCTCCATCTCGCGAAGTGACAAAAGGGAAAGTTGCTCACCTCCACGCTACGGTGCTAGTGAGCTAGTTTTCGAAGTGACGTGCGAACAAAATATTTCACCGGAATTAATCACGGTGCCGTAATCGGTTGTTTAAGCTATCATTAAGGTAAAGGCTCCTTCCAAACTTTTAGTTTGCATTTAGGACATTATATGTGATTTTATGGAAAAGAAATTTGGTGTATTTGATGTGTAAAATGGTGAGAATGAATTTAATTCGTTTATGCGGGAATTAGCATAATTTAAAATTGACGCGGTTGAAATGTAGTTTGATGTGAATTGTGTGCGATTTGCTGAGATTGAATTAATGTGATTAATGTGGTCGATTTCGTTAGTAATGGTTAACCAAAAAAAAAAAATGATTTTGACGTGTTTGAGTTATGAAATGAGTTATTTTCAAATAAATGAGTTTGAACTAAAGTTGAAATTTTAAAAAAGAAAAAGTTTAGAGTACTTTATTAACTCAAAATTTTGGTGCTTTAATAGTCGAGTGTATGTACGTGTGATTTGGACAATATTTGTTTTATTTAATTTTAACTAAATAATGTAGATTATTTGGTTGTAAAAGTTTGATGTGTGAAAAAGATATAATTTTAGAATTTTGTGGTGGTTGGATAAACTTTAGTTGTGAACAAATTGTTACAAATATTTATGTTTATGTAGTTAGCTCCTTGAGTATCGAAAATGAATCGAGGCTATTGGCACCAAGTTAGCGGTGGGGAGAACTCAGAGATATTAATGTTGTTGTGGTGATTCATGTTTGGTGTGATTGATGTGTTCATAATTAATATTATGAATTTTGAGATGTATTTTATGTGTAGATTGGAGGAAAATGAATTTAATGTGTTTATGGGTGAAATTGTGGAAGTTGAATTTAATGTGTTTGAAATGTGGAGTTGTGAACACGGATGAGTCACGATTAAATTTGGCGTGAAATTTTGAAAGTTGAATTGATGGAATTTGTCGTGTTTGATGTGTGGATTTGCAGAAAATGAATTTAAGGCGTTTTATGTGAAATTGTTTTGATGTGTTTGATGAGTGATTTGAGGAAATAAATTTGGTGCAAATGCATGTTTGCAATTATGGAAATTAACGGGTGTATTGTGGTTGAAATATGACGAGTTTTGAAAATGAGTAATTTGTAGTGATTTGGTGTGGATTTGTGGAATTTGGATTGTTGTATTTAATGTGGTTTGTAGATTGAATTTGATGTGGATTTGTTGGATTATGAATTAATATATCTGAGTATGCTCTGTGAAAAGTTTTGAAAAAATCATTAGTGTTAAATGAGCATTAAAAAAAGGGAATCTTTTAATAGCTGCATTTACTTAATGGTTGTGGTGAAAAGAGTTAGAGTATGCTCATGCATTTCATAGTACATGGTGACCGCGATGGGCCATAGTGATAGTGGTAACCGTGATGGGCCACGAGATGATGCCATGTGAATAGTTGGTTCATCTTATCTTTGCGGGAATTTTCGCGTCGTGCTGATCTGTGAGAGATTGCACTCTTGTAAGTCGTTCTGATCTGTGAGCGATTGCACGCATAGAAAATTAGTACTGGTCTGTGAGAGGCTGTACGATAGTAAATTGTGCTGATCCGTGAAAGATTGCACCTTGATAATTAGTACTGGTCTGTGAGAGACTGTACAATTATGATTTACGCCCTTTCGAGGAGGGTGTTGGTTTGGAATTCCGGGATCATGTGCATTGACATATACGCATTTCATTAGGGTGCTTGGCACGCGAGTCATGTTTGATATACTGTGATGGTTGTATATACATACTTAATTGTGGTTTGTAATTGTGCCGTATTTGATGAGGATTATTGATTGACCTTATGTGGTAAGCGTTGAATGATATCGAAACATTTTCTAAACTGAAAATTATGCCATTTTCACAGCTGTATTTGGATACAGGGATGCTGTATTCGAATATGACAGTGCAGTTTGTTAAAAACTTCATTTTTCAATTTGATTATGCATGTGTGGCATATGAAAACCCTTTCTAGATGTATGCTAAGTTGAAAGGTTATTTTGTGCATTTAAAATTTAAATGCTATGTGATGTTTGTTAATTTCAGTTGGTGACCTTTACAATTATTGTGGAAATCTGGGCTTTGCCCTCAAATGAGAATCAGGATCGTCCTACCAGTTAGTACTCTGGAGGTGGGAACGGAGTTAGACTTACCTGACCACTACTGTGCAAGAAGGATTTCTGCGGGGGGCGTGGAGATCACTTGGGTTATAGTTTTTTTTATAGTATGATCAGATTAGATGGCTGTATAGGTGCTAGATGTCTATCTGTTGTGGTTGTATTTATTTCATTCTGGAAGATTGTACCTATACCATATATTGTCAGCCTAACTTTTATTTTGATGGGTCCTTGTACCACTTTTTGACGTGACGTGGGGAAGTTAAAATTCTAGGGGCAGTGCTTTTGTACAGGTGTCTGCCGAGAATACCCCAGGGGTATGAGCTACGTTGGATAGGTCCCATAGCCCCGGTGTATTTTTCTGTTTTAAATATTTTGGATTTTCATTTCAAAACCGTTTCCGCTGTTTGTAGTTATTGTTGACTTTTGTCGTTGTGATATGACTTAAATATTTTATCCAAAGGTATTTATCTCTTTATTATGAATTTGAATTTGTTTTAAAAAAAAAATCGAGCTGTTACAGAGAGCTACTAGTGAACAAGCAAGAAGTGATCATATTAAATAGGAAGCAAAAATAAACAAACAAAACGAAGAACATTCTTGACAGGAGTTTAAAAAACGAAGAACGTTCTCCACTGTTCTAAAACAACAAGAATGATCATGTCCTCTTTTAAGGAAAAGAAAGCACCTAGGATTTACAAATGTGTTTCTTGTATTCCACTAGGAATATACGTAGCTCATACCAGCAAAAGAATCACTCCAAAATACAAAGAGAAAAAGCTATGATCATGAAAAAACCAAGCAAGATCATTCTCCAAATTTAAGCAAGAATCAAGAACGATCTTGAGTGGATACTTCAGCATATCTCTAAGATGTGTGAACACATAATAAAGGGATCATGAATCACTGTCAAAGATGGCTGACAAAGAAGCTTACAGTTCAGCATTCTTCAAAGCAGAAAATGAAGAATGTTCATACAAGAAGATTTTTGCTTTAAGGTAGATTGATAAAGTAATGAATCACTGTCATACAAGAAGATTTTTTGCTAAGATAAGAAAGTACAACCTAGATAGAAATGATAAATTCATTGCATCATTGACACACGTACAGAACAGAAAAGCTTGGCACGTAACAACTGTCAGAAGTTCAAAATCCAGCAAATCACTCAAAACAAAAAACGAAGAACGTTCTTGTTTTCACAGCTTTAAACCAAGAACGTAATGGTTTACAAAGAACAAAATCTGCTGTAATTTAAGATCGATCTAGGCTACGAAAGTACATTTATCTACACTAAAAATCATTAGTATTCATTAAAGAGAAAATTAATCTGCACAAGATTGATCTAGGCTACGAAAGTACGTTTTGGATATATTCAATCAAAGAGGATCAACAGAGGCAAAACAAAACACAAAGATCAATCTCCAAATTGATGAGATATGAACAAGGACAACCATGACAGCAAGGACACTGCTACTGCACCTTTTTGCATAAAGCACATCATGTTTCTAAGACAAATGACTGACACACAACAGTTGTCAAAATCCAGCACTCATACAAAACAGAAACGAAGAATGTTCTTGTTTTACAAAAAAAAACATTCTAGTTATTCTTTTTTAAAGGCAAAATTAAAACAGATAATTTTCCACAGTGTAAACCACATATTAAAGAGTATCATGACTGCTCAAATCAATGGTGAAGCCTAGAACTCGAGCTAAAGACCCAAATGAGAAAAACAGCCTCAAGATTGATCTCCAAATTGATGAGTTGTGAGCAATGACACAAGTACAACTTGGACAAATAAATTACTGCATCATTGACCCAAGTACAGAGAAGCATGACATACAAACAATTGTCAAAAGTTCTAAAGACCAACTGTTACCAAAAACAGAAACGAAGAACATTCTTCATTTGTCAAGAACATTCTGGACAACAATATAAACACATGTTTAATTGCTTTAAAATATATCTGACACTTGGGAAGTGTGTCCAACGGCTATATTCATTTTAAACTAGATATTCAAAGTTTTTTATCATCTATAAATTGAAGATCAATTGAAAGATGAAGACAAGAGTTCAATTTACAAATCTACCAACACTTGTTTAAATAATAACAAGTCAAAAACTCTTCAAGCAAACTCCAGCTCTTTTCACTATATCTTTGGATCATTATTTACTGAGTTTGTATTTCATTTATCTCAAACAAATGTTGAGAAATTTCAAGATCCCAAACACTTTTATCATACACATCGTTTGTAACTCAAGTCTATCTTTTATGTTAGATTGAGCGTGTTCGTAAAAATCATTTCAAGGCTGAAAGGTGATTGTAAAAATCCTTTCTAGTTTGAAAGGTTGGGTTGTGTAACAAATCAAGGTTGATCTGGACTGGTGGTGTAAAAACCAAGAACATTCTCCGTTTTGAACACTTAGTGAAAATCTCACGGTTTTGAGGATTGGACGTAACCCACTTTGGGTGAACCAAGATATTTTGTTGTGAGAATTCTCTTTCCCTTATCTCCATTTATTTATCACTCACTTAGCACTGAACACATCGTGAAGTTTTTATTGTTATATTACTAATGAAGAATGTTCTCCTTTTATTGTTTATCTAACCAAGATCATTCTTGAGTTAATTTAAATTAACACAGGAATCAAAATTTTAAAAGGATCACAATTCAAACCCACCATTTCTTGTGATTGACATTGCTACTTCAAATTGTAGATCTACAACATCAATAATATATGGTTCAAAAATTATCGTGACCACAAATGTAATTTTCAATTAGTAAAAGATATTACATTATAAATTAATGTGGCATGAAAAATAATTATAACTATACCATATGTTACATACTTCTAAATTTTCATTGTCTATGCAAAATGTCATCGCTCAAATATTCTCATGTTTTGTTGAAAACAAACTTTGGTCTTGTCATTTGGTCTGACATGAGTAAGGTCGAAACTTTTTTTTCTCAAATAATAATCTGCAGTACTCCAGCGACTTGACTCTATAATTACGTCGATGTATTCGTTGTCATCATTTAGCAAACCCCTATGGAAGCATGCCTCCTTAAATGTTTTATAAACCACATTATCCATTGTTTTAATATCTTCGTAACTTTCAAGCCCTCTGATATAATTCAACAACATCCTCAAATAAAATCTTCCACCTGATCCTGGTGGTGCAAAATGAACCCTTCCAATTGTAAATCCTTGTTTTCGAGCACACCACTCTTTATCAGAATCCTTCCAAACAAGTTTCAGTGGAAATTGAATGTAAGTAAGATAGGTTTAAATATGTCTTTTGTAACAGCCTGAACCTTACCGTTATCGGCACTATTAATCACAACCTTCTCGCCCCCCTTTCCTCCCGTTGGAAATAACAAGTTTTTGTCTTTCGTGGGAATCGAATCTGATACCTAGGGGATAAGTACCAGATTTGATTCCCACGGAAGGCAAAAACTCGCTATAAACCTAAATATAATCAAAACATAACTTTTTTAACCTAAAAATAAACCCCTAATATAATTAAATTGTAATATTTTTTAACCTAAAATTAACTCAAATGTTCCATTAATCTTCCCTAAAATTAACAACTTCAAAATGGTTTCTTTTGAAATTGTTGGTTCAACATTTTTTTAATTTTTACCTTCTATAATAATTGTTTCAAGGTGAAACCTGCTTTGGGGATTTCTTGGTTGATCAGATTTTTCAATTCGTTGACCAAATTCTTGGTGAAACTAGAACTATTGGAAATCAAATTGGGAATGTTAGTCGGAATTGAAAAATGATCATATCTGATAATTGATTAATTGAAATTCAATTTGTTGACAACGAAAAACATCGATTCATCGTTTTGAACCAATTCCCAATCGCTAGCTTTAATTTCACTTTTTCCATTCATCGACGCAACTAAAATTGAAGCAAATCATTCAAAAGAAGAAACAAACATTAATTTTGTACTGATAATGTATTTGGAACCCTAACTCTAATTTACGTAGGAGGATAGTTTTATAGGGAAGAAGAATGAAACATTTGGGGAAAGAAGACTGAAACATTTGGGGTTAACTTTAAGGAAGAAGAATGAAACAGTTTGGTTAATTGTAGGTTAAAAAAGATTTTAATTTAATTATGTTGGGGATTTATTTTTAGGTTCAAAAAGTTATGTTTTAATTATAATTAGGTTTAACGGTGTTACAGTTTTTGTAACGGAAGTTGGATGGAAGAACTATTTTAAAATGAAACAATATTTATAAGGATGTGGATCAAACAAAAAAACTTACGAGGACCAAAATCAAAAAATAATATAATTGCAAGGATTAAAGACATATTTAAACATATTTTATATTTGCTTCCATCCATGCTAAAAACTTAGTTCTTTTATTCTTTGGTTTATTTACCACTTCATCAATTGGATCATCATCATAAAAAACAACAAATTGTTGTTTCTCCAAATGAAATGACAATCGTTGAATTAACGGTTCCCTGTAGTTAATATCAAATCTAAAAGTCCTCCATATTGCCTCACATGAAGACAAACATCTACAATCATATATACATCTTAATTTTGTCAAAACACTCTGATGATGAGGTTGTGGCAGCACTACTATAGAAATTGGTTGTAACACGATCGCGTATTTTGTTGACATACTTAGAAAGATACTTAATGGATTGATATTGATTACATCACTCAACATTAATATGAGCGTTATACTTCAATACTAAATATCTATTGTATGGTACCACAAACTTGTTATCTACAAATGATTCTCCTTTTTTTTTTATGTACTTTCCATCATCTCTTATTCTATAGACTGGATATCCATCTGCATCAATTATTGTGGTTGGTAAGAATTTTTTTGAAAAATGCTTTGTACACTTTTCCGTTCTGCATGCGAGGAGATTTCTTATTTTGAGAACCGTATGGACCATGAATCATAAGTGATGAGACAATTTGATATAACTCTGGATCATCCTCCTTATCAGGAATCTCAGCTACTATTATCTTGTCTAAATAGTTGAGATTAACACATCTGAATTGAGGATACAAAA
This sequence comes from Cicer chorassanicum, assembly GCA_037974735.1. NCBI lineage: Eukaryota > Viridiplantae > Streptophyta > Magnoliopsida > Fabales > Fabaceae > Cicer > Cicer chorassanicum. Next base: position 26,009,225 of record JBBPBP010000004.1, read on the forward strand.
AGACCAAGGTGTGAGCATGTGGAAGTCCTCCCTTCGGAAATTCAATAGTGTATATCACTGAAAATGAAAATTATAAAACACATTAAAATACCATTCAAACTTTATTTATTTTATTTCTGTTAAATTATTAAATGATTATCTCTATTAAATTGATAAATATCTGACTTGACTCTGCCAAAAATATTTAATAGAAATCAGGTTTTATCTTGAACATTCTACAAACTAAATTAGGCCTGTCTTTTCAGTTTGTATTTTGACAAAAATGCGGACAGCTCTTGCCAATTTTGATTGCATGTGAACGGAAAGAATAATAAATCTGGATATCCAGCCCATGAACATATTGCCATAACATCTTGGTAATTTTGATGCATATAGCGAGTGCCACCTACAAAAGACTGTGGCAACACAATTCTTCTACTTGTCGACAAAGGTTCTATTTCTCCTCTAAGAATGGCTTATGTGAGACCACTATACATCTCTTCCTTTAAATAATTTTGATGGTTTCGCACCCAATGCAATCTTGAAGACTCTATTATGCTATATCCATCAACTAGGAATTGATGGAACAAACGTCTACCATATAACAATGGTGATTGATCATTGGTTCTTTGTTGAATCCTATATCCAAACCACTCTTTGACAATAACATTTTTTCAGATTGAGTTTCATCTATAACATCTCTCTCTGCCTCTGATGTATCAAAATCTCCTACAATTAGTGTAGCTACCTCTGATGTAGTAGGTAGATTGTATCTGCGACCATCACATTCTATTTTTCCTATAATTCACAATTTCAATGTTACAACATTCTCTTGAATCATTTTTTGACGAACCATCCAATATTGTTAGCAATATGGATTACAATCATCAAGAACATCTTTTATAACTTTGACAATTGAATCTTTAAACAACGCCTCATCAAATACATAGTTCGTTCGTCTATCAATTCTTGGAATTGGGCTATGAGTCTTTTTTGACATTGGCGTTTACTTTTCCAATATGTGATTATGCATTACAAAAACAAATGTTATTACGAAGTTAACATGTTGTTTTATTATACTTGGAAGTAGATTTGTGAAAATAATTGAAACAATGTCAATAACTTGTATACCTTTTCATCTAACAAAATCATCTCCAATGAATTTTTGAATTCAGTCTGGACCCACAATTGAATAACACATACACACAAATTCCATTGAACTTTTCATGGTCTAATGTCTTTGATAAAGCTAATTATTTGAACGAAATTGATATTTGGCTACCAATATTCTATTTGGCTATGTGTTAAGTTTGATGAACTTGGTATAAGGTATCTATGATATGATGACATGTATTTTCTCATGTATATATATATATGGGTGTTCAGCAATAAATGTGAGAACAAAGTGTTTAATTCTTGATAGCTTAAGAATTTAGTGCAATCATTGGGACCCAAAATTGTCCCCACGTATTGTAGACATATGATTACTTAATAAGTTTCAATGAACTTTACTTAATAATTTATATTCTAGCATGTGTGTAGTTATTAGTAGAATGAAGAGTTGTTAATGGAGATTTATTACTACTACAAAGTGATAGTTAATGGCACTTATTATGATATCTGATTCATAACTTCCTTTAACTCCTTTCTGCCTCTATTTCGTACATGCCTTTGATTCATGCCCGCCTCTAATTAAGGAGTGCCTCTGGTTTGGTGATTTTTTTCCACTCTAATTCGTGTTTATCTATGATGCCTATATTATTGGAACCAAATTGGTCACTTGAACAACTCTTTGTGTGTTTTGATGTTAACAAAGGTATTTTGTGAGAACAATTTATTGCACTAATGGCTTCATTAAGTATGTTGAGACAAAATCTCAATTTAATGTTTTGATGAAAACAAACAAAAAGTTAATTAAGAATGTTAATTATGATTCTAAGTGTGTTGGTTTTTAACATGTGTGTTTGAGTGTATTAATCAAATATAGGAATCAAGCAATAATTTCAAAAACAGTTAAAAACTGAACATATAAAGAAACAACAAAATCTGGAAAACGGAGAATGTTCTCCAGTTTCAAGAATGATCGTCAAAGCCTCGTGACCAATCAATCTCCACTATTTCAACGAAGCTTTTGCCTCTGAATTTTATACCAGTTCATCAGTACATGGCAAGGAACAAGTAGAAATCATTATAGTCAAAGAAGGCATTCGAATCGCAAAGAGAGAAGATCACAAACTAGCAAGACCAAACAGATTTGAACCTGACTGTCAACATTCTTGACAGCATTTTGATCATTCTCCAGCATGATAACATTAATCTCCAACATGCTAACATCATTATCCAGCATGTTAACATTAATCTCCAGCATGCTAGCATCATTCTCCAGCATGCTAACATCTTTCTCCAGCATGTTAACATTAATCTCCAGCATGCTAACATCATTCTCCAGAATGACAACATCAATCTGCAGAATGATCATCAGTCTCCAGAATGTTCAGATCAGTCTCCATAATGTTCAGATCAGTCTCCAAAATGTTCAGATCAGTCTCCAGAATTTTCAACATCATTCTCCAGTAGACTGTCATCATTCTCCAGCAGACTGTCATCATTCTCCAAGCTGTTTTGGCAGAATCAATCTCTGTTTCTGCATAATTTTAGCATTGATCTCCTTACTTATGCAGAGGTTTATAAGCATTCACCAAATTGTCTTGGACATAATCAAAACTCCAGATCGAAGCTGTAACATCAATAATTACATATGAAGCTTCAAAGATCAATCTCCGTTTCTGCAGAATTGATTCTCGTATTTCTGCAGAAGTTGTTCATTACTTTCCAAACTGTTTTGGATCAAATCAAATGTCCAGATCAAAGCCCAATTATCATCAAGTATTTTTGAAGCTTAATGGGTCATTAAAAGCGCAGAAAATCTGTTTGAAATTGAGCAAAGCAGCCCAGTCAAGCAAGGCCCAAAACTGTCACATCAATGGATTATTTTTTCAACAGAAAGGTTGCTTGTGTCAGAGGAAAACATAGCACTACCAACAGCTCTTTCTGACCAGAATTAATTGCTCAAATCACCTATAAAAGGAAGGCCAAGCTCAAGGAAAAATCAGAGCTTCAAGTACTAAGAAAATTCATCAATCACATACACTTACATACTTGAATTCTCTCACTCACATACATTGAATCAATTCTGATTTTTCCCATTCGATTCTTAGAATCATTTTCGTGTATTTCTCTTCCAAAGAATCAGATCTCAAACAAGAGTTGAGACATCTCAGATTCTAACAAAACAATCTCATCATTATTGTAAAACTCAAACTATAAGAGTTTAGTATAGTTTGGGTAGATTGAAAGAAATTCTATCAAGGTTGATAGATGACCTGATTGAACTCCTTTTTGGGTGGAAAGGTTTTAATGTTGTAATAGATCAAGGTTGATCTGAGCTAGGTGCTGTAAAACCAAAAAGGTTCTTTGTTTTGAACACTTAATGGAAAATCTCACAATTGTGAGGACTGGACGTAGCCCGAGTTGGGTGAACCAGGATATATCCTTGTGTGGTATCTCTTCCCTTATCTATTTACTTTCAGTCTGATTGATTATCAAGTTAAAAACATAAACTGAATTACTGATTTTAACTAACCAAGAACGTTCTTCGTTTTTCTGGTTAAAAACAAGAACGTTCTCCGTTTTCTGTTTTCACAACCAAGATCAATCTTGAGTTATTTTCTTAAGTTTTTTCAGGAATTTTTAAATAGGAACATTTACAATTCAAACCCCCCTTCCTTGTAAATCGACATTGCTACTTCAAAGTATGCATAAATTAGAACAGGAAAATTAGAGGAAACGACCAGAGGATACCACCAGAAGATACAACCAGATGATATCACCAAAGGAAGTAAAAAAGTCATAGGAAATGAAATCAAATTAGTCAAATCCACACGTTGGAAAAAGATCGCGTATCTGCCTCTGATAGCGTGCTTCTGGTAGTTCAGCGTGTTTTTGCGTTTGCCTCTGAAGACTTAGTGTGCCTCTGCAGATTAAGCGTGCCTTTGAAGAATTATGTGCCTCTGAAGAATTTTGCGCTTCTAAAGAATTTTGTGAAGGTGCAAACACGAGAAAGTGGTTGAATTGTGTTTGACTAAATTGATAATTTTTTCATTATTTGATTAAACTAGTTCATACTTGATGATTTACTCGGAGTAGAAACAATAACAAAACTAAGGAGTGCAAGAATAAAGTGACATATGTAATTTATGTTAGTTCACCATTAACTTGGCTACATCCAATCCCTTCACTCAGAAAGATTTAATCCACTAATTCAACAACTTGAATTACAAAGCACCTAACCCTCCAAGCAAATCTTCTCAAACAGCCTGACAACCCCAGACTTTTGAAGAACACACACACCTTGACTCCACCAACCAAGTCTTCTCCGCACAATCTAATAACCCCAGATTGTTGAAGGCATACTAACACCACTATTGGGTGTGAATACAAAAAGGTTTGAAACTTGAGTAGTTGTTTCTAACAAGCTGATTATAACAATGACTATTACACTATAAGAAAAACACTTTAGAAAATATTTATCACTCGAAGAAGTGTTTCTCTCTTTGAACTTTAAGATGAATTTGGAATTTTGAGCTTGAGTTCTTCTACTCTTTTATGATTTTTTGATGTTCTTCTTCAGCCTTGAGTATCTATTTATAGATAAAATTAGGACTTCAATTTATAATGTTCAGATTGATATTGTTTGTATTTTATTAAGATTGAGTTTGTAAATTCTTCATATTGATATTGTTCCTATTTTTTTAGATTGCTTTCATAAATTCTTCAGATGAAACTTCCTTCCTATCGCTTGCTTTGATTTGGGTGAGAACATAATGTTGGACCGATTCTTGAAGTTTAACAAGTAAGAATATGACTAAGTCCAATTCAGTATTTTGTCATTCATCAAAATCTGAATCATATCTTTGCAAATAATAAATGTATCTTCTTGCGGGTGTTTCTTCTTGTAAACCATTCTTGAAAATATCTTTTTGTAAATAGTTCATATCTTCTTGTAAATAATTCATATCTTCTTGTAGATAAATCTTGATCAAATCTTCTTGTAAATAATTCATATCTTCTTGTGATAAATTTTGATCAAATCTTCTTGTAAATGATTCATATCTTCTTGTAGATAAATCTTGATTAAATCTTCTTGTAAATGATTCATATCGTATTGTGATAAATTTTGATCAAATATTCTTGTAGATATATCTTGATCAAATCTTCTTGTAAATAATTGATATCTTATTGTAGATAAATCTTGATCAAACCTTCTTGTAAATAATTCATATCTTATTATTAATAAGATGTTGATCATATCTTCTTGAAATCTTGACCATATCTTCTTGAAATCTTGACCATACCTTCTTTTCAACTTGGTCAAAGATTTTCTTCAATTATAAATCTGAATCGAATCTTATTTTAGATTGTCTTCAAAAACACGAATCTTCTTTCATACTTTATGAAGTCAAATATATTGTTCTCATAAAGTACTTTTGTTAATATCAAAACTCTAAGTATAAAACCAACTTGGTTCCAACATTATGTGCCTCTAAAGATTCAGCATACCTTTGGAGCTTTTATGCCTCTATAGGGTGACTCTGATGAACAATAAATTTGAATGCCTCTGATGAACAGTAACTTCAAGATGCCTCTAGTGAACAATAAATTTAGCATGTCTCTGATGAACAATAGCTTCAGCATGTCTCTGATGAACAATAACTTCAGCATGTCTCTGATGAACAATAACTTTAGCATGTCTTTGATGAATAGTATTTCTTGAGCATGCCTCTGAAGTCTGAAGCCATTGTTCAAGCCTGCATCTGAAGCATATATTTCACTGACTTTGAAGACTACAACTCGTTTCAGAGTGCTGCCTCTGATGCACATCACACTCTAAAATTACACTAACTTTGAAGACTACAACTTGTTCCAAAGTGCTTCCTTTGATACATATCACACTCTGAAGTTGCACTGACTCTGAAGACTGCAACTCGTTCCAGAGTGTTGCCTATGATACACACCACACTCTGAAGTTGCACTAACTCTAAAAATGTAACAAAGGTGAAGTTGCTCATGCCACTAATTCTAAGTCACGCAGCTTTGCATCTGCCTCTGACTCTGGTTGTTCAAGTATAACAACATCTTCCAACAATCAAGTTAATGATTATGAAGAATAAAAGTCAATGATTCTGACAGAGAAAAGTCAATGACTCTGATGGAATGTCAAATCAAATCAGGTGTATGAAGGAAGACTCAAGTGAATCAATTTGCAAACGTAATCTGAACTAGTACGCGCAATGTATTTCTAGAAGAATTGCTCAGATCAGATTGAGAAATAAAAAATTGTCTAACGATCATATTATCAAGATAAAATCTGGTATGTTATTTTTTACCTTTGCTCTATCTGTTTACTGCAACCTCTGATTAGTCCAAACAACTAAGTCACCAAAACAGAATTAGACTTAAAATTAAGAAAAGAATTTTAAAATTAGACAAACGCAATTCAATCCCCCCTTATCGTATTTGTGCACCTTCATATATGCCTCTGACTCATGTCTGGCTCATGAGTGCCTCTGGTTTGGTTATGATTTTTTGCCTCAGGTTTTGATTTATCTTATCAGTTTGACGTAATTAATTTTTATGAGCTTAGTGGTTAGAGTGGAACATTAATGAAGAACTATGACAATAAAAATAAGTTATAGATTCATTACAATTATTGGTGAATGTTTATGGTTTTGATTGTCTCTTGTTTGTGGTTATCTTAGGTTTTGTTTGGGTCTGATTCCTAGTTATGACAAAAAAAAACTTTTAGATTTATTACTTACAGTTTGCATCTGGTTATTATATTTTATTCGATAATTTTAGTAGTAATTCTTATAAGCTTAACTTTTGAAGTGGATTATTAATGATTTAAGGTGAAATATATATGATCAACTATGACAATTAAATATCTTATAGAAGAGTAAGATATCATCTAGAGTCAGATTTACAAACAATCGTTAACAAAACAATATCATTAAAAACTCTTTATTGAAAGCAAAAAAAACCATATTAAAGGATTCCCTCAATTTGTGACTAAGACTAAGCAAAGTACTATTCAATTTGATATATAGGTTTGAGCGTGGAGTTGGCAGCAGCTGCAACAAATTTCAATCGCATGTCCTAAACTTTGATTCACTCGAATGTAAAACGACTTTGTTTTCAATGGCGTTAGTAACACCAAGCTTGACTGTTACCCCTTCAATGAATCTTCTTGTGTTGCAAAAATTTCCCTAGCCTCCAGAAATTACACAAAATTCAGGATATGTTTGTTCAAACTTGAAGTTGCACTTCTAGATGTTCAACCATTGATCCATCAGCACAAATTCAGTATCTCTCTTTTTAAAGACCGCACTACAAAATGCAACCCACTGCAACTTTTGTTACAGACAAAATGAATGTAACAATCATCAAATATTTATATTTAGGCAGTTATAAAAAATAATTTTATTACATAAAATTATACATAACAATGAACTGGATTTAATATCTTCAACAATCAAAGTCTTAACGTATTCATGATAAAAAGCCATTGAAAATTTGTATCTCGTCGAACCATCAACATTGTCAGCCAGTACATTGTTAAGATTCTAATTAAGAATAGCATGGTTCAAATGGAACTTCATGGGAGGATTTCTCGTAGGAGGTTTCATGTCATTCCCAAACCTATCCCTGACCCTTACAATGATAAAACTTTTGGGTGTTGTATTGCACAATGACATCCAACCACCAAACTTTAGACCATAAAAATCATTCAAGCATAACCATCCATCTGTGAAGAAAACGTCTCCTTCCTCTTTGTGTACTCTTACTTCAAAATCATTTCCACTTAGGTCAGTTAAAAAGACAATAATTCTTTACTGACAAACCAAACTATCTCATAAGTTCTCATTTGCAGTAGACTACACCTGACATCTTTGTCATTATTTGCAGATTTGGATTGTTCCTGTGAAACTGTAAAAAAAAACACACAAAAACATAAGGCGTGTAAAAATTTAAAAAAGTTAAAACTGGAGTGCATAAGTAGATTCTAATTAATTTTAAACATCAATAGAAACATAAGTAATGACACGGCAGCATAATGGTTACTGAAGTTCATGGTTAAATTGGTACACCTCTTGTTTGCAAGTAACTTTTTGAGATGGGCTGATTATGCAATGGATATGGGCAGATCGACTATTTGCCTCTGGTTGTTTAGTTTTTAAACGGATAGTTATTTTGGCAGACAGACTATTTGCCTCTGCAAATTTGTGGGTAGCTATAGGTAGAATAAAAGGTTGTCATTAATGCATTTCTGTGTAATACTGCAGAGTCATAATAAATGACACTTATTAATGGTTGTGCGGAATTATATAGAGGTTGACTCTGCAACTTCTTGCCTACTACTGAGTCATAATTAGTGGAGGCTCCTATGATTCTTATTGTGCATTTTAAGTGGAAAAATTGCCTCTTATTTTGCTTATGGGACTTACTAGGATTTAAGTAGTAATAGATTCATATATAATATTCTAGTTCAAAAATATTCATATATAATGTTATGATTTCAAAAGCATCGTATTTTAATTATAATATAGTTAACATAAACTTTTAGAGTAAATTTAAACCGTCAAATCATTATAATTAAGAATATTTAACTTAAATTATGATTGTTTCAAATGTCACACATGTGATAAATTATGATGCATAGATTTTACACTAACACTACATGGAGGCCCAAATTCTCTACGGTAAAATATTTACATGGTTCGACTTTCCAGCTGTTAATATAAGATTGAATAGTTTAAATTAAAAATTGTATCTTTTAAATTCAAACGATCTTAATAGTTGATCTAAAATTAGACGACTACAATTGGTTCATGATGTAGTCATACCGTGAGTGCACTGTATACAATTCCTGGGTATTAAACTCTTTCTGAATGTCGACTTCATTTTGGTTGGCCGTATAGGTTCAAAGAAACGATTTTCATTTTTGCCTTTAAAATGTCCAACTTTTTTAAAAAAATCCTACCAAATAATAAAAGAAAGACCATAGACCCAAAAAAAGATAGAAAGACCGGCGGCTGTTAATTTTGACCACTCGAATTTCTTTAGTCTCTATAATTGACTGCCAATAATTCGATCGCAACAACTATTTTTGACAAAAAAAAATGTCATAGAACACACAAATACAAACGACTAGATATTTTGCAATTCACATTAGAACTACTATTTACTTCTAATAAGCATACGTCTCTGTTCTCTAACATATGGAATATTCTTTTTATTATATTAATATTCTTACTAATAATTTATATTAATTATTAGTAAGAAATGGATATACACCCACCGTACACACCGTTCAGTATATTTACAATAAACAGTAATTTTTTTAAAATAATTAGTCATTTTAGAAATTAATATATATTAAGTATGCTTCATGAAAATATGTAAGTTCTTTAACTGATACAAATAACAAAAGGAGTAGTAAATGATCGATTAAAATGTAAAAATCTTTATACTTAAACCCTAGCTCAATTAGTGAATATTGATATTATTAGGTTAAACGTCTTATCTTTGACAAATACTGATATTGTTAGATTAAACGTTTTGTCACGGATTTATAAGATCAAAAGAGCAAATGAAAAAACACGAAATAAAAGTAAATAATTTCATGTTTTTCAAAATTAATTATTTCTTAACTATCAGCCAAAACCTAAACACAACCAAAGATTAGAGATATAGGGAGTACCATTTAGTGGTCAAACGATCTTAAAGTAGTTAATATTATATATTTTATTGGCAAATAAAATATATGTTTAATAAATAGTTAATAATTTGCATGTTAGTGACTATAAAAGCATTTAAAGTAGTTAAAGACACAAATAAATATATATAGTATTTGTGTTCAAAAGTGCCAACCAATAATACAGATTTTTTATATTCCTAAGATGAATCCTAATGATAGATTATTATGCTAAAGGAGTTTTAAATGCATGTTTGTTTCTGCTTTATTGAACTGTAAAATTAATTTTATGTTTATTGGTGTATGTTTGGTTTCTTATTTTTATCAATTAGTGATATAGATTTTTTATTCTAAAATTCAAGAGTTTTAGTATTTTATTTGAAATCTTTAACTAAAAAATAATGATGGGTAATATATTTAGAACGATGTGGCATACATTACGCTAATGTTGAATGATTAATAAAAAAATGCAATAAAACTTTATAACTACTTCAATTTGAACTTCTAAATATTTTTCTTTTTTTGTAATTTAATTAATACTCTCCCATCACAAATATAAGTAAAAGTCAAGATGTATTTGACCTATAATTTAGGCTAAATATATTTTGACTTTTGTTTGTATTTGTGATCAGAGAGTCACATATAAATAATTAATGCATTTAAATAGAATTACATTGTGATATCATATGTCACATTATTTAAAAAATGTTAAATTGACATTTTTTTTTAGTTAATTAATACATCTTAAGTCTTAACTTAACTAACAAATGTCGAAATTGTTAAATTAGATATCATGTCTTTAGTTTGAACTTGAGATTTTGCATTTGTGAATGTGAGTTTCTTGTGGTATTTAACGTCTCGTCTAAAGATAAAAATCATAAAGAAGGGACCAAATTATTAGATTCTATGAATTATCAAAACTATCATTAAAATTTAATTTTAATATATGTAGGTACTATTAAATAAAATTAATTTTAGTTCTAAAATTTATTTAAATTTATAACTTTTAAATGTAAACACAATAAAATTTATTTTTCAACCCACTGATACAAATTTAAAGTCAATTGGTCACAATTTGGTCATCCTCTCACCAATAAACAATCAATAATTTCGTCAACTGGCGGTGAACACATTTTCTTCAACCAAAATACAAATAGTGAACCAAAGCATCACGAACTCTTTGGTTCCAAAAGAACCATCAGCATCCTATTGTTCATATGTCCACTGTCATAAACTCATATTCCTGTTTAGAGTAAAATAAAATGATTGATAGAAATATCATCATAGAGTTAATAATTCTGTTGTTTTTCTCTTCCCACATTAGAACATGTATTGCACGAGATACTTTATCTTTGAATCAGTCTATCCTTGATGGCCAGACTTTGGTTTCGTCAAATGGAACCTTTGAACTCGGTTTCTTCACCCCTGGAAATTCAAAAGCTCGTTATTTAGGTATGTGGTACAAAAATTTAACCCCTTTAACAATCGTATGGGTAGCTAATAGAGAAACACCCCTCCCCAAAAATTCAGGAGTTTTAAAACTTAATGAAAATGGTGTTCTTGTGATTCTCAATGACACAAACAACAGCATTTGGTCCTCTAACACAACAACGAAAGAAGCAAAAAATTCAATAACTGCACAGCTATTGGAAACTGGAAATCTTGTGTTGAAAAATGGGGAGAAGAATATTTTGTGGCAGAGTTTTGATTATCCATGTGATACATTATTACCTGGAATGAAGCTTGGATGGAACTTAGTAACCGGACTGAACCGATTCGAATCGTCTTGGAAAAGTGAAGACGATCCAGCAAAGGGTGATTATTCTGTTAGTATTGATATCAGAGGGTATCCTCAATTAGTTTTAAAAAAGGGATCTGTGATAAGATTGCGAATAGGATCATGGAATGGACTCGGTTTTACTGGATATCCAACACAACCATTGAAACAAACGCAAAAGTTTGAATTTGTTCAAACTGATAAAGAAGTCTATCATCGGTATGAAGTTGTTGATGGCTCTGTTGTGTCGATATATAAACTCTCTCCTTCGGGAAATTTGCGCGCTTTTGCTTGGACAAGTGAAACAAGCGATAGGATAGTAATTGAAACTGGCATGGAAGATTCGTGTGATAGTTATGCTATGTGTGGTGCTAATTCTGTTTGCAGTATGAATGGAAATGTTCCTAAATGTGAATGTTTGAAAGGTTATGTTCCTAAGTTTCCTGAACAATGGAATATATCATATTGGTCTAACGGTTGTGTTTCGAAGAATAAATCTAATTGCGAGAATAGTTACCAAGATGGATTCTTGAAGTACCATGACATTAAATTGCCTGATACTTCTTCATCGTGGTATAATATGAGTATGAATCTTGTGGAATGTCGAAGAGGGTGTATGAAAAAATGTTCGTGTACGGCTTATGCAAATGTCGATATCCGAAATGGTGGAAGTGGTTGTTTGCTTTGGTTTGATGATCTGGTTGACATGAGAATGTTCTCTCAATGGGGACAAGATCTTTATATCAGAGTCCCTTCTTCAGATCTAGGTACAATTTTTCTTCATCTAATTTTTGGTTCTTCATATTTTGCTAGCAATTTTCATAAAAGTTATTAGTGATGCTTGTTATCATTAACTGTTCCACTGCTTTTTTCTAAGTTACTTCCTTTGTCATTCATATAAAAAGGGCCAAGTTAAATACTGTAACTTAGCTCTATGAAACTAGTTATATACTTTTCTCAATTGAATTGAATTGTTATATTAATTTTGCATTGCATCTGTCAGATGATGTTAGTGTTAATGGCAAAGGAAACAAGAAGAAGCACATAATACAAATCACTTTTGGCGTGACAATTTCTGGATTCCTCACATGTGCCTGCATAATCATACTCATAAAGCGAGGTAATATGCCAATATGCTTTCATCCATATTAATCATATGCATGATAAATGATAATTCTTAGATGAATTGATTATAAGTTTAAGTGATCTGGTACATATTCTAATTCTTTAGTTTGCCAAAAATAGAGACAGAGAGAAATTATGGACACTTGTGTTTGTAATAGTAATTAATAATATCTTGATATTGTCACCTTGATCATTTCAGTGGATCCAAGAGTATATAATCTTGGACAATTATTTCAACTGAGGCAAAAATATTTTAGATTGAAGAAAGAAGACTCGGATCTGCCAATATTTGATTTTTCAATGATTGTTAAAGCAACTAGTAATTTTTGTAGCAGAAATAAACTTGGAGAAGGTGGATTTGGACCAGTATATAAGGTAATATTACCATATATATTCAATGAACATCTTAATTTTCTGAAAAATCATTGATTAAATAGTCCGAATGCTTATTTTCAGGGTACACTGATAGATGGGAAAGAGGTAGCCATAAAACGGAACTCAAAGATGTCTGAACAAGGGTTGGAGGAATTTAAAAACGAAGTTTTGTTGATTGCAAAACTTCAGCACCGTAATCTTGTGAAGCTTCTTGGTTGCTGTATTCATAAAGAGGAAAAATTGTTGATCTATGAATACATGCCGAATAGGAGCTTAGACTACTTCATCTTTGGTTTGTGCCTTTGATGATTCACTTTGCACTAAAACATCTTTATATTATTATCTTTAAAGCAAGTGTATGCTAAACATATAAGTGAAATAAATCAGATGAATCTAGAAGCAAACTCTTGACCTGGTCGCAGCGTTCGCATATCATTGCCGGCATTGCTAGAGGACTTCTTTATCTTCATCAAGATTCCAGACTTAGAATTATTCATAGAGATTTAAAGTCAAGCAATATCCTACTAGATGGACAAATGAATCCGAAAATCGCAGACTTTGGCCTTGCTCGGACATTTGGGGGAGATCAAATTGAAGCCAAAACAAGAAAACTTGTTGGAACATAGTATGTTACCTTCTTTTTGTGCTTGTTGTATAGTTTATCTACAATTGTTTTGTTTTTTTACTCATCCCTCTACAAATAACACTTTCAGTGGCTACATGCCTCCAGAATATGTTGTGCATGGTCGTTACTCTATGAAATCAGATGTGTTTAGTTTTGGCGTGATTGTACTAGAGATAATCAGTGGAAATAAGATTACAGGATTTTATGACTCAGAACACTCCCTCAACCTTGTTGGACATGTAAGTACAAGTAATTTAAATTTTATCTATTTATATTCTGTTAAATCAGAATAGATTTCAAAATATGTGACTACTCATATTTCATTGTTTTAGGCTTGGAGACTCTGGATTGAACACATACCACTGGAACTGGTTGATGCACAATTACTTGAAACAATTAGATCTTCTGAAATCTTACGATATATACATGTGGGGTTGTTGTGTGTACAAGAAAAACCAGAAGATCGACCAGACATGTCTTCTGCAATTCTTATGCTGAATGGTGAGAAAATATTGTCTCAACCAAAAAGTCCAGGATTTTATACCGGAAAAGACTTACCTGAAGCAATATCCCCATCTTCAAATCAGATGTCAGTTACAATTTTTGAGGCAAGATAAAATATGAAGTTCAAACCGATGAATGTTTGTGCTGATGTAGCATTCAATAATTAATGTTGACATGATACTTGAACATATAGAACCTGTTAATACCTTTATCTAGTTTTACTTCATCTAGTATATTAAAAACCAAAGGTTTTGTGTCACGTTTATCATTGTGATGCAATTTTATTTTGTTGTTGAATATTTTAGAGTTAGTCTTTAATTGAATGAATAATCTATTAATCTTACTCTCATGTCGATAAGCTTTACTAGTTTGCTTCTTATATTGTATTTTATCCTTTCCTTATGTCAATAATAATTCCTGTCTCTATTGATAATACAATGTATTACAACTAGATGTTGGCCCATATATTGTACTTGATTAAATCTCATGTATTAGATTGAGGTGAAATTGTGTCTTAATGACTACTAGCGCACTATTGGTATTTGATTCCAATAATCCATTTGTTTACAAATTCCGAATATCTCTAGACCTCAGAAGACATTCATACTAGATCATTGAACCTGTGCATATATATGTTCTTTGTATTGTTATTAGTTTATATTCAAACATATTGTTTACACCTAAAAATACGGAACTTGTTAGCCGAGAATGGTAAGCAATCGAATTTTGGGTAGCCAAATTACTCTTAGCCAAGGGAGGATCAGGTGCATAGGAATTAGTTGAATATGAATTAATCGAGTCTTTCTCAGGTTTACAGAGTGTACAAAGGTCGCGGAGGTCTAAGACTGAGTCAAAGTCCACTACAATCTGATAATTCAACAATTACACTCACATCTCACGTTTTTAGCGCTACTAATGATCAACACGAAAACACAGTAGTAGGGAAATGCGTGCACTAATATTGCCAACGTGACATGTTGAAGAAACATGGAAATGAGCGGGTCATGGGGCGTCACGAACTCCCTCAAATGGGAGTTATCACGCACTACTCACGTAATTAGACAAGCATGGCTACATGTTTGTAGGTCACGATTTATAGCCAATGTGATTAGCTTTGCCTATAAATACACGTACTTGTAATATTTTGGAACACAAAATCAATCAAACAAGCTTTTTACACTATCTTTATCTTTATCAATTTACTTTACTTTATGCATTTCTTAGTTTAGTAGTTTGAAAAATCTACACCGTACTTAACAATCTTTGGAGTGGTAAAGAAACTCATAGCTTAGGATAAAGTTCCTTCCTCGACATAACTATTTGAAGTAAAAGGGAATCAAAAGTTGATAGCAGTTAGCTATTTCCCCACCCCGCTAGTAATATTTTTGTCATTTTTAAATTTTATATACATGTATATATTCAATATATTTAATATTGTTTTAAATATTAAAAATTATAATCGTCTTTCTATAGAAAATATGATTTTGAATATTTTTATAATTTTATTATTGTATAATAATAATTATTTTCATATATTAATTATAATAAATATGACTTTTAAATTTATTATTTTTTATATATATGAATAGGTGTGGGTGCGAGTAGGGAAACCCGAACCTTATTACGGGCGGAGATGGAGACTTAAATTTCACACCTGCTAAAAACGGGGGCGGGTGCGGATTTTTCCCGACTAGTCGAGTGCGGGAGGCAAAACCCGCCCCAGCCTCGTTTCCATGCCTAACAGAGAGGTTCAAGAAAAAGGTAGGAACATGTTCAGTCCAATTCTCTAATGCAAAGTATGCTTCCATGGCCATCAGTGCATCCTCAACAAAGGGATAAATTGGTTGGACAAACATTATATGATCTAAGTGAGTTGTCTTCCCGGGCAGTACACATTGAGAAATTCATTTACGAAAAGGAAAAGAAGCGTGCTAGTCGAGGGAGAGGCCCACACATGGTTTCCATAACCGACATGGAAGAATCTGATGATGATATGTTAACTGAGTCCACAACAGACATTATGACACCGAAAATCCTAAAAGGGAAAAGCCATTATTGTTCTGCCCGGAGACTTGCCAAACAGAAGGATAATGTTTCATCAGATACCAAAGTTGACTATTTTGATATCTCTAAGGTTGACCAAATATTTGATTATCTGCTCAAAGATAAGAAGATACTGTTTAGGTAAAAACCATTTTGATATATGTTTTAATGACAATAATCCTTATGAAATAAATGATTAATTTTTTTGAATGGTGATCTACTAATGATTGCACTTAAGTTTTATTTAGGGAACATGAATTGCATAATTGTACAAATAAGAAGCCATTCACATCAACAAGTGCATAAATATCTACTCAATAATGAAAGAATCTCAAAAGGAATATATCATATATCAATCATTCAAGAGAATGATTATTGTATCTTTAAGATAACATCTTAACGAAGAAAGTGTCCAATACATTCATACTTATACTAAAGTATCTCAATTATAATTGATGAACAAGACACAACGTGATTAATAATACCAAGAGAAATTATAGGAAGTATTGCTTCAACAAAAGAATGATGCAAGAACATTCACCAAAATATTTTGGTTGCTATATTAAAGAACAATTGACATTAAAATCTTTTTGGAAGGGTAACATGAACTAAATTAGTTAGCATTTTGCACATGAGCTTTCCAACATTTAATGAGCAATTAAAAGTCAAGATTTGAAGGCCTACTTGCAAAAACAAACATGTAGAATGTTCTGCAGATTGATCTCTAGATTGATGACAAATTTATCAAGATTATTCTGGTTTATTAAATGATCATTTTGGTTTATCAAAAGATCATTTTATCAAAAGATCATTCTGGTTTATCAAACGATCATTTTAGTTTATCAACTGATCATTTTGGTTTATTAAAAGATCATTCTGGTTTATCAAATGATTATTCTGGTTTATTAAAAGATCATTTTGGTTTATCAAGATCATTTTGGTTATTCAAAGGATCATTCTAGTTTATATCAAGATCATTTTGGTTTATCAAATGATCATTCTGGTTTATAAAAATATCATTTTGTTTTGTCAAGATCATTTTGGGTAGTTCGTTTTAAGGATAGGCATAAAATGAATCATTCACTACAGTCCAAACCTTAAGATAAACAAATATCAAGACTACTCAGAACAATCTTACCCAAAAGTCTAGCAAAAGGCCCAAATAAGAAAATATCATCAAGATCAATAACCAGATCAATCTCTAGATTGATGAGCTGTGTGAAAGCACAACAAAGATGAAAGGACACTGCTGTTGCACTTTTTGTAGAAAGCTCAACATGCATCTGAGACAAAAGATTGACACTAAACAGCTATTCAATCAGTCATCCACGTTTTTCATACAACACAGAACCAAGAACGTATACAACACAGAACCAGACTCGTATACTTTGTGTTCCTCTAATCTCATCCTCTCACTTCCATTGGTGACCTTCCTCTCTGTTCTCATAAAATACTTTTGTTAACATCAAAACTATAAGTGGAAAACCAACTTGGTTGCAACAATCTCCCATTTTTTTGATGATGACAAAACTGTATTTTTTATAATAATTTTTCTTTTATTACTAAACTCCCCCTGACTTAAGGCTCCCCCTAAGTCCAAGTAATTTTTCATTATTTCCCCACATTATTGTTCTCAAATATCTTTTTTCCCCTTTTGTCATCAGACAAAAAAAGACTTGAAAGTGAAACATTTTTATTTTTTTATGTATTGGCCCTTTTTTTAATAGAATGAATAGAACATAAAAATAGCCTAATATGAACAGAACATAAAACTGATCCTAGTATGAATCTAAGCTTGGCACAACATCATTCAAGTATAAAGGTAAGATTCAGATTTTTCCTAATGAAGTCAAATATATCTTCAGCTGGTGGTTTGGTGAATATGTCAGCCCATTGGTGTTTAGTGTCTACAAATTGGATATTTAGTACAAATTTTTTAACAAAGTCCCTAATGAAGTGATGTTTGATTTCTATGTGTTTGACTCTAGAATGTAGGATTGGATTCTTGGTTAGGAAAATTGCAGAAGTGTTGTCAGAAAATATGGGAAAGTTACTCTCAAGAATGTTGTAATCTTCTAGTTGATGTTTAATCCATAGCAATTGAGAACTGCAACCAGCTACTGAATGTACTTAACCTCTGTTATTGACATTACAATTGTGTTTTATCTCTTACTTGACCATGAGACTAAGTTTTCACCAAGAAATGTGTAGTTTCCACTAGTGCTTTTTCTCTCAAGTTTGTCTCTAGCATAATCAGCGTCACAATAGCCACTTATTTTGTACTTAGTAGATTTCTTGTAGAACAAGCTAAGGTTGGTAGTACCTTTTACGTATTTAAGGATCCTCTTAACAACATTTAAATGTGATTCCCTTGGATCAACCTAAAATCTTGCACAGCCACACTAAACATAATATCAGGTATCGAGGCAATAAGGTAAAGCATGAAGGTGCGCAAACACGAAAATGGGGGATTGAATTGTGTTTGTCTAACTTTGAAACTCTTTTCTTAATTCTAATTATGATTCTGGTTTTTTGAATTAAATGTTTGGACTAATCAGAGGCAACAATAAACAGACAGAGCAGAAGTAAAAATAACACACCAGATTTTATCCTAGTTCACCACTAACTTGGTAGCTATGTTCAGTCCCTTCACATCAAAGGATTTCTCCACTAATTCAAAACTTGAATTACAACACCATCTGACCCTACAAGTCAGTCTTCTCAAAACAACCTGAACCAATTTTTTTTGTTTGTTGAGGAAAACCACACCTTGACCCTCAAGTCAAGTATTCTTTACACAACCTGAAACCTAAAGATTGTTAGAGGCAAACTAAAGCCACTATCGGACTGGGTTACAAAGGGGTGACATTATTTATGTTCTTCTTCTTCTAAGCAGATTTGTTACAATGATTACACACCTATATGCAAACTAAAAGTTTGGAAGGAGCCCTTACCTCAACGGTAGCTCGAACCACCGATTACGGCACCGCGATTAAATTCCGGTAAAACTTTGCTTCGCACGACGCTTCCAAAACTAGTTCACTAGCACCGCAACGTGACAATGAGCAACTTTCTCTTCAGTTACTTCGTGAGAGGAAACTTAGATCTAGGTGATACGTGAGGTTTTACGTTTGTGGTTTTTGAAAAAAAAAAGAAACAAAGGAAAGAAGAAGATGGAGTAGGCGTGCGTGAACAAGGGAATGTTTTCGGTTTTCCTTGCTTTCCTTTTCTTATATACATATATATACTAATTCATAAAGTAATATATATATATATATATATATATATATATATATATATCCTAAACCAACAAATTTTAAACACTCTCACACACACTCCAACAATTTTGATAAAAATATTTATTCTCATTGCAACTCATATGACGGGTAAATTTTTTAGCAACTATAGATATTTTTAACAAAATAGTCCGATAATAATTTTTCCACAACATAATTAAATTATTTCTCGCCAAATAATTTAAAACGGGTCTCACAAAAATATCATTGCCATTTAACATCCAAAATACCAATAAAACTGGCTAAAAAGCCTCAAAATTCAACATAAAAACACTTCAAAATACCAAAAAGTACAAATTAAAATTAAGGGTCTTACATTCTACCCCCCTAAAATTAGTTTCGTCTTTGAAACTATGGGTCGATAAACAACTCAGGGCATTGTTCCTTCATCTTGCCCTCCAATTCCCAAGTCGCATCTCCGGTAGTTGGATTCCAAATCACTTTGACCAACGAAACCTCTTTGTTCCTCAATCGCTTAATCTTCCTGTCATCAATCCTCACAGGTGGTACTTCGAATGACAAGTTATCCTTCAGCTGAATTGTGTCCGGTTCAATCACATGCAACAGATCAGAAATGTATTTCCTTAATTGTGAAACATGAAACACGTTGTGAATATTAGATAGTATCGGAGGCAAAGCAATCTGATAAGCTACCAGTTCGATTCGTGGAGAAATCTGATATGGTCCAATAAATTTAGGAGTCAATTTATTCTATTTCAATGCTCTACCAACTCCAGTCGTAGACGTGACTCTCGGAAACACATGGTCACCCTGCTCAAATTCTAGAGGTCTGCGACGCTTGTCCCCATAACTCTTCTTACGATCTTGTGAAATCTTCATTTTCTCCTTTATCTTCTTCACCTTATCTGTAGTCTGTTGTACCATCTCCGATCCTACCATCATACTTTCACCGTCCTTATACCAACAAAAAGGAGTTTGACACTTGCGCCCATATAAAGCCTCATATGGTGCCATTCCAATACTTGCGTGAAAACTATTGTTATAAGTAAATTCGACCAACGGTAGTACATCATCCCAACTCCCCTATCATCCAATACGCATGCTCTCAAAAGATCTTCTAAGAACTGATTTGTTCTCTCAGTCTGTCCGTCCGTCTGCGGATGGTAAGCTGAACACAACCTTAGTTTCGTTCCCAACGCATCATGTAATGCTCTCCAAAAGTGCGACGTGAATTTTGGATCACGGACTGACACAATAACCGACGGAACTCCATGTAATCTCACAATCTCAGCAATGTAGATCTCTGTTAGCTTATCTACCTTATAGGTGGTCTTCACTGGTAAAAAGTGTGCGAATTTAGTCAATCGATCTACTATCACCCATATAGAATCATTCTTTCGCCTTGTCTTCGGCAATCCAATTATAAAATCCATGGAAATGCTCACAAGTTAAACAATCGATCTACTATCAGCCCATTTTTTTTAAAACAAATTCAAATCCATAAATAAATAAGTAAATAAATGGATAAATACTTCTGGATACAATGTTTAAGTCGTAACACGACAACAAAGTCATTAATATTTACAAATAGCGGAAATAGTTTTTGAAACACAAGTCCAAAGTATTTAAACAGAAAAATACACCGGGGCTATGAGACCTATCAGACATAGCTCATATCCCTGGGGTATTCTCTGTCGGAACCTGTACAAGCATTTTAACGTCTCCAAGTCACTTCAAAAAATATTACAAGGACCCATAAAAAAGAAAGCCAAGCTGACAATATAGGCATAGGTATAATCTTCCCAAAATAAATAAAATACAACCACCAAAAGAAAGACACCTAGTCCTTATACAGCCACCTAATTTGATCATGCTACAAAAAGCTATAGAGCCCGGGTGATCTTCACGCGCCCAACACAAAACTCCTGGCACAGCTCCGATCAGGCATGACTAACTACCTTCCCCTTTCCAGGGTACTAACCGGTAGGACGGTCCTGAATCTCATCTGAAGGCAAAGCCCAGATTTCCACAAAAATTAAAATGGATAACCAACTGAAATTAACAAATATCACATAGCATTTAAATTTTAAATGCACAAAATCACCTTTCAACTTAGCATGCATCTAGAAAGGGTTTGTATATGCTAAACGTGCATAAACAAGGTTGAAAAATGAAGTTTCGGACAAAACTGCACTTGTGTATTCGAATACAGCATATCTGTATTCGAATACAGATGCGAAAATAATAGAAAAACAACAAAAACAATAAAACAGCACAAAAAGCACAACTGTATTCGACTACAGCCTCCATGTAGTCGAATACAGATGTGAAAACAGTGAAAAATCCTGTAGATTTTGTATTCGAATACAACTCCTTTGTATTCGAATACAATTGCAAAGTCAGTGGCAAAACTTTGTGATTTGTATTCGATTACACCCTCCTCGTAGTTGAATACACTTGCGAATACGCAAGTCAGAGGCAAAAACGACTCATCTTTATTCGACTACAACCCTATTGTATTCGAATACAATTGTAAAAATGGCAGATTTTCAGTTTTGAAACATTTCAATATCATTCTAACACCTTTAACACCAAATCAATCAATCACAAACACCAAATACGACACAATTCACACTCCACAATCAAATACGCATATACAACCATCACAGTATATCAAACATGACTCGCGTGCCAAGCACCCTAATGTTATCCGTATATGCCAATGCACATGATTCCGGAATATCACCAAAACCCTCCTCGAAGGGGCGTAGATCATAATTGTACCGCCTCTCACAAGCTGATGTACTAATTAACAAGATGCAGTCGCTCACAGACCAACACGATCTACTAAAGTGTAACCTCTCACAGGCATTACACTGTTTTCTAAAGTGCAATCGCTCACAGATCAGCACAACTAGAGTGCAATCTCTCACAGATTAGCACGACGCGATAATCCCTGCAAGGATAAGATGAACCAACAATTCACATGGCATTATCGCGTGGCCCATCCGGTCACCACTATCACCATGGCACCATCGCGGTCACCATGTACTATGAATTGCATGAGCATACTCTGACTCGTAACACCATAATCATTAAGTAAATGCAGCTATTAAAAGATTCCCCATTTTTAATGCTCATTTAACACTAATGATTTTCAAATTTAACACAGAGCATACTTAAACATATAATCCTCAAATCACAGGAAATTCAAATCACCATATACACTAATCTCATCAATTCATTTCACCCCAAATCAAAATCCACACATAAATTACATTTATTCAAAACCCCACATTTTCAAATATAAAGTACATTTCGACATTCATAATATTACCCATGAACACATCAATCACACCAAGAAAGAATCACCACCACCCACACTACAAAACCCATTAAATTTAATTTCACCATTTCACCCATAAAATGCATTAAATTCATTTCTCACAAAACAACACCTCAAACCCACCAAATTTATTTTCCACAACCTCACAAATAAGGCCCTATATGCAAACTAAAATTTTGGAAGGAGCCCTTACCTCAGTGGTAGCTCGAACGATCAATTACGGCACCGCGATTAAATTTCGGTAAAACTTCGCTTTGCAAGACGCTTGCAAAACTACTTCACTATCACCACAACGTGACAATGAGCAACTTTCTCTTCAGTCATTTCGCGAGAGGAAGCTTAGACCTAGGTGATACGTGAGGTTTTACGTTTGTGGTTTTTGAAAAAAAAAACAAAGGAAATAAGAAGATGGAGTAGGCGTGCGCGAACAGGGGAATGTTTTCTGTTTTCCTTGCTTTCCTTTTCTTATATACATATATATACTAATTCATAAAGTAATATATATATATATATATATATATATATATATATATATATATATATATATATATATATATATATATATATATATATATATATATATATCCTAAACCAACAAATTCTAAACACTCTCACACACACCCCAACAATTTTGATAAAAATATCTATTCTCATTGCAACTCAAATGACGGGTAAATTTTTTAGCAACTATAGATATTTTTAACAAAATAGTCCGATAATAATTTTTCCACAACGTAATTAAATTATTTCTCGCCAAATAATTTAAAACGGGTCTCAAAAAAATATCATTGGCAGTTAACATCCAAAATACCAATAAAACAGGCTAAAAAACCTCAGAAATTCAACATTAAAACACGTCAAAATACCAAAGAGTACAAATTAAAATTAAGTGTCTTACAGAAGCACTAAGCACTAATATAATATAAAGTTGAACGAGTACTTTGCTAGAACTTAAAACCTTAAACTCTTAATACTTAGAGAAAATTGAGCTCTTGAGGTTTTCTAAATAACTTCGGTTATGAGGATTTATGAGTTTGTGTGTTCGTGTTATATATACTTCTTCAACCTTGATCCACTATTTATAGATGAAATTAGGGTTCATGAATTTATTTCCGAGTTTCTAAATTGTATCTCAAATTCACGTTGGTCAACAGAGATTTCTTCCAAATATAATTCTAATTGATACGATCTTGATATTTTCACTGTTAAGCAATTTTTTATTTCCCAATCTGATATGAGCAATTCTTCTAGAAAGATGTTGTGCGTATTTGTTCATATTACGTTTGCAAATTGATTCACTTGATTCTTCGTTCATACACTTTCAAAGCCTTTAGAAGTAAGAATACAGCTAAGTCCAATTCAGTATGTTTTTCAATCTATCAAAGCTTTTGACCTTCCATTAGAGTTGTTGACTATTCTCCATCAAAATCATTGACTTTTATTCTTCATAGTCATTAACTTGATTGTTGAAATCAGATGTTGTGATGCTTGAATAACCATAGTCAGAGGCAGATGCAAAGTTGCGTGACTTAGGATTAGTGGCATAGGCAACTTCACCTTTGTTGCATTATCAGAGTCAGTGCAACTTCAGAGTGTGTTACGTATTAGAGGCATCACTCTGAAATGAGTTGCAGTCTTCAAAGTATGCGGAATATATGCTTCAAATGCATACTTGAATGGTGGCTTCAGACTTCAGAGGCATGTTCAAAAATATTGTTCATTAGAGGCTTGCTAAAGTTATTGTTCATTAGAGGCATGCTATAGTTATTGTTCATCAGAAGCATGCTACAGTTACAATTCATCAAAGGCATGGAAACTCAAGAAACACGCTGAATCTTCAGAGGCACACTGATTTACCAGAAATACGTTGAGCAGCCAGAAACACGAAATTAGAGGCAGATGCGCAAACTTTTCGAGCAAGTGCATTTTTCCGATCATGAGGATTTCGTCGACTGATTTGATTTCTTTTCCTCTAACCTTTTTACTTCCTCTGGTGGTATCCTCTGATTTTCCTGCTCTAATAGTTGCACACATAATGAAGCAATTAGTGCAATAAATTGTTATCACAAAATACCTTTGTTAACATC
The DNA here is from genome assembly GCA_037974735.1 of Cicer chorassanicum. NCBI lineage: Eukaryota > Viridiplantae > Streptophyta > Magnoliopsida > Fabales > Fabaceae > Cicer > Cicer chorassanicum. Next base: position 26,034,157 of record JBBPBP010000004.1, read on the forward strand.
AAAACCACATAAAGAAATTGCTCCTAAAAACAATTGGTTCCAAAAAAGAAGTGCCATTAGAATATCAAAAAATAATGTAATCAACATAAATTTGAATGATAAAAATGTTATCTCATATTGATTTTCTAAACAGGGTGTTGTCTACTTGTCGTCTTACAAAATTGTTTTTAAGTAAGAAGTTACTGAGTCTATCATATCATGACCTATGTGCTTGTTTTAGACAAAACAGTGATTTCCTAAGTTTAAATACATGGTATGGAAATTCAGAACTTTCAAAGCCTGGGGGTTTCTTAACATAGACTTCTTCACTTATATATCCATTTAGAAATGCACTTTTAACATCCATTTGAAATAATCTAATGTTATTATAAGTAACAAAAGATAGTAGGATACAGATAACTTCTAACTTATAGCCTTGTGCAACAAGTCTTGCCTTGTTTCTCACCGCTTCTCCTTTTTCATTTTGCTTGTTTATGAAAACCCACTTGGTTCCAATAATGTTTTTCTTTAGTTTAGGTACTAGATCCCAAACATCATTCCTTTTAAATTCATTTAACTCTTCTTGCATTGCAAGAATCCATCATCTGTTAGTGCTTCATCAACAGATGTAGGTTCAATTGACGATAGTAGACCAAACAAAGTTGTGTCTTTCAATGATGATCTGGTCTTCAAATGATCATTTTCATTTCCAATTATTAGAGTTTCAGGTTTGAATGACTTGTACTTCCATCCAAATCTTCCTTCTAATTTATCTTGACTACTTCTGACTTGGTCAAATTCATTTGAAGTAGCAATGTCAAGTTACAAGGAAGGGGGTTTGAATTGTAATCTTGCCTATTTAAAATTTCCTGTTAAAAACTTAAGAAAAAACAACTCAAGAATGATTTTGCTTATGAAAAACAGAAACGGAGAACGTTCTTGGTTCTGAACCAAAAAACTGAGAGCGTTTTTGATTTGTTAAAATTGCAGTTTTTAGTTTCTCTATTTAATTTGACAATAAAAATAACTAAATGTAAATAGAGATAAGGAAGAGATACTGCACAATGATATATCCTGGTTCACCCATCGTGGGCTACGTCCAATCGTTACAACTATGAGATTTTCACTAAGTGTTCAACGAACGGAGAACAATCTTCTGGTTACATAGTTAAAGATCAACCTTGATCTGTAACTAAACTTCCTTTCCACCCAGAAAGGATTCAATCAAGTCACCTAACTAATCTGCTAGGATTTTTACAGTTAACTCTTTTAATCACTCTCAAACTATAAACAATCCTTATAGTTATGAGTTTACACAATAATAATTTAAAGGTTTTGTTGAATCTGATTATGCTCAACTCTTGTTTAAGAATAAATTCAGAATAATAGAACTCAGTAAGATGATCTGGAAGTATGAGACAATTTCAGCCTGATTTCTTTTGTGAATGAGATAGCTTCAAAAAAGCAAGTGAATGTGATTTAATGAGAATTCTTGGCACTTGAAGTTCTGAATGATGCTTGCGAATTTGCCTTGCTTTTATAGATGATTTGGGCAATTAATTCTGGTCAGAAAGAGCTGTTGGTAGTGCTCTGTTTTCCTCTGACACAAGCAACCTTTCTGTTGAAAAAATACACCATTCATGTGACAGTTTTGGGCCTTGCTGTTTTGGGCCGTTTTGCTCAATCACTCACATATTTCCTGCACGTTTTAATGACCCATTAAGCTTCGAAAATACTTGATGATTATTGGGCTATGATCTAGAAACTTGATTCGATCCAAAACTATTTGGAAAGGAGTGATTAATTTATGCAGAACTAAGAAGTCTTCTTCAACAGAAACAGAGATTGTTCTTCTCAAAAACGGAGAACGTTGACTCAAGATGGAGTTTGATGATCAATCTGGTCTGATGGTCTTCTGGACAATCTGAGGACTTATAATCAATCTTGATCTTCAGTCTTGTTTCAACTTTCTTGATAGTTCCAGACTGGAGAAAGTTACAGTCCGTTTTTGACATGCTTATATTCATGATGATTTATCTTAGTGATTCGAGAACTGTTTTAAGTAATAATGATTCCTATATGTTCCTTGCCATGTACTGATAAAATTTGTATAAAGAACTAAGGCAGAATCATTGTTAAAGTGGTGGAGAAAGTTTGGTGAAGTGGCTGTGACAGACAATCTTGATTCTGCAGAACATTCTCCGTTTTGTATAACTTATGATTAAGAATGTTCAGTTTAGTTTTTCATTTGATTTCTTTGCTTTGCTTTGTTCCTATCTTTAATAAAAACACTCAAGAGCACAGATTAAATTAACATAATATTTAGAATCATAATTAACATACTTAATTAACCTTTGTTTATTTTCATCAAAACTTAATTTGAGAGTTTGTCTTAACATCATCCTCTAATAATTTTTCATCTTCTTCTGATTTACTTGTATCTTATGATATATTAGGTTCTTCTGGTTTGTCTACATCTTCTTCATCTGGTTCCAGTAAACCTACACTATCATCAACTTGATTTGACTTTTTAAGGTCAAATTATTTGTCATCAAATTTAACATCTAATGATTCTTCCACAATATGAGTTTCCCTATTAAACACTTTATAAGCTTTAGATCTTTCAAAGTATCCAATAAAGGTGCACTTTTGTGATCTGGAATCAAACTCGCATAGTTTTTCTTTTGTGTTTAACATATAACAAGTACAACCAAATTGTTTAAAGTAGGAGATTTTAGGCTTTTTACCCTTACATTATTCATATGGTGTTTTATTCAATATTGACCTAATTAATATTCTATTTTGAACATAACAAGCAGTGTTAATTGCCTCTGCCCAAAAATGTTATGCAATATCTATTTCATTAAGCATGGTTTTGGATATTTCTTGAAGGGATCTATGCTTTCTTTCTACAACTCCATTTTGTTGTGGTGTTCTAGTAGAGGAGAAACTGTGAGAGATTTCATTCTCATCACAAAAACTTTCAAAAAACTTGTTTTCAAATTCTCCTCCATGATCACTTCTAATTGTTACAATCTTAAGACCCTTTTTATTCATTACTTAGTTGCAAAATGCAATAAACACTTTGTGGCATTCATCTTTATTTTTTAAGAATTTTACTCAAGTCTACCTAGTGAAATCATCTATTATCACAAACCCATACTTCTTTCCATTTAGTGAGGTTGTTTTCACTAGCACAAAGAGATCTATATGTAAGAGCTCGTGGGGTTTTAAGGTAGAAACTAAGTTCTTAGGGGTAAAGGAGTTATTTTTTTGTTTTCCCTTTTGACAAGCTTCACACATAATTTCAGTTTTGTAGCTAATAAAAAACATATTACTGATGAACCCATAATAAAAAAACATAACTTTATAATTAAGTACACCTAAACAACACAAAAATCGCAACTTTACGTCAAATATATGACAATAAGCATATTACTCATGTTATAATAATAGAAGTCGAAATTTTATAATTAAGTTTATCAAGGCAAACATATTACTCAAAAAATCAAAACATTATAGTTAAATTTTTTAAGACAAACATAAAATTAACATTTTTCTTTTCAGACATCAAGACACCATATCAATATCTTACAAACCGTTAATTTAATAGCTAGCCTAACCTTGCATGGGGAAAAGCCCTTACCTTATCCACTTTTTGTCTTAACACCTCTATGAAGTAACAATATCAATTATAAGAAAGGGGGGTTTGAATTATAATTGCCCATTTTAAAAATTTCCTGTTTTGAAACTAAAAATTTACTCAAGATTGATCTTGGTAATACGAAGAACGATCTTGGTTAGTGTAAAAACAGCAATATTGATTTTATCAGTTAAAAAGCTTATTGCAAATCAAGTAATAAATAAGGATAGAGATAGAGAGATTACTCAAGCATATATCCTGGTTCACCCAACTTGGGCTACGTCCAGCCCTCCCAAAGTGTGAGTTTTTCCACTAAGTGCTCAAGGCAAGATTGTTCTTGGTTGTTACACAACTTTCGTAGATCAATCTTGATCTTTACACAACTTCTACCTTTCTACCTTAGAAAGGATTTCCAGATTTTCCTTAGCCTATTTCAGTAAGGAATTTACAAATTACCTTTTATAACATAAAAGGATTTCTACACACTTTTCAAGCTAAGATGATACACTAGCTTTGAATTACAATATAATGACGATGAAGATGTTTTGAATCTTAATATTTACTCAACTCTTGTTTGAGAAATAGATTCTGAAACTTAGGATTAGAATGTTACTGATTTCACCACAACACAAAGAAAACATATTTTTGAGCCAAGGAATGATACTTTGAGTGAGCTCGAATATGAATGTAAATTGATGCTTTTCTTGGCACTTTGAGTTGTGTTTTGTTCTTCATCTTGATGCTGCATTTATAAGCTCCAATGGAGGCTTGGACAGCTCTCATAGCCGTTGGAATGAAGCCAGCTGTCATAGGACAATAAGTGAACTATCTTGTTTACTTGGTACCTATCTTGTTTAACACACTCAAATACACAAGTTAAATATCAAAACACTTAGAATCATAATTATAATTCTTAATTAACATTTTGTTTAATTATCATCAAAACAATTAATTTAGAGATTTTGTCTTAACAATCTCCCCCTTTTTGAGGATGACAAACAAGTTAATTTAGATTTTTAATTTTGATTCTAAATAATAATTCAGAGAGTTTTTAATAAAAGACTCCCCCTCAATATGTGCTACGAAATTGAACCAAATAATGATTTCATTAATATCAAAAAGAAGATCATTACAAGGATGGTTCAAACCAAAAAAAATACAAGTAACATGATATATAAAAAATTCAGCATGATATTCAGTCATTAAAATCTAAAATTACATCTCCCCCTTTGTCATAGCAAAAAGGAACAGGAGAGTACAAGGAAAAACAGAGAATTAAAGTGTTAAGGATGGTGAAGACCCTTCTGATGAAGGAGACAAGGAGGGCTGAGGAATCTTTGGAAAAACTGGAGCAGGATTCGGTACAGGGGGATCAACTCCTAGTTTTGGAGCAAGTTGCGTAGTCATCCAATCCCTTAATATGGTCTGTTCTTTGTCATGGTGGGCTTGTCGGGCAGCAATGGATTGAAGAGCAGCAAAGATTTTTGGAATATCCCTGCAAGCCTTGGATGAATCTTTTTCCAGTTTGGTCCTTTTGGAAGGACGTGGCTGAGCAGCAACAGGAGTGTTGTGTGATGGAGCAGCAGAGGTGCAGAAAGTAGACAGTGATGCGAAATTTGTGCTGATGTGTGGTACAGATGATGAAGTGGAAGAAGGTGGAATGGCAGGGCCCACAATGTCATCAGGAAAAGTCAAGAATTGACTTATTCCAAAAATGGATGAGGTAGTTGTTTTTTGAGGAGAAACAAAAATAGGAGACATGATTGAGGTTTGTTGAATTTGAAGGGTAGGGCAGAAACTTCCTTGGATAGGTTGATGTGTAGAAGCTGGTGAATTCATATTTGCAGGGGCTGCCTGAAACGAAGATCGTTCTTCAGGATTTGGAGAAGGGGAAGATCGATCTTGAGGAGCAGGAGAGTCCAGATGAAGTGGAATTCGTTCGCTTCTTTTTCTTTTGGCTGGAGGAACAGAGACAGAATGAGATGGCAGTTGTTTCATGTGGGAGATGTTCTTCGATGTGAATCTTGAAATCTTAGTTTTGGAGGATTCACTAGATAATGGGATTTGAAAATAACGGAAGATTTTGGACAGAACCATTCCGTAAGGGACAATGTTCCTCTTATAATCCTTCTGAGCAGCAGCAATCATATGTTGGATTATTAGATAGGGAAGGTTTAACCTTTTTCCATGGAGAAGATGATAAATGATAAGAATATCATTATTAGAGACAAACTCGTGACTGCCGCAGTGTGGAAGGATACAATTTTGGCTGATGTTGTTGAAGACTTTTGGTAAAGGTTTTAATTCAGCAGAAAGGTTTTTGGTTGAGCCATCAATGAATAGTTCTTGAAGTACCTCTTCTTTGGAGAGGTTGAGAGCTGTAAACCAATCCTTTCCAAAAATTGTGAGTTCTTCAGTGGGCAGTTGTAAAATGGCAACGAGCACAAAGGGGTCAAGACGAATTTCTACTCCTTTAAGGTTAGACACAATGAGAGATTTATCTGGAAAAACCTCAGCCTTGCAGTAGAAAGCACGAACGACATCAGGATAAAAACAGTCAGAGATTTTAAGAAAATCAGTCCAACCAAGAGCATCTGTGTAGGCTTGGATAGAAACGCCTTCAAGGTTCAGATTTTTGAAATCAAAAACACGTCCGATTTCAATAGGGCGTTGAGCCCATTTTTCAGAAAAAACTTTCTGGATTTTTTCAGAGATTAGAGGAGGAATACGGATTTTGACAGATGAGGGTTTGGAGGATTTTGAAGTTTGTGTTTTTAGTGGAGGTGGAGAAGGGGAACGATCTTCAGGGTTAGGATACGGAGAACGATCCTGAGGAGTTGGGCATGGAGAACGATCTTCAGGGTTAGGGCTTGGGGAATGATTGTTAGGGTTTGGGCTTGGGGAACGATTCTGAGGAGAGCGAACCTGAGCCGTTGGGTGTGGTGAAGATCGTTTGTCTGATTGATCCTGAGCATTGGATCGTTCTTGAGGAATCGAAGATTGTTCTTCTGAGGGTTTTTGCTTTTTAGAGGATTTTGGATTTTTGCGTTTTTGGGATTCCAAAAATTCTGAAAGAGTTTCAGTGGAAGGAGATTTGGAGGGTTTCGATTTTGAGGTAGTGATTTTGATTTTGGTTTTTGAAGGTTTGGAGGGAGGCTTTGAAACAGATTTAGAAGCTTTTAGTTGTGGAGGGTTGGGTGAGGGTTTTGAGGTGTTGGAATGTTTAGGAGATTTGGATAGTGAGGAGCGTGAAGTAGGAGCAACTGGAGGTTGTTGAGGGTGAGGGTTTTCAATGTCATCATCATCTTCAGACACAGTGTAGATGGTGGTATCAATCTGTTGAGTTTTGGAAGTACCTATACCAGCAAGAATGCGCATGGAGCGTCGTTTTGACGAGATGAGCTTGAAATAGCTTTCTTCATTGCGCGAAGATGTGGAGGGGTCTGATTGACAGAGGGAAGAGGAGCTTGAAACAAAGGAGGAAGAATAGTGGAGAGAGGGGCAAGAGTGATTGGAAGAGTGTTTTCTTCAGGGGAGGAAGAGAGATAATCTGAAAAGGTTTTATCAGAGGGAGGAGAAACAGGGGGGTGGGTCTAGGTGGAGGTGAGGGTGAACGGACAGGGGACGGGGACGGTGATGGGGAGGGAGTTGGGGATGATGTTTGACGTTTGTGAGCAGTTGTTTTGGTTCGTGCCATTTGTGATGAAGAAAGAAAAAAAAATTTGAAATTTGTTTGAAGAAAACGAAGAAGGAAGTTGAATGAACAAATTGTTTTTGTTGTTTTGTAAAAAGAAATAATTAAGGGGAAAAAAAAACTTGATCTGTTGCAGTTTGAAAATGCCACGCGTGGTGATTGGATGGGGGATGGTAGTTGCATTGGGAAGGAGGAAACAGGGAGGGCGTGTGCAGGAGCCGTTACTTTTTCCCAAAAAGTGGCTAAGCTTTTCAGATGAGAGAGAAGATAGCAATGATGAGGAACGAGGATTGTTCTTGTTTTTTACAACAGAGAGGAGGAAAAACGAAGATCAATCTTTGTTAAGACCAGAATGTTCCAGTTTCAATTTCTTCAATTTTGTCCAGGATTTTTAATAATTTTTAAACGTTATTTGATTAAATTGAAGCTATCTTCAACAAGAGGCTTAGTAAAAACGTCAGCCAATTGATTTTTTGTATCTACAAAAATTAATTCAACTTCTTTTTTATTAACATGATCCCTAATGAAATGGTGCTTAATCTCAATATGTTTTGACCTTGAACGTTGAATAGGATTTTTTGAGAGATTAATGGCACTTGTATTATCACAGTATATTGGGATATGAGAGTACCTTACTGAATAGTCTTCAAGTTGATTTTTGATCCATAGTACTTGAGAACAACAGTTTGCTGCTGAGACATATTCGGCTTCAGTGATTGATAGAGCGATCGTGTTTTGTTTTCTACATGACCAGCTGATTAATGCTTCTCCTAGGAATTGACACGCACCACTTGTGCTTTTTCTTTCTATCTTGTCACCAGCATAGTCGGCATCGCAGTAAGCTACAAAATCAAAATGAGAACCTTTGTCGTACCAAAGGCCAAGATCAGTAGTACCTACTAGATAACGAAATATTCTTTTAACTGCGGTTAAATGAGACTCTTTAGGTGATGATTGAAACCTACTTGCGGTTAGATAAAGTAAAGAGCCGATCATTCCTCGATATTCTTTTTCAAAAATTGATTTTCCTTTTTCATCTTTATCTAATGAGGATGATGGATGCATGGGAGTTGTCATGATCTTGGCTTCATTCATTTTATATTTCTTCAAAAGGTCTTTGATATATTTTTCTTGACAAATGAAAATGCCATTTCAAATTCACTTTCATGCTCAACTCACCCATCATGCTCATTTCAAATTCACTTTGCATGAGATCTGAAAAATCCGCACACATTTTTTCATTTGTTGATCCAAAAATAATATCATCAACATACACTTGAACAATTAATAAATCATTTTTACATGTTTTCTTAAAAAGTGTTGTGTCAATGTTTCCACGAGAGAAATTATTTTTAATCAAGAATGAACATAATCTCTCATACCAAGCTCTAGGAGCTTGTTTTAAACCATACAAGGCTTTTGTGAGTTTAAAGACATTATTTGGTTTCTTTTGATCCTCAAAACCTTGAGGTTGACAAACATAAACTTGTTCATTTAAAAAACCATTTAAAAATGCACTTTTAACATCTATTTGAAAAAGTTTGATGTTATTATATGATGCATATGCAAGAAGAATTCGAATGGCCTCTAACCTTGCAACTGGAGCATAGGTTTCGTCATAATCTATTCCTTCTTGTTGATTATAACCTTGAGCAACCAACCTTGCTTTGTTTCTTACTACTTTTCCTTCTTCATCAAGCTTGTTTCTGAAGACCCAACGTGTTCCAATGATGGATTGATCTTGTGGATCAGGAACGAGATTCCAGACTTCATTCTTCTCAAACTGAAGCAATTCTTCTTTCATCGCATCAATCCAGGATTGATCCAGAATTGCTTCTTTGATTGATTTTGGCTCAACTTGGGAAATCATTGCCATGTTGCTGTTTGCATCATCTTTGAATGATCTTCTAGTCCTAATGCCATCAACTGTATCTCCAATTATTTGATTTGGAGGATGATCATCTACAAGCCTCCAGCTTTTGTGAGGAGTTTGAAATGGAGACTGTTTATCAATCTCTTTTTCCTGAAGATCAATCTTCTGCGTTGGTCCAGATTGATCTTCCTCATCTTCATCTTTCTTTTCCAGCTCAAGATCATCAAACTCATCAAATAATACATGCATACTAATTTCAACAGTTTTAGTTCTCAAATTAAAGACACGATATCCTTTAGATTCCGTTGAATATCCTAAAACTATGGCTTTGTCTGATTTTGCATCAAATTTTCCCAAATTATCTTTATTATTTAAAATATAGCAATAACAACCAAAGATATGAAAATATGAAATGTTTGGCTTTCTATTTTTCCAGATTTCATATGGTGTTTTATTTATAATTTTTCTAATAGAAACACGATTCAAAATGTAACAAGAGGTGTTTATGGCTTCAGCCCAAAAATATTTTTCAACATTGGATTCTTCCAAGATCGTTCTTGCCATCTCTTGTAATGTTCTATTTTTTCTTTCAACAACCCCATTTTGTTGAGGGGTTCTTGCACAAGATAAATTGTGAGAGATGCCAAGTTCTTCAAAAAATGTTTTGAAAGATATATTTATAAATTCACCTCCATGATCACTCCTTATGGTGATTATTTTTTATTCCTTTTCATTTTGAACCTTTTTACAAAAAATTTTGAAGGCTTCAAATGCATCATCTTTTTGTTTTAAAAATAACACCCATGTATATCTAGAAAAATCGTCAACAATTACAAATCCATATTTCATTCCTCCCAAGCTAGTGGTTTTGATGGGACCAAAAAGATCAATGTGAAGTAATTCAAGGGGTCTTGTAGTTGATATAAATTCTTTTGAATGAAAACTACTCTTGACTTGTTTTCCTTTAGCACATGCTTCACAAACTTTATCTTTTTCAAAATTGATTTTTGGAAGTTCTCTAACAAGATCTAGTTTTGACAGATTTGAAATTGTTTTCATACTTATATGTCCAGCTCTTTTATGCCATATCCATTTGTCTTTATTTATGGACATGAGGCAAGATTCAACTGGTAGTTCTTCAATGTATAAAATGTAAAGATTTTTCTTTCTGGATGCAGAAAAAATGATTTCTCCAGAAGCTGCCATTCTCACTTCACATATGTTGGGTTTAAAAACAACTTCATAGCCATTATCACAGAGCTGACTAATGCTGAGAAGGTTGTGTTTTAATCCTTCAACATATTGAACATCATTGATTTTGGCAGAATTTATTTTACCTATGGTTCCATTTCCTTTGATTTTGGCTTGATCATTGTTTCCAAAGGTTACGGATCCTCCATCTTTTTTGATGAATGACATGAAACAGTTCTTGTCACCCGTCATATGCCTTGAACAGCCACTGTCCAAAAACCATGGCCTTTTCTTGACATCTTAACATCCATCCTGCATGATGTTTTGGATCAATTTTTGGTACCCACTTTAATTTGGGTCCTAAGGAGTTAGTTGCGAAAACTGATTCTTTCTTGGTGTTTAAGGTAGTCTTAGAGTGACTTATCTTAGACCAGGAAGGGTGATCAGTTGGTTGTTTTTGAAAGGATTTGAAAACACGAGTTTCAACAGATTTTGATAAAACTCCAGATTGATCTTCGTTTTTAACAGCATTCGAAGATTGATCCTGTTTTTTCAAATTTTGAGAAAAAATTGCTTTTGCTCTAAACTGTTCTTCTTTTTTAATGTTCTTTTTGTTCCTGATTTTTTCATCTCTTTTTTTAAAATAGCATGCAAATTCCAAGTGTCCAATTTTGTTACAGTATGAACATTTGATTTGGCAATTTCCCTCTTTTCTTTCAGGAACAAAGAAATTTTCATACATTTTTGATTTCTGAGTTTTATCAAATCCAATCCCAGCTTTATCAAATATTCCTACTTGAGATCCCATGATTTTCTGAAATGTCTCAGTAGCTTGAATGAAATTCATTAAATCGTTTTTAAGAATTTCAATTTCAGCTTTGAGAAGATCATTCTTCGTTTGAGACGAAGATCGATCCTGGTTTTCAGAACCTTCAGATTCAAAATTTTTGAACTGAGATTTTTTCAAGTTTTGAATGATTTCCTTGAGTTCATCATTCATAACCTGTATCTTCTCTTTTTCTTCTTTTTCTTTATGAAATTTTTCTTTAAAAGAACTACATTTTTGAATGAGAAAGTTTGAATCATTTAACAAATTATCAAATTCGATTTCCATTTGTTTGCATACAAGACATGGTTCAGAATCTGTTACCTCAGTATCTTCATTGTTGGCCATTAAACACAGGTTTGCTTCTTCTGATTCTTCCATGTCTGATTCATCAGAGTCATCCCAGGTTGCCATAATTGATTTTTTCTTGAACGGGAATTTCTTTGGCACCTTCTTGTTTAATGGACATTCAGTTTTGTAATGTCCTTGCTTGTTGCATCCAAAGCAAGTGATTTTGCTTTTATCTACTTCAGCCTTGAACTCCTTTTTGTCTGGGGATCCTCTTTTGATCTCATCTCTTCTTCTCATCATTTTTTGTATCTTTCTTGTGAGAAGTGCAATCTCTTCATCAGCATCTTCTTGACCATCTTCTGAATCACTTTTTTCAATTGTTTGTTGAACATTTGGTAAGCTTTGAGATGCTTTTAAGGCTATTACTTTGCCTTTCTTTGCTAGTTTATCTTCCAGCAACAGTACCTCATGCGCCCTCAGTGTACCAATCAGTTCTTCTAGTCCCAGAACTTCAAGATTCTTTGCTTGGCTTATGGCTGTCACCATTGGTCTCCACATGATTGGAAGACATCTCATAATTTTTCGTACCCTGTCTTGAATTGAATAAGCTTTGCCAAGTGAACGCATTTCATTTACTATGGTTGTTAATCTTGAATACATTTCATCAATTGTTTCTCCGTCATTCATTTCAATCAATTCAAATTTTCGAATACCAATATCGATTCTTGTTTCCTTAACATGACTTGTTCCTTCATGATGAGTTTGCAGAGTGTCCCAAACCTTTTTGGCCGTATCGCATTCATCTACTCTTTCACTTTCTTCCCTGCTTAAAGCACATGATAAAAATAATTGAGCTTTTGAGTTTAGTAATACCTTAGATTTATCATCAGCTGTCTATTCGGCTTCTTTCTTTTCAGCCGATGTAGGGTCGTTTTGATCCAATCTTGGTATGAAATCTCCATCTGTGATGATTCTCCACATACCAGTGTCTTGTGATTTTAGGAACAGTTGCATTTTGCCTTTCCAGAAGTAATAATCTGATCCATCAAAGTATGGTGGTCTGTTTGAAGACCCTCCTTCAGCAATATATTTGGCTTTTGACATTGTCTTCCTGAATCTTTTGCTCTAACACTTTTTGAGTGTTTTTAATTTTTAGAGACTAGTTCTGATGCCAATTGAAGTAATAATATCAATTATAAGAAAGGGGGGTTTGAATTATAATTGCCCCTTTTAAAAATTTCCTGTTTTGAAACTAAAAATTTACTCAAGATTGATCTTGGTAATACGAAGAACGATCTTGGTTAGTGTAAAAACAGCAATATTGATTTTATTAGTTAAAAAGCTTATTGCAAATCAAGTAATAAATAAGGATAGAGATAGATAGATTACTCAAGCATATATCCTGGTTCACCCAACTTGGGCTACGTCCAGTCCTCACAAAGTGTGAGTTTTTCCACTAAGTGCTCAAGGCAAGATTGTTCTTGGTTGTTACACAACTTTTGTAGATCAATCTTGATCTTTACACAACTTCTACCTTTCTACCTTAGAAAGGATTTCCAGATTTTCCTTAGCCTATTTCAGTAAGGAATTTACAAATTACCTTTTATAACATAAAAGGATTTCTACACACTTTTCAAGCTAAGATGATACACTAGCTTTGAGTTACAATATAATGATGATGAAGATGTTTTGAATCTTAATATTTACTCAACTCTTGTTTGAGAAATAGATTCTGAAACTTAGGATTAGAATGTTACTGATTTCACCACAACACAAAGAAAACAGATTTTCGAGCCAAGGAAAGATACTTTTTGTGAGCTCGAATATGAATGTAAATTGATGCTTTTCTTGGCACTTTGAGTTGTGTTTTGTTCTTCATCTTGATGCTGCATTTATAAGCTCCAATGGAGGCTTGGACAGCTTTCATAGCCGTTGGAATGAAGCCAACTGTCATAGGACAGTAAGTGAACTAAAGCAGGCCAAAAGCAAGAGTGAAGAAACTGAATCCAGGAGTGTTCTTGCAGTCCAGGATCGATCCTCAGATTACTTAAGTATGATCTGACTTTGTACTCGATCCAGTACTGTTTTGCAGAGGTTGCTTGTGTGCTTCTTGAGTCAGTTGTGCAACCTTGATTTGATAGTACAACTGTACTTTTACAGCCTGTACCTGTACTTGCGTTTGTACAACGTGAGGAATGATCTTGCTTCTTGTAATCCTTCATGAGGCTTGTCTTTGATTCTTCCAACTTGGGCTGATTTTGTGTTAGGTTTTTCTTAGCTTATTCTTGTTAAAGATATCAGATTGACAAAGCTTCATAGATTGCAGTCTTCAGCTCGGGATTGATCATTCTTGATACTGCAGATCAATCTTCGTTTTGTGGAAGTCTGTCAGAATTGATCAATCTTCGTTTTGCAGAAGTCTGGCAGGATTGATCATTCTTGATTCTGAAGATCAATCTTCGTTTTGCAGAATTCTAGCAGGATTGATCTTTGCTTTGCTGTTTTTGCTTGCTTTGATTTTAATGATATTTGATTTGATTTACTTGGTACCTATCTTGTTTAACACACTCAAATACACAAGTTAAATATCAAAACACTTAGAATCATAATTATAATTCTTAATTAACATTTTGTTTAATTATCATCAAAACAATTAATTTAGAGATTTTGTCTTAACACTCTAAATTCCCATAAGAAATAGCTCATGAGGCAAGGATGAATCCAACACAAATAGGTATTGGGATTTACGACTTAGAAAATTATTTTGGGAGTGTTTGAATGATGAATAGGTGTGACAGCAAAAAGGCCTAATGGAAATGTATGAACAGAGGGAGGAGCCGTGAGATTGTTAAAATAAGGGGGATTTCAATAGCTATTTACGTTGCAATATTACCATTGATTTCTTGTCTAAAATTGAAGTGCACTTAATTCCAAAATTATGCTACAATGGTTACTATTTCTTTAATTTTATTAGGTTGTTACAAAGCCAATTGAAATCATGTGTAATTATGTGTATGAGTTAATTAGGGTTAATTAGTAGAGTTCTTCATATATTGCAGGGTGTCACACCACCCCTTTTAATTAAATAAATAAATTAGAGGGTGTCACATCAGCCTCTTATTTATTTTTTCTAATAGTTACGAAACTAAAAATTGTATAGAATTCTTTTTGTAGATAATTAAAATAAAATCATAATCTTGGTTTAAAAGAGAGGAATGCATGATATATGACAGAGGAGAATAGTCTTTTTTTTGTTCTCTCTTAATTGCACAAAAAGATAAAACTCATAATTAAATTTGTAATCTTCTTTTCAAAAATAAATTAAAGGTGTTAAGGAAGAGAGAGAAGTGGGTGCATGGTGTCAAGAATGAGGGAATGTACATTATCTCCTCTCTTAATTGGTTGAGACAAGGACATACAGTCTATATTATGCAAAGACAACACCATGAATGACATTGGTTGAAACAAGGACATAAAGTCTACATTATGCAAAGACAACACCATGAATTGTCATAAAATATTGTCACGAAGGAGGGTAAAAGAAATGAGTCAAGTCACTACTTTTTTTTATACTGAACATGGATGGACCAAAAATATTTTCAAAATACTTATACATGAGGGCTGAGTTTCACTAACTCTACTATCTCCTAAAATGAATACTTATTTGGTCGAAAATAAAACTAACAAACAATATAACTTCTATAAATTCTAATTTAATTAAATAATTCAGCTAATATTTTTATCAACTAAAATAAATCAAGAAAGACAAGAATATCACTGCAGGTCACACATAACAAAATAAAACAAACATATCTAACACATCAATTTCATGATTATCGAAACTAATCAAATAAACAAAATACACAATAGTCCATTTAGGAAATAATCACGTCATAAATCGTTCTCATGTAATTGTCACGCCAAAACTATTAAATAAAAATAAAGGTTATAATTATTCAGGTAAAATTTAGGGTGATAAAATTTAATTTAATTTATTTACACAAAGAAGAATTATTAAATAAATAATAAATCATGACAATTACTAAAAAGACATATATATATATATATATATATATATATATATATATATATATATATATATAATATATATATATGAAAATATTGGGGTGTTACATTCAACACGGTAGCTACGCCCAGACCCTTCACCTGAAGGATTTAATTCACTAAACTATCACTAAATCAAGCTGACACTTGAACAACTACTAGTCACACTGACTGTGTTCAATCTTCTCAACCTTCTAGCTTAGTACAATCAAGTTATTGAGGAAGGCAGCCGCTACTGCACTAGGTTACATCAAAAAGGTTTTGAGGTTTATCTAAATAAGCTCTTGTAGAATATAACTTTTTGTTTCAAAAAAAATTCTTAGTACTAACAAGATGATAACAATAGTATATATGTGATTCTCTCTTGTTACTTGTATGTAGTGTGTTGTTCATTGTTGTGTCGTTCTTCATTGGGGAGGCACATCCTTTATAGAGTACAATTAGGATTTCTGGTGGTTGTACTAATTGTAGAAAATCAGGTTAATCCATGAAGTTTGCATCGTATCTTTGTGGAATGATTTGACATAGTGGCTTTCCAGAAAACACTGATCTTGTATTGATTTGACGTATCTGTTTGAAATAGTTAGGAACCAAAGGGAATGATGATCAGAGGGTGTTTTGAGGTCTTAAGACAAGTAGTTGATTCTGGATTTGTATTAGATGATGCATAAATTTCTTTGTCTTCAGAGCATTGACTTTTTCATAGTCAAATGCTTGATGTGATTGTCAGAAGCAGAGGCAGAAGAATTCTTGTCATGCTTATCAGACGCAGAGGCAGAACAACTCTTGTCACGCTTATCAGAGGCAGAGGCAGAAGAATTCTTGTCACACTAATTAGAGTCGGAGGTAGAAGAATTCTTGTCACGCTTATTAGAGGAAGAGGCAGAAGAATTCTTGTCATGTTTATCAGAGGCAAAGGTAGACCATCATATTTCACATTTGAGTTCATCAGAGGCAAAAAAGTTGCGACAAGTTTTGCGCTATCAGAGGCACTACAACGCAACGCTGATTCGTGTGTCACACTTAGCGAAGAGAAGACAATATGTGTTGTATTTTTGTCTTCGCCTATTAACTAGAGGGTACATTGAGAGTCCATTAACCGAGAATATGAATTCAAACCTACGCACTTAAAGTCAACGTTAGAGCATCAAATTGTTCCCAAAAACGACTTTGTTATCATCAAAACAAGTGAGAGGCTTATTTCTTCAAATCAACTTGGTTCCAACAATCTCCCCCTTTTTGATGATCACAAACGTCTATTTTTGTGATCAATTTTTTGAGATAAAGAAAACACATAGATAATAATAATATGTTACAACAAAGCTTCCCCTTAGAATATGCATGTTCATTTCATAAGATGAGATATATTCTAATAGAGTATCAATATGCATTAAAAAACATAAGTTCATAAGATTTCTCAAAAAAAAGAAAAACAAAGAGAACTATCACATATTCTCCCCCTTTTGTCATCAGACAAAAAGAGAGAAAAGAAAAGAAGAAAAAAAACTAAGGAGTCAGGTTGGTGAGCCTAGCCAGAACTAGGAGAAGGGTGATCTAAAAGTGCTCCTGATTCTTTGTCGTCTTTTCCATAAATGACTCATCATCAGACGACAATGGTGGATGCAACATGAACTATGTCGAGGGGAAAATTATGTAGAGGATGCGATGAATTGTAGGGAGGCGCAACAGGGTAGGAATAGGAAGATGATGATAAGGTAGTGGATAGGGTAGGTATTTGAGTGGGTGGATGAGGCTTGTGAAGGTAGGGATGGTTTGTGTATCCAAGTTTAGCCAATTGCTCAGCTAGGGTAGCTTCAAAGATATCATTTGGTGTATCAAAGTCAGAAGATAAAGGGGTAAATGGGGTAGGATCAGAGGAAGGAGGCACACAATTGGTTGGTTGGGGAGAGAGAACGGTAGAGGTTGGTTCATGTTCAAAGATGATAAAAGGGGTAGGGCGCTTAGAGTCTAAACTTACCTTTTGTTTCTCCCATTAAAGAGGAGTTGTCGTATCTTCATTGGCATTGGGAGTGACATCCTCATCCTCTTCAGTGTTTGGCAATAAAGCCACTTTCTTTCTTTTCTTCGCAAAAACCTATCCTACAGGGGGCAGAGGCAAACACATTGGGGCCTCAGCTTGGCCAGATTGACACATACGTAGATATTCGAGAATGACTTATTTGTTGTCTTGTGTGAAAATGGGAGTGAATGAGTCATCAAACTCTAAAGGTGCAGCCAAAAAATCCACTTCATGTACCCGGTGTTCTTCTAGGGTCACCACTGGGTAGAATGCAATGCTTTGGGGACACCAGCCTCATCTTTATTAGATTAGAGATATTGAAGGTATGAATAGAGGATAAAACCAAATATTCCTTTTTAACAGAACCCCTAACTTCCTCCATAGCTTGTATAAGAGACGTAGACGAGAGGAAAACAGTGATCAATTTGGGAAAGGGAATGGTCTTGATTTTCCCCATTCTAGAGTTAATGATGCATGACCACACATGCTCGAAGATGATGTGGGGAAAGTTTATCTTGATTCCACGAGAGATGTTCCACTTAAGACCTTTGTGGTCCATAATAACATGGTCTACTAACCCACCCATGGGCGGCACACGCCAAATAAGGAATTTGAAGAGTACGCGATAACTAGGTTTTAGATGAACAAACTTGGAACTCGCCCTTGGCTCCTCAAAAAGATCTTTGTTGATTCTGAAGGCTCCAACCCATGATTCATACCCATTTTCTAGTATCATTCCTTTGTTAGGGCATTTTTTGATAGCGGCTAGGGAATGCTAAGTGATCTTGATCGGAATACCCATCACGGTGCTAGAGACCTCGTTGTCGATGTTTGCATCAGCAAACCTCCAAAACACTTTTACTCAGACATCCAAAGCAACATCTTGTCCTAGGTTGGAGTACTCAAACAAGCCTATTGCAACTAGGTCATCAATGAAGTTGAAATCGTTCTCAACTAAGTTTGTAAGGTTGACTTTCAGTTCATGGAGAATCTCAAGTTGATTAAGGTTGCATTGAAGCGTTGGAATGTAGGTTGCATTGGAAGAAGAGGGAATAGAGGATGATCTTGACGCCATTGAAACAGGAGAGTTTGAGGAGAGCAGGAAGTTGAACAGTTTGTAAAGACAAAAGTGCGGGAGTTGTGAGAGTTATCAGTGTGGGAGTTGCTAGAGACCTCGTTGTTGATGTTTGCATCAGCAAACCTCCAAAACACTTTTACTCAGACATCCAAAGCAACATATTGTCCTAGGTTGAAGTACTCAAACAAGCCTATTGCAACTAGGTCATCAATGAAGTTGAAATCGTTCTCAACTAAGTTTGTAAGGTTGACTTTCAGTTCATGGAGAATCTCAAGTTGATTGAGGTTGCATTGAAGTGTTGGAACGTAGGTTGCATTGGAAGAAAAGGGAATAGAGGATGATCTTGACGCCATTGAAAAAGGAGAGTTTGAGGAGAGCAGGAAGTTGAACAGTTTGTAAAGACAAAAGTGTGGGAGTTGTGAGAGTCATGAGTGAATGTGAGTTTTTTTAAAACGCTATATATTCACGAGTAGCTGAATTAAAATGAATTAGAGTCACAAGTAAATTCAATTTTATTAGAGGCAGCACATTAATATTTTAACAGTCACTTTGTTTTACTAGAGGCAAGACATACAGAGGATTTAAACATCATTCTTTGATAAACATAATTTTGAGATGTTTCCTTATAAGGTTGAATCTGTCCTCAACAATGGGTTTTGTGAAAATGTCTAAAATACTCTTCTGGTAATAATCCATAATAAATTAATCTCTATATGTTTTGCTCGAGAATTTAAATTAGAGTTTTTGGTTAAACATATTACTGAAGTGTTATTGCAGAAGATAGGAATGTTACTCTCACAAATTTTGAAGTCATCAATGTGATGCTTCATTCATAACAATTGAGCATTGCAATTAGCGGTGAGATATATTTTACTTATGTTGTAGACAGAGCAATCTTCCCAACCTTCTAGCTTTGCACAGTCAAGCTATTGAGGAAGACAACTGTTATTGGGCTAGGTTACAACAAAAAGGTTTCGGTATTTATCTAAATAAGCTCTTGTAGAGAGTGTTTACAATTTTTGCTTTAGAAAAATTCTCTTAGCACGAACAGGATGATAACAATAATACATATGTGATTATCGCTTGTTGGTTATATGTAGTGTATTTTTCGTTGCTATCACTTTTTTCATTGAGGGAGGCACATCCTTTACAGAGTACAATTAAGATTTATGTTCGTTGTACTTATTGCAGAAAATCAAGATAATCTATGAATTTTTGCATCATATCTTTGTGGAATGATTTGATAGAGAGACTTTCTAGAAAAGACCGATCTTGTACTGATTTGGTGTGTCTGTTTGAAATAGGATGATCACAAAGTGTCTTCAGATCTTTATACAAGTATATGATTCAAGAAGTGCATCAGAGGATTCACAAATTGCTTTGTCTTCAAAGCATTCACTTTTTTCATAGCGTTGACTTTTTCATAGGATAGAAGTTTAAAGTCAAACGCTTGATGTGATTGTCAGAGGCAGAGGTAGAAGATTTCTTGTTACGCTTATCAAAGGTAGAGGCAGAAGAATACTGTCACACTTATTAGAGGTAGATGCACACTATTAGAATTCATGTTTAAGTTGATTAGAGGAAAAAAAGTTGTGAGAATGATTGCGCTATCAGAGGCACTACAACACAACTCTTATTCACATATAAAATTTAGCAATGAGAGGGAAGTACGTGTTGTATATTTGTCTTCGTCTATTTAGTCAAAGATACAATGAGAGTCCATTGACCGAGCATATGAATTCGAAACTGCGCACTTAAATTCAACGTTAGAGCATCAAATTGTCCCCAAAAATGATTTTGTTATCATCAAAACAAGTGATGGGCTTATTTCTTCAAATCAACTTGGTTCCAAAAAAACGGCTCTGCAAAATCATAATATATAGGATCAACAAATTCCTATCAGAACGTAAAACAAATTGATATTGGTCAAATCCAGAGACGTGGCATCAGACCAAATTAAAAAAAATTAAAACTAAACAAGAATAAAAAAGGAGAATTTGAATTGATGATTTAGAAGAAAAAACCCTCAATGATCCATTTCAAATCTCACACGGAGCTCCACAAGAAAAGAATGAACTCGACCGATGATAGCGATCTGGTATCGATGGATGAGAACATTTTTTGAAATAGAGTTGTTGTATGGTGTCATACGACACTTCTTATCAATTTTTAGGAGATCCTCCTCATAAGGTAATTTTGCACTTCTTATCACCAAAGTATGACAAGAATACAACAACATATTCTTCAAAAACAAAAACCCTAATCACTAAAACTGAACTAAATCATAAACCATATATTAAAATCAAACACATTGAAATAAAACTCAAGAGATAGATACCACTCTGCTGAGCACCTATAGCTAGACATGGCAGCAGAGTGGGACGGGGGTGGATTTTGCCTCCTCCACCCCCGCACCCGACTAATCGGGGAAAACCTACCCCACCCCCATTTCATAGCGGGTGTAAAATTTAGGCGCCATCTCCACTCGCAACGGAGTTTGAGTTTCCCTGCACCCATTCATATATATATAAAATGATAAATTTAAAAATTATATCTATTATAATTAATATAATAAAATAATTATTATTATACTATAATAAAATAAAAAAATATTTTATATAGAGATAAGATTATAATTTTTAATATTTTAAAAAATATTAAGTATATTTAATATGTATATGTATAGAAAATTTAAAAAATATTATAATATTATTTGCAGGGTGGGTTCGGGCGCGGGTTAGATATCACCACCCCCAAACTCGTCCCTGCCCCCAAATTTTAATGGCGGGGAAAATCCGCACCCGCACCCGCATCTAATCAAAGTGGGTTTTCCCCGCCCAAATAAAATAGGTTCGGGTGGGTACCCGTAGGTGTGAGTTATGTTGTCATTCCTACTTGCGGTCACGAGTGGGTTGTGATTGGATGAAGATTGGAAATTTGTGAATGATATTTATATGCGGAGAATTAACTTTTCGTGGCTTTTATTTTTTTTTTTTTGGATCAAAATTGTGGGCTATTAGGTTAAGGCATCAATTGTTTTATTTTCTATTATAATTTCTTACATTTACCTTTTAATGTTATTTTTGTTATAAATCTCAAAGGTCTAAATATAAAATTTCATTGTTTTTCAAAAAAAAACTTGTTATAATTAAAAAAATTATCAATAGGAGTTGAGCCTAGTACAAGAGGTTAGACTCTCACAATTTGGTGAATTCGAGTTCAAATTTCTGCTATAAAATGTATCCACATTAAGCATTCGACACCCTTCGAATAAGATTATCTCAAATATAGGGAACTCATAGAAAATAAAACTATATACTCGTTCTTTTACGGAGTATTATAGTAAATTTTAAAAAATAACTACTCAAAATATGAGTTTCGATTGAAACCAACGTAATATAATAAGAAATTAATCAATCCATTATTCTTATAAAATTAATTTAATATATAACAATTACAATCTAATAAAATGTTGATATAAATTCAAAATAAAATAAAATAAAATTTTGATGTGAAATTTTAAAATAAAAATATGCAAATATTAGTAATAAATTTAAAAACGAGTATGGTTTCAACATATAGATAAATTAAAATATGCAAATATAGGTTTTGTACATATAGATATAACTACTCAAAATATGCAAATATTAGTAATAAATTAAAATATATTGAGATTAGAATATAGGTTTTGTATATATTTTTTGTCGGATTTTATTTATTTTTTATTGAACTGAATTTCTAAAACTTCATTCTCCTATAAACCATAGGTTAAACAGTAAAAAGAATATAGAGTTATATATATTTTTATTAAAAGCTTATATATATTCTTTAAGACCTCAAATATAAATATTTTAATTTATCAAACCATCAAATTTAGTGCCTCATGAGTTATTTTTGTAGGAAAATGATGACGTGGCTAGTTTTTAATGAAATGAAAGTGCATACTTGTGTTGATGTGAAAATTTTAATGTTGATTAATTATAACATATCTTCTCCAAAAAAAAAGACATCTTTAACTTTGGGAAAGAAATATTAATTCAACCCAAAGCCTAAAAAATCAATCTAAAATCCAAACTCGTCATCTTCTTCAACCCAAAATCAAGAAATTGAATTCAAAATCCATAACTTATCATGTTCTTCTATCCAAAATAAAAAGAAAAATCTTCATCCCTTCATATGTGATAGATCGAAGAAAAATTGTGTTCATAACACTTATGGTGTAATAAAATATTAGATATATTTTGCGTCTAAATTATATTAATTGAATAATCTTATAAAAATAATTCATGAAAAAAATTTCCAATTATATAAAGTATATTCACATTGAGATCAATTTTTCCCAACATTAATTTGATTGGAGGAACAAGAAAATTAAACAATATGTATATTGTGTTAGGATAGATTGTTTCCACTGAGAGATTATCTTATGTCTATTCATAAATACAGATATTTTTATCAAATAAAAGTAATTAACATAATTATTATTGAAAAGTAATATAAATATTTAATGGAAAACATTTTTTTTCTTTCATATAACCACCGTTTACGAAGATAAACATCTTAGTTATTGAGAAACTCATTTCTTTTTCTTTCAAACTTGCAATTGGATTTATAGTCCATATACATTTCTTTTGAATACATACATTCATTCAAAATTTTACTACACTCAAATTATATACATATTATTTGTATCTAAAGGGCTAGCAAAAAAATATAATAATATTCCACTTTCAAAAATTTATATTTGTCTAATTAAATTCCCTAATTTAATCATCAAACGATACAATAATTCTTTAATAAAAACCTAGAACACTCGCGCATGTATAATGCTAAACCGATAGATTAATCAAATTAATATATTAATTAAGATATGTTTTCAGCAACACCGTTCGGGCAGAATGAAGTATGAATTAGACTATTTAAAATTACAAACAAACAAAAAAAACAGAAAATTTTATTATATCACAAAGGAGACTATAGATAAATTTGTCAAAACAATCGAGTAAAATTGAAAATATATATAACAGTTGATATAATTTGAGAAATTTACGGGTAGACAAAGGTTTTTGTTAAATTGATATAGATTTTTAAATGAATCTATTTTTTTTTCGTCACTTTACATTCAAAAGTTACCCAATAGATGAACTAGAAGATGATTGGTTTATTCTCAAGGATATAGCATTTTGTTTTTGTTGTAAATTATTTAATATTCTTCTTATTACAAATAAATTGGCTTGGCTAATGAAGGTAATAGAGATTGGAGAAAAATTAGTTATAAATTGAGAAATTATGAGATAAGTAGTGAATACATTAGAAATATTAGTTATAAATTGAGAAATTATGAGACGAGTAATGAGCAAATTGTTAACATGAGTTCTTGGAGTGGTACAATGTATACACACACTATTTTCTTCTTCAACTAAAAGATGGAAAATTCTACATGAATTATTGATGTTGCCGTAGAACAGTTGAAAGATCTTGTTTCATTTTTTTTGAAAAATATAAAGAAAATGGATTTAAAATTACCATGATTTCTACCGAAATTTTTTTCATAGTTATTAAATAAAATATTAATAATTTATTTATTAATTTTAAAAAATATTATTTTCGCTTTAGATCTCATAGCGTGTTTGGATGATGGACTCTGCATGTATGCATCATCTATATATATAACTTAATAAATGAGATATATTAATCTTTATCCAATAAAGACCATCACATATATATTTGATCAATGCGGATGATTGATCTCCAACTCATAATAATCATACGATTAAAAACAATTTAGATTAAAATAATAAAAGACTTGTTTGGTTCAAATCTCCTAACATGTCTTTGCTTGGATGAAACAACTTGTCTCATTGCAGCTTCAGATTAAAACTTTGAAACATTGTTTATCGTGCTCATTCGCTGAAAATGACAATTTAATTCCAATTTTAAACACCAATCCGCAAAAGAAATTACTTTTAATCTTTCAGACCAATAAAGAGAAACTTAACTCGGTTGGAAATGACAAATACTACATCAATACAATCACAGCAACAATGTGGAATACTATAGAGGGTATTTTTTTTAAAAAATAGTGGGAAAAATGAGACATGCCATAAAGATAGAAAAGACGAGTGGATCATAAGACTCCACAAATTCTCATAAACGGGAGTCATTATATATTATCAGCGTAATTAGCCGAGCAAAGTTGTATTTCTTTTGACAATGATTAACGATTTATGGCAAGTAAGACTAACAGCCTATAAATATTAGTACTTGTAATTTTTTTTGGACACATAATCAATCAAACATGTTTTTTATGCATATATATCTCTTCATTCTTTACTTTATGTATTCCTTTAATTTAGTAGTTTAAAGACAAACATAATGTACTTAACACTATTTAGAGTAGTTGAGGCACCCATATATGAAGGACGAAGTTACTTCCGTCAGCGTAATCGTTTGAAAAAAAAAAAGAATCATTGTTCATATCAGTTAGTCGTTCCCTCGATTAATTCTTAATCCCAACAATAATATCATTATATTTACTTTTACTAATAATATAACCTAAAACACATCTCTCATTCTAATTAACAAAAAGATCCAAATCAACACCCACAATCAATTTAGTATCATTTTGTAAGTTAAATGGGCAACCAAATTTTCCTCCCTCCTATCAGAGCAATAACAAAAATTACAATATCTAGTTTGAATGGTTAGAGAGAAACTTCTCTTTATCTCTGACCTTACTTTCCTTCTCATTAGGTTTTTTTTTCCAGCACTTTTGTTTGAAAATGCCTCCTCCCTTATAGAAGTCTTCCTCTTCTCCCATTTTTGGGGCTTCACTTTTCCCATCTCTTCATCCATTTTCTCCTAGTCGTCCCTCGACCACCAACAACCACTGTTATGATCCCATCTTCGATGGAACAACCACCACCAATCCACTACCTTAAGCACCAACCTCTATGGTCGATCTCTAACATGCTGGCACGGGAACAAAGCAGCCATCTCCAACGAGAGAGTCAAATTTGTGCAACTCTGGTGTTATCTTTCTACTTCTCAAGCTATGCTTTATTGTTAGTGTTTTTTTTTTTTTTGGATATTATTAGGTTGTTTTAAGTAATGTAATCGCACAAAACGGCTCTACAAAGTCATAGTGTATAGGGTCAACGGATTCTTATTAAAAATTAAAAAGAAAATTGATATTGGTCCAATCATAGCATCTTTGATCAGAGCTTATATTAGCTATGAGAAACGTGGCACCGGACCGAATTAAAAAAAATTAAAACTAAACAAAAAAAAACAAAAGAATTTGATTTGAAGATTTAATAGAAAAATACCCTCAGCGACTTGTTTTAAATCTCACACACAACTCCACAAGCAAAGAATGAACTCGACCAATAATAAGAATTTGGAATCAGCGGATAAGAACATACTTTGAAATAGAGCTGCTGTTTAGTGTCATACAACACTTTCTATTAATATTTGAGAGATCCTCTTCACAAAGTTATTTTACATTTCTTTTCGACTATATAACAAAAGAGTAAAACATAAACCCCAAATAATAACTAAAATAAATAAATTAACCGAAGATTACATATCTATAGAGCTCTGATATGCAGCTATGGAATGTAGTGGGTTATAATTAAGTGTAGAAACCATACTTGGGAATGACGTTTATAGACGTATTAATGCATTGTGGACTATTATAGTTACGGCATCTATTTGTTTCGGATCTAAACACGCCGCGGCTCGTGTTTTTCTTCCTTCCTTTATTGGGTTTTTGTTAAATGAAATTATTGTTCGAGTTTTGACTTTATAGAAAATTTGACCTTGTACTCTTAATTTTATTTCTATATTCCCATAATTTTTTGAAAATACCAAAAATACCCTCAATTTATTTTTATTTTTTTTTACAAAATTCACTTTCATTTTCGAAAAACTATTTTTAAGAATTCCAGTACATAGAGCTTTACTGGAAAACTTGTAAAAAGTTTTCCAGTACAGAAGGATGTTTCCGGAAAACTTAAAAAAAGATTTTCGGTACAGAAGTAAAAAATGTGTGTACCGGAAAACTTTCTCCAAATGTTCGGTACAAAAAGTATTTCCGGAAAACTTTATCGACAAGTTCTCCGGTACATATCTTTATTTTTTTTAAAAAAATTGAAAATTTTGGGATGGTCGTGTCAACTAAAAAGTCGCCCGTGGCTATAACTTTGCCATATTTACCTCTATCCCTACCATCGAAAAAAAATATTGTTAAAATCAAATAAATTAATTAAATATTAATATAATAAAAAAATTAAAATAAAATAAAAAATCTGAAACTACCGGAAAACTTGTGGGTGAAGTTTTCCAGTAACTTCCGGAAAACTTGTAGATGAATTTTTCCGGTAACTTTTGGAAAAGTGAAGTTTTTTGATAACTTCCGGAAAAGTCACTAACAAGTTTTCCGATAGTTCATCATTTTCAGAAAACTTGAAAAAAAAATTCTGGTAAAAATAAAAATTTTAAGGTTATATATACGAGAGTATTATGGTATTTTCACTGACTTTTTAGAGTATAGGGATAATTGTGGGGGTACGGGGTCAAATTTTCGACTTTATAACTGGATTTATATATTGGAGACATGTTTGATTATACAATTTTTTTACGGTTGCTCTTTACACCACTTCTTCCTATACGCACCTCTTCTTTTTCCCATTTGTCAATTTCTAAAAATTAACTGCTACAAAGTTGTTCTTTTTAGTATAAGAGTCTATTTGAAATTAATTTTTACAATCATAAAAATATAATATCTATAATTGTAAATGTCTAATATTTAAATGGTAAATCATGTTTTAAAAACTTAATTTTGAATCAACTTTTGATTCAAGGGGTAAAGAATTTAAGCACCGTAAGTAAATAATTAAAGGTTTAATTATTGACTCTTGCGCATAGATAAAAATTCAATTAAAAAGAAAGAAAACATTGTATTTGTGCAAAAGATGCTCCAATAGAGATCGGTGGATGCTAAACGGTAGTAAATACTTCAAATAATGTCATTTTTATAGAATTAAATAATACTTAATCTTGAAACAATATATTGTTTGTTTTCATTGTTAAATGTCTACGAATATGATTGTATTTGGAATTAAGTTTTCAAAAGCAATACAAGCAAAAAAAAATTGCTAATACCAAAGTTAGGGGATAGATGTCTCACGGTTATAAACTCATTTTTATATCACATCCCATCTAATTATTAATACCAAATGATGAATTACTCAAAAATCAAGATAGTGAAATAATTAGGGATTGTTAGTTCTTAATTTTTGTTTTTGTTTTCATTTAATATAGTAAGCACTGTTGAGTTTAATCCATAACTATCATGTTTAGAGAGTTGTTATAGTTAGTTAGTTAGTTAGTTGCCTTGCATCATAATATAAAAAGACCTATCACTAACATCTTGTAAGTAATTGACAATAAGTGAATAACCAGAATTATTCTGTGAAGATCGATCCACGATCGATCTTGGATTAATAAAAAGATCAATTCTGGATTAATACAGAGATCAATCTTCTGTTTCTGCAAATCGTTTTCTTTCTTCTTTCTTCTTACCCGTTGCGCACTATCCATTGTTCCAACAATTGGCATCTAGAGCTGGGTTAAAATCAAGGGAAACACGAGTGAAAAGTGAGGGGAACAATCAAGGGAAACACAGAGTGATAGATTCTTGATAGGCATAATGAATAGCAACGGTTTTGGATCACATATTCTGGTTCTTGATGGCAAGAACTGGGATCGATGGAGTGCATTGATGAAATCTTTATTTGGAGCACAAGAAGTGAGTGAAATTGTGCAGGATTGCTATGAGGATTTGGTAGAGAATCCAACTGATGCACAGAGGAATGCATTCAAGGAAGTCAAGAAGAAGGACTGCAAAGCTTTGTTTTACATTCAGCAAAATGTTGACAACCAGCATTTTGAGAAGATTTCGAAAGCCACAAGATCCAAAGAAGCATGAGACATCTTAGAAAACTATCACACTGGCGGAGAAAAGGTGAAGCAAGTGAAGCTACAATCCTATAGAAGAATGTATGAGATGATGCAGATGGAAGCAGATCAGAAAGTAAGTGATTACTTCTCAAAATTAACAGCCATAGTCAATCAAATGAGAACTTGTGGGGAGAACATTACAAATCAGATGGTGGTAGAAAAGGTGATGAGATCTTTAAGTCCAAAATTCGATTTCAAGAAAAAGGGAAAGAGAAGAGCAAATTGGTCCAACAATGGTAAGAACAAGATTGAAGACAAAGCTGAATCTTCAAAGAAATGGGGTTTTGGCAAAAGTCAGAACAAGAAGAAGGATTTTGACAAAAGTAAGGTACAATGCTTCAACTATGAGAAGTATGGGCACTTTGCAGATGAATGTGGGTTCAAGAAATATCAAAAGGATGATGAAGAAGCAAATCTGGCTCATGGAGATGATTCTAGTACAGTATTGATGATGGCTACTACCAGTGATGAGAAGATCAAGAATGAAGAGTGGTTTCTTGACTCTGGATGCTCAAACCACATGGCATCACATAGAGAATGGTTGACAAGCTTTGATGCTAGCAAGAAAACCAGCATAAAACTGGCTGATAGCAGAAATCTGATGGCTGAAGGTAGTGGAAATATAGTGATCAAAAGCAATGATGGCAGAAAAATCATTATTGCAGATGTGATGTATGTTCCTGAGATGAAGTGTAATCTCATGAGCATTGGTCAATTGGTGGAGAAGGGATTCTCAGTGACAATGGATGGTGACTCCTTGAAGCTATTTGATGCAAAGAAGAAGTTGGTGCTCAAATCAAACATGTCACAAAATAGAATCTATAGATGCAACATTTCAAGTGAGAAAATGATGTGTATGTCTGCAGAAATTAGTGAAGATAGTGAAGATATTGAAAAGTTAGCAAAACAGGTTCCAATTTGTGTCTGAAGCACCTAAAAGAACTACTGCAGCACTGCAAGTGGTCCACTCTAATATATGTGGTCCTTTTGAAGTATCTTCATTGGGGGGAAGCAGATACTTCATCACTTTTGTTGATGAATTTACAAGAATGATGTGGCTGTATACAATCAAGCTTAAGAGTGAAGCATTAGAGGTATTTAGGAAATTCAAGAGCTTAATTGAAAAGGAAAGTGACCAATCTATTAAGATCTTGAGAACTAATGGTGGAGGAGAATACACCTCAAAAGAATTTGAAGATTTATGTGTCAATCAAGGTATTGTGCATGAAGTGACAACTCCATATACACCTCAGCACAATGGACTTGCTGAGAGAAGAAACAAAACCCTATTGAATATCAGTAGGGATGTAATTGTGAATGAGGTTGAGAAGTGGAAATAGGAAGAGGAACCAGTGTACAACGAAGAGAATCAACAAGGTTGCATTTATCCTGATTCCAGTGATGAATCAGAGGATGAAGAAGTGATTAGTAATGATGCAGGTGAACCAGAAGAAGTGGCAGCAGCAATGAGACCTCAAAGAATCAGACAAATTCCAAGCAGGCTGAATGATTGCGAAATAATTTTTGATAATGCAGTAAATGATGAAGGTGATATCATTCACTTTGCATTGTTGGCAGACTCTGAACCTCTCAATTGTAAAGAAGTATTGAAGATAGATGTATGGAGGAAAGCTATGATGGAAGAACTTCAATCAATTGAGAAGAATCAAACATGGGAGCTAGTTAACCTGCCAGACAAGAAAAGGAAGATAGATGTGAAGTGGGTTTTCAAACTGAAGATTAATTCTGATGGGAAATTTTCAAAACATAAGGCCAAGCTGGCAGCTAGAGGATTCTTACAGAAACATGGTATTGATTACAATGAAGTGTTTGCT
Organism: Cicer chorassanicum; assembly: GCA_037974735.1. Taxonomy (NCBI): domain Eukaryota; kingdom Viridiplantae; phylum Streptophyta; class Magnoliopsida; order Fabales; family Fabaceae; genus Cicer; species Cicer chorassanicum. Next base: position 26,064,675 of record JBBPBP010000004.1, read on the forward strand.
CCAGTTGCAAGGCTTGAGACTATAAGATTAGTGGTGGCTCTAGCTTGCAAGAGAAGGTGGTCACTCTACCATTTGGATATAAAATCAGCCTTTCTAAATGGTCCACTTGAAGAGATTGTATTTGTGTCACAGCCCCCTGGATTCGAAATACAAGGCAAAGAAAACATGGTGTATAGACTCCATAAAGCTTTGTATGGTTTGAAGCAGGCCCCTAGAGCCTGGAATAAGAGGATCGATCAGTTCCTAATTCAGATAGGCTTCACAAAGTGTGCAGTAGAGTTTGGTGTATATGCGCAGAGTTCAAGTGCAGAAGAAACAATGATAATTTGCTTATATGTGGATGATTTACTCATCACTGGAAGCAAAACATCAGAAATTGAAAGGGTGGAAAACAAGTTGAAATCTGAATTCAAAATGACTGATCTAGGTGAACTCTCATTCTTCCTAGGAATGGAATTTATGAAGTTGAAAACAGGAACAATTATGCATCAGCAAAAGTATATAGGTGAACTGCTGGAAAAATTTGAAACGAACAGTTGCAATTCAGTTTCAAATCCATCAGAGACAAGCTCAAAGATTGATGGGTGCAACACTGTTCAGACAAATGGTGCGCTCACTGCGATATCTGTGCAACAGCAGGCCTGACATCTGCTACTCAGTCAGTGTAATTAGCCAATTCATGAATGATCCAAGGAAGACTCACTTGATATCTGCTAAAAGGATACTTAGGTATATAAAAGGCACAAAGGAGTTTGGTCTGCTATTCCCTAATGGCAGCCAAGGTGAAGGAAGTGAACTCATTGGATATTCGGATAGTTATTGGTGTGGAGACATCACAGATAAAAGGAGTACATCTGGTTATATTTTCAAGTTCAATGAGGCAGCTATATCTTGGTGTACAAAGAAGCAACTAGTGACTGCACTTTCATCTTGCAAGGCAGAATATATTGCAGGAACATTTGCAACTTGTCAAGCAATATGGCTGGATTCAATGATGAAGGAACTAAGGTGTGAAGTGATGAAGCCTCTTAAACTCAGAATTGATAACAAAACAGCAATCAGCCTTGCTAAAAATCCAATCTCACATGGCAGAAGTAAACACATTGATACAAGGTTCCATTTCATTAGAGAGCAAGTGAACAATGGAATGATTGAGGTGCAATATTGCTCAACTGAAGTGCAGCTAGCAGATGGTTTTACAAAGGCTCTGAAGCTTGACAGATTTGAGTTTTTGAGAAAGAAGTTTGGTGTTATAAGTGTTCAACAGTTATGAATTAAGGGGAAGTGTTGAGTTTAATCCATAACTACCATGTTTAGAGGGTTGTTATAGTTAGTTATTTAGTTAGTTAGTTGCCTTGCATCATAACATCTTGTAAGTGATTGACAATAAGTGAATAACCAGAATTATTCTGTGAAGATCGATCCAGGATCGATCTTGGATTAATAAAAAGATCAATCCTGAATTAATACAGAGATCAATCTTCTGTTTCTACAAATCGTTTTCTTTCTTCTTTCTTCTTACCCGCTGCGCACTATCCATTGTTCCAACAAGCACAAGAGAAACGTTTTAAACATTTTTGAAAATGTATTTCGATAAGAAATATTGTATTTTCTGAAATTCTTATGGTGCCATACTATTTTATATGCTTTTAAAAAAATGTATTATAAATACTTATATCAGACATATGTGTTAGATAGACGGGTTGTAAAAAGAAATCATAATAATTTTTTTTTTGAAAAAATAAATTAAATTAAGGGGAAGGGAATTTAATTTTAATCGCTGCAGATGTGAAACAAAATACAATTTGTATATTTTTCATCATCATTATTAATAATTAACAGTATTTTTCTAATACATCTAATACTCTGTTTTATTGACAAATGCTGAAACACCCCCTAACATCTTGACATTTTAATGGAAGCTTCAGGTAGTGTCATAAGTCAACTCCCAATATTGAAATATCTTGTGCTTTCCCATGAGCTACAATAGTTTCATTTTAAAATTATACTATTAGTCCATTCAAAAATTAAATGAACTATGATTTAATCCTCTATCTGTTTTTTTACAAGTTATCTTTTATAAATATAAATAAGTGTACTGATCACTTTTATAAATGAAGTAATTTATATTAATTAATAATATAAAATATTTTTACTCATATATTCAATTACATCTCATTATTTGAATGTTTGTTGAATTATTTTAAAATATTATTATATTATAAACTTAAATATTTGATTCTTTTTTGTAAATTTGTACTTTTATCATTTTTTCGTCTTCGTAAATTTCTTTGTTTTTAATTTAAATCGTGTAAATTCTATTTAGTTTTAAAATCATTAGTTGTTGTTAAAAAAAATTACGTGGGTGTTTAATGTGGCAGATGAATAAATTAAATAATTAAAAAATAAAATTAAGTAATTAAATTAATTAAAAAAAATGGAAAAAAGAAACGAAATTAAGTTCAAAGTATTATGTTTTAGTCTTCCATCCAAAATCAGAAATAAGTTTGAGAGTTAAGGTTTTCTTTTCATTATCGTTGGATCACCATCATCGCATCACCATCATCTTCGATTTAAGAAATATAACTACAACTATAACTACAACTATAACTACAAAATCGCTGTTTAAAGTTTTTATCATTGTAAAGTATAACTACAAAGAATAAATATAAACATAAAAATAATTGATTTAAGAAAAATTACTCAAATCCCAATCAGGACATCTTCAAAATCGCCGTTTAGAATTTTCATTAGTGTTAGAAATGAATCAAACAATTGAAAACTAGCTAGGTTTGTTACAAACGAAGATGACGACATTGTTGAACAAAAAAGAAGTAGATGGAGATTCAAAGATGATGGTGATTCGAAGATGATAGTGATGTGATGATGGTGATGCGTGGTTAGTGGGACTAAAATATAACAACACCTTTAACTTAATTTCATTTCTTTTTTAATCAATTTTATTACTTAATTTTATGGTTTTAATTATTTAATTTATTCATCTATCTCATCATACTGTCAAATCATTCATCTATTTACCGTATAAGATTTTTTTTAACAGTAACAAACGGAATTAAATTGAACTTTAAAAGCACATCTGATAATGATATGATATAATATATATTATATTTAAACAATAAAATTATCATTGTGAACAATTACATATTCATTTTTTTTTTAAATTAACTTATTAAATTTTAAATATTATAAATTAACAAAAAAAATTAAATAAGTAATGAAATAATTTTATATTAAAACTATCCATTGACACTACTAAATAAACAATTTAAATTTTAAAAACAAAATCATGTGTAACCAAATAATTATATTTTATTTGTTAGAATGTAATACTA
>JBBPBP010000004.1:26068049-26098322 GCA_037974735.1 Cicer chorassanicum
TTTATTAAATTATATAAAAAAGATAAAACTACCCTTGTGTAAAATCATAAACATTTTTTAAATTAATTATTAATATTTCATTTTTAGGTTTAATATCAAATTCTATTAATTATTTTTCTATTTGATTAGATTTACATTTTTATTTTTTAGATTATATTTTATAAAAAAAATTTATATTTATATTTATATTTTATTATATTTTAAATTATATTTTATAACGATAATTAAGTAAATTACTATTGTCATCGTATCCTGCTGGTTTCTAACCTAAGCTCATATTCAGAATAGAAAAACAAAATATGATAGAATTCTAAATTAACTTATCATATCATGTTGATTCATCAAACACTATTCAAACATAATATAATAACTTATTTATATCATGTCTCTTATCTTGTCCATCAAACGGATTCTAAGAGTTCATAATCTAAAATGCATATAAGCAGAATAATGTTTAGAAAAAAAAGTAATGCTCTAAATGCCTGGAAAAATAACACTCCAAATAGCTTTGGCAGCATTAAATAACGGGATCTTCCATCAAGGATTACACCCTTTTTGCAGATTCATTAGGAGAACTCTATTTACAAAATTCCAATATCATGACCTGAGGCACTCTAGAATTCCAAAAACAGCCAAATCAGTTTAGTCCTCATTGGCTTCATAAAAAATAAGATAAGATATATTGAAATGTAATCGCACAAATTTGCTCAGAAGAATCATCATCATAGTATATAACAACAACAGATTTCTATCAGAATGCAAAACAAATGAAATTCACTTTTGATATTGGTCCAATAATGGTATGATTGGTCAGATTTTATACATACCTGTGGCATTGAATAAAAAAATTTAAAAAACAGGAAACCTTTAGAAATGAGAAAAACCTCAGAGACCCATTTCCAGTCTCACACACTCGTCCCCAAAAAGAATGAACTTGACAAATGCATTCTAAGTATATGACACTAGGAACCGAAAGAACTTTCCATTATCAGTTTCATCGGTGCTTTCTAACCAATCACATCAACAATTACATGCGTACAAGCTCTTTCATTCCATATCTGTTATTTGTTGTAACTTCAGCAAAAAGAAGATCACTACTTAAAGACCCGTTTCAAATCTTACACAGCGCGCAAGCAATGAACTCAACCGTTAACAGTGATTTGGAATCAGTGAATGAGAGCATACTTTGAAACGGAGCTGATGTATAGTGTGTCATACGACACTTCCTATAAATTTTTGGGAGATCCTCCTCATGGGGTAATTTCAGATTTCTTATCATCTAAAGTATCACAAAAATAAAACAAAACCCTAAATAATAAAACTGAACAAATTCAAATGACAAAGATTAAAAACAGATACAACACAACATAAATCACAAAATACATAACAACTCCGCAGTACAGCTGCAGTCATGAGTGGGTTGTGAATCAATGAGGGTTGGGATTTTGGGGATGGCATTTATAGTCGTATTTATCCATTATGGGCTAGCAATCCAACTATTTTTTTTTCAAAATTACTGTTTTTTTGTTACAGTGGTCGAGATGATAAAAAAAAATGACACCACAACCACACAATGATGAATCTCAGCTCCTAAACCGTATTGCAAATGAGTCTGGAACAACTCTGCTCATACAAGTCCTAATACCACATGGCAAAATTGACTAATTAACTAACATTTTGGACCGTCTCTGAATCTTTAAACCAATGGAACAAAATTACAGAGCTGAAAAGCTCAAATCCCAGCAACCACGTCATAGATAACCCTTACTTTCAATAATGAAATCTCCAACATAACTATGTCAAACTCATATTCCAACAAAAAGAATCCAAACTGATGTCACCTTTAGACACAATATCAACTGCGTAGAAAAAGTTAAACCGCGTTCATAATCATTAATGAAATAGTTTATGTCTGTCTTACTGTTGTATATGTATATGACACTTGGAACTGAAAAAGATTTCCATTATCAATTTCATTTGTGCTTTCTAATCAATCATCACCACATTCAATTCTCAGGATTGGTTGCATTCTAGCCCTCGACATAAATTATTAGATGCTTGTGCAATGTAAGTGATTTTAGAGAGGTACTTTAATGGATTAACTGCGTACTAGCTCTTTCATTATATATCTGTTATTTGTTGAAACTTTAACAAAAATAATACTGCTTATAATCTGTCATGCACTGCTTACAACAGTATGCTTTTACTCTTTCAAATCAATACATAAAGATAACAGTATAATCATAATTGATGTTACAAAGGGAAACCTTTCACCATAGTTTAAAGAACAATCGTTGAGGATATGAAAAGAACCTATGACTGCTATCAGTTTCAAAGTCCTCCCTCCCGCCTCCACAACAAAATCCAAAATCCAAACAAATAAGTTTTATCAATCCTATACTACATATTCAAAATGATAATTATTACATCATTACATTAAATTAATAATAAAAATGTCGAATTAAAACAAGCTAATCTGCCAGTGCATTATAAAAAAGTGGGTGGAAAAACCGTAATTTGAGACCTCAGTACCACAGCCAAGAAATTTACATCAAAGAATATAATTATTCAGACGGTAATTCCAATCAAGTGTGTCATCAGCGGCTTGGTTAATACCAAAACACCAAACATAAAAAATAAAAATTAGAAATTATAATTATATAGAAATGTAATTGCACAAAACGGCTCTGCAAAATCATAGTATATTTGATCAGCAGATTCCTATCAGAATGCAAAACAAATTGATATTGGTCCAATCATAGCATCTTTGGTCAGAGCTTATATTAGCTACCAGAGACGTGGCATCGGACCGAATTAAAAGAAAAATTAAAACTAAACAAAAAGAAACGGAAGAATTTGATTTGAAGATTTAGAAGAAAAATACCCTCAGCAACCCATTTCAAATCTCACACACAGCTTCACAAGCAAAGAATGAACTCGACCGATGACAGCCATCTGGTATCGATGGAGGAGAACATTTTTTGAAACAGAGCTGCTGTATAGTGTCATACGGCACTTCCTATCAATTTTTGGGAGATCCTCTTCATAGGGTAATTTCGCAGTTCTTATCACCAAAAGTATGACAAGAATAAAACCAAATTCTTTAAAAAAAACAAGAATAAAACAAAAGCCCTAATCACTAAAACAGAAATAAATCAGATAACATAGATTAAAACCAAACACACCGAAACATAAACATAACTCAGGATAAAGATACCACTCAGCTGAGCAGCTGCAACACAAGTGGGTTGTGATTGACTAAAGATACGAAACTTGGCAATGATATTTATATGGGGCGTTTTAATTTTTTTCGTGGGCTATTTTTTCTTGGATCAAAATTTTGGACTATTAGGTTAGGACGTCATTTGTTTTATTTTCTATTCTGATTTTTAACATTTACCTTTTAATGTTATTTTTGTTATAAATCACAAAGGTCTAAATATAAAATTTCATTTGTTAAAATAAAAAAATATAAAATTTCATTTGTTAAAATAAAAATCGAAGTACAAGAGGTTAGACTCTTACAATATGGTAAATTCAAAATCGAATTTCTACTATGAGATGTACACACATTAAACATTCGACACACGAATTATAGTAGGATTAAAGTAACAGTTTACCTAACGAAAATTCATAATATTATAAGAATAATGCATCCAAGTGTAACATTTCATCTTGTTACTAGAATAACACATGAAAGGCAAAGGAAAACATGACAATTAAAGCCATAAAGCGATTAAGATGAGAGCACCTTTCCTTCATAAGCTTGATTTCCAATCTCCTAATTTTCTTCCTGCAGGGTTCTACATTTAGCCATCAGCATCTTCCCCGTCTTGCTTTGGGAAGTAAAAGTTACAGCGGAAATGTTATCTTGCAACTCCTTTACTTTTTTGTCCTTTTCCTCCACTAAATTCTAATAAGACGAGAACTCTTGTAAGAACTACTAAAAAGGAGTGCGAATGTGTGTTTGTGTGTGCGTATATAGGAAATGTTGAAATGAGGACTGAGATGTATAAATGAAACTAAGGAAACATCAAATCAACTATCTCGAGGCACAAGAAAAAATCAAGACAATACATATAAGATATGAGCAATAGAACATCGGAAACTGTGTGGTTCTGACTCTGGATTCATTTCTACAATTTAAAGGCATTTGCCTATTCTAATATGTCATCTAAAACACCTAATTATACATTCAAATTAACCCTCCATCGTAAAATTTATCCAATTTGCTTCACTTTCAATAACTGAATACGTCACATAATCAAAGTACAGAGCTTGGCTATGCCCTTCTATATTACATTAGGTTTTGCTCCATCTCATTATGTGAATTCCAAAGAAAAAAATCTCAATAAATACCATCAGTGAATATGGGATGGAGCGCTACTGCTATGTAACAACATTGTGGAGTTGGCTACATGGATCAGAAATTCTTAGATAGACCACAAACGTTAAATCTCTCTCACTGGTCTAGCTTATAGTTTTCAATCTCCCTTTGCCTCTTAACATTTGTACTATCATCTATTGGGTCAATTTTCCTTGTTGATGCTTCTACAAGTCATCTCCACACATCTACCAACATTCTTTCTAAAGATTGTATTCTCAGTATAATGTTGTCTCTGTAAACCGTTCATCCATTCTCAATATAAATGTTTACCCGAATTGGTTGTGCAATGATGCATTTTAGCTTAGGATATTACATTGCTAAAAAGAAGCTGTAAAATCAACTGGGTTCAAAAGTAAATGCATAAAGAAAAATCATTATTGAGCAAATTTAAGTGTCACGACCCGAAAAATTATATGCCGTGATCGGCGCACAAGCTATACCCCTAGCCTGACAAGCCTATCAACTAACTTAACAATTTAAACAGCTAAATCGTTCTCAATATATATATGCAAAAGACATCCTAGACATCAATAGCTGCAATAGCTGCAATAGCTACAATAGCTACATCGTAGACATCAATAGCTGCAATAGCTACATCTCCCAAAAGACATCCTAGACTTCAATAGCTGCAAAATACATTATGACTCAACAGACTTTACAAAAAATGATACTCGATCAAAGAGGCCTACCAAAACAAAATACGACCGAGACTTGAGCCTACTATCAGCTTGCTACTTAGCTGCATGTAAATCTTAAAAAAATAAACAACATGAAGGAGTAAGTCAAAAAGACTTAGTGAGGAGACAACAATCACCATCAACTAGAAGGGAAACACAAAAAGGCACGAATAACTGTTTTACAACTTTGAGACGATTATGTTATTCACATAATGAAATTATTAAGTTTAAAGTTTAGCCGCTCAAATAGAAATATTAAAAATTCAATTAATAGCGAAGCGAAATTAAAATGAATAACATTAAAATCATCATAGAAAATCAAATAGATAAAAATACTAATTATTGAGAATCAAGAGGCGGCTTCATCTCATTGATAGCCCTTTCCTCTTAAGGGTGATCTTTCCCTTAGGGGTGGCTCCATCTATCGGATAGCTCTCTCCTCTCAATCCCACAACGCATCATCACGCATCAATTAGGGAGCTTACATCTCGTTGATAGTCGTCTCCTCCTACAGATGACATTTCTCATAGGGGTGGCTCCATCTAACAGGTAACTCTCCCTAATCAAAACGAGGTAACTAGGTGTAGCTACCGCCGTTAACAATTTCACAACTATAACAACGATTTTTCCAAACACGTAAAAAAATTATATTCAACTGTATAACAATTTAATATTTAAATACTTTATAACTCATAACTAAATCTAACAATTAACATATTATATAACAAAGACCATTATAAAAATAAAACACTTTAACAAATGAGTAAATAGAAAACGAGTAAAATAAACACTTTAACATAGAAAACGAGTAAAATAACTGAATTTTATGTGTAAAATAAACACTTTAACATAGAAAACGAGTAAAATAATAATTATAGCATTATGAAAATAAATGACAATGACCCTCGTCAACTCACAACTATGGAGAATTAGCTACATTTGTTCTCCAACAACTCCCAAAGTAGCCGGCAGGACCTCAGCTGACAAATCTGAGTATCAAAAATATTCTCAAGACTTTAGAAAAATTATTGTAAAAATACATGTTTTTGATTATACACAAAGACCAAAGGTGACATAGCAACAAAAAGAAGAATTCCTCCACATTCAACTACAAGAGAACCTTAATTACTTCCTTGATGAAATTACAAATAAATAGATTATATAAAGGTAAAATAATTCAAGCCATAATTCAAATACAAGAGAACCTTAATTACTTTGCATATGCATAAACAATATTTTCAAAAGTCCAAAATAATATTTTCAAAATGTTAGAATCTTTATTTTTGACTAAAAATAATATTGTAATCGAATACAACCCAGGTGTATTCGAATACAGATGCAATTTGCTAAGTCAGAAGCAAAAACATATCATCTGTATTCGACTACAACCAAGGTGTATTCGAATACAGATAAAACATGGCTAAGTCAGAGAGTTGGCCATCTCATCTGTATTCGACTACACAGTGAAAAATTTGAATAATTTTTAACGTTGCAGCAAGTTGTATTCGAATACAGATATCTTGTAGTCGAATACAACTGGAAGCAATGCAATTTTTCAGCTTTGAATTCAATTTAAAACATTACAATTCTTTCTCAAACCTCTTGGATCAAAGGCCACGAATCTAAAGAGATGTTTGAGGACTATAAATAGGTCATAACTTCATATTCAAATTACGAATTCGAATTACACATTTTCAAAGACTTTGAACTAAACTTTCTGAATTTTTCTCTAAGTCTTTTTGAGAAATTCAAGTACTTGCATATCATTTTCATATCCTTAAGGTTCTCAAAACGACAAAGTGATTGTAAAAGAAAGTTGTACTTTCTTTAAGATAGTAGTGTTCTATCATTGAAAGTTTGTTAGAAGATTGTAGCCAAGGTCCCAGGGTAAGGACTTGTACATATTCTGACAGATAGTGAAGAAAATCTCTTGTGGTGAGCAAGAGGACTGGACGTACCCTTGGTTATTAGGGGAACCAGGATAAATTTGCAGTGTTCATTTACTTACTGTTATTTATTTCTTCATCTATCAACATTGAACGCAAAAATCAATCACTATAATTCTAAAAACTGTCAAAATAACCAAACACCTAATTCACCCCCCCCCTCTTAGGTGCACATCTGATCTTACAATTGGTATCAGAGCAGGTTCAAGGTAACTTACTCCTTGATCAAATAACTAATGGCTTCCGCACAACCAGTTTTTAGAGACGGTGGCAGCAGTAACAAACCACCATGTTTCGTTGGTGAACATTACGATTTCTGGAAAATACGCATGCAAGCATATCTTGAGGCACAGGGAGACGAAATATGGGATGCTGTCGAAAATGGTCCGTACATTCCAACAACTGTCATCAACAACAAAGAAGAAATTAAGATAAAGAATTCATAGACCGATGACGATAAAAGAAAAGTGCTATTCGATAAAAAGGCTAAAAACATTCTGCAATCAGCACTTGGTATGGATGAATTCTTCCGCATATCTCACTGTAAAACAGCCAAGGAAATATGGGACACATTGGAAGTAACCCATGAAGGCACCATAGAGGTAAAAAGATCCAAACTAAATACACTTTCTCAAGAATATGAATTGTTTCGTATGCAGCCTGGAGAAACCATATTAGACATGCAGAAACGATTCTCCCACTTGACAAATCATTTGACAGCCCTCGGAAAGGTCTTCTCCAACGATGAATTGAATCTGAAAGTATTACGATCACTAACGAGGGCGTGGCAACCAAAGGTGACTGCGATATCAGAAAAGAAGAGTTTGTCCAAAATGTCACTTTCTGCATTATTTGGCAAACTACAAGAACATGAAATAGAACTTGGACGATTAGAGCAAAATGAAACCCAAGAAAAGAAAAGCAAAAATATTGCTCTAAAGACCGAATCAAAGGAAGTAGTCAAAGAAGAAATTTCTGATGACGACGAAAACATCAACCTCCTTGTCAAGAAATTCGGCAAATTTCTTAAAAATAACAGAAGTTTCAAGAAGAAGAACTTCAGAAAGAAAGATAGCACGACCAACCAAAACTTCACATGCTTTGAATGTGGAAAACAAGGACATATTAAAGCAGATTGTCCAGATCTCATCAAAAAGAATGCCGGTAAAAGAAAAGACTTCAAGAAAGCATATATAGCATGGGAAGATAACGACATAAGTTCAACATCAGAAACTGAAAGTGATGAATGTGCAAATGTTGCACTAATGGCGTCACATCATTCCGATGACGAAGAGGTTAGTAACTTAAACAACCCTCTTTATAATCATGAATTAGTTATAGAATACAATGAAGCACAAAATGCAATAAAAGAACTTCTTGTTGAATGTAAAAATTTGCTTAAACAAGTATCATCTCAAAAGAAAGAAATCTCATGTCTTAAAGAAACAATTAATCTTATGGAAAAAGATGTTGAAAAATCTAAGCAGATTTCTACATGCAACAATTGTGATTCCCTCTCATTTAAAATTGTTCAACTAAAAAGTGTAATTGAAAGATATGAAAAAGGACATATAGGATTGGAAAATGTTCTAAACATGCAAAGATATTCAAATGATAAAAGTGGTATTGGATTTTCTAAATTTGATAAACCAAGCACTAGTAATACCATTTTTGTAAAATCAAGTACTCAAACAAATCTAAGAAACATGACAATTGTACAAAAAGAGCATTCACATAAAGAAAAGATTATTAACAATAAACTTCATACATACACAAGTAAAATTCCTACTTGCTCATATTGTGGTATCTATGGACACACACCAAATACTTGTTATATAAGAAACATTAGCATTCCTAAAGGCCATTGCATATGGGTCAAGAAAGGCACTAACCCCCAAGGACCCAAAGCACTTTGGGTACCTAATAAAATCTGATTTCAATTTTGCAGGGATGCTCACAAAGTACTTCAAATTTATGGTACTTAGATAGTGGGTGCTCCAAACACATGACGGGAGACATAACAAAATTTTCAGCATTGACCCTTGAATCAAAAGGACATGTAGTATATGGAGATAATAACAAAGGGAAGATCCTAGGCATTGGAAAAATTGGAAAAGCACCTTCTCCAACAATTGAAGATGTTCTTTATGTTGAAGGCCTAAAGCATAATCTGATAAGCATCAGCCAGTTATGTGACAAAGGACACAAGATAGTCTTCAACAAGGAAGAGTGCATCATTCAAAATGCAGCAACAAGTGAAATTCAATTTATCGGTAAACGTTTCAAGAATATTTTTATACTTAATTTTGATGATTTATCCTTGAAAATGAAATATCTTTTGGTAAGCGACAACAATGATGCATGGTTATGGCATAAAAGAATTGCTCATATTCACATGGATCATTTAAACAAACTAGTCAAGCATGATCTTGTTGTCGGATTACCAAAAATGAAATTTATCAAGGATAAATTATGTGACGCATGTCAAAAAGGTAAACAAACGAAAACTTCTTTTAAAGCTATTAATGTTATATCTACTACAAGACCACTTAGATTAATACACATGGATTTGTTTGGTCCATCAAGAACTAAAAGTCTTGGTGGAAATTCATATGGACTAGTAATTGTTGATGACTTTTCAAGGTACACATGGACCTTGTTTCTGTCAACCAAAAACGAAGCCTTTAAGGCCTTTAAAAATTATGCCAAGCTAGTCCAAAATGAACAATCATCCAAAATTGTATCGATTAGAAGTGATCATGATAGAGAATTTCAAAATACCTTATTTGAAGAATTCTGTGAAGAAAATGGAATTTTTCACAATTTTTCTGCACCAAGAACACCTCAACAAAATGGGGTTGTTTTGAGAAAGAACAGGTCCTTGATAGAACTTGCAAGAACTATGTTAAGTGATTCAAATCTACCAAAGTATTTTTGGGCAGATGCCGTAAACACGGCATGCTATGTTACTAACAGAGTAAACATTCGGCCAATTCTTAAGAAGACTCCGTATGAACTATACAAAGGTAGAAAGCCCAACATCTCTCACTTCCACATCTTTGGATGCAAGTGCTTTGTGCTAAATAACGGTAAAGACAATCTTGGAAAATTCGATGAAAAGGCAGATGAAGGTATATTTATTGGGTATGCATTATCTAGTAAAGCTTTTAGGATTTTTAATAAAAGAACTTTAATTGTAGAAGAATCAATACATGTTACTTTTGATGAAACTAACCCCTCGAAAGAGGACAAAGCTATTTCTTTTGATGATGATGATATTGAAAGTAGTGATCCACGTAAAGAAGATCCAATTGATCAACCGAGTCAAGAAAATGAAGTCGACATGGAAAAGGAAACCAATGAACTCCCAAAGGAATGGAGAACCCATCGATATCATCCGATTGATAACATCATTGGTGATATCAACAAAGGAGTTACAACTAGACTCAAACTACAAGATGCATGCTTAAACATGGCATTTGTTTCTCAAATCGAACATTCCAAAGTTGGTGAAGCACTAAAAGATGATCAGTGGATACTTGCAATGCAAGAAGAGCTTAACCAATTCGAAAGAAACGAAGTATGGGAACTTGTTCCTAATCCAGGTGACAAACACATAATTGGTACAAAATGGGTATTTAAAAATAAACTTGACGAAAATGGTATAGTTGTTCGCAACAAAGCAAGATTGGTCGCCCAAGGATACAATCAAGAAGAAGGAATCGATTTTGACGAAACATTTGCTCCGGTCGCAAGGTTAGAAGCAATACGTTTACTACTTGCTTATGCCTGTTCTATGAATTTTGAATTATTTCAGATGGATGTGAAAAGCGCATTTCTAAATGGATACATCAATGAAGAAGTATATGTCAAGCAGCCACCCGGCTTTGAAGACTTCAAGAATCCTACACATGTATTCAAACTAAGGAAAGCTCTCTATGGTCTAAAACAAGCACCAAGAGCTTGGTACGATAGATTGAGTGCCTTCCTGTGTGAAAGAGGTTTTGAAAAGGGCAAGGTTGACAAGACATTATTTATTAAACGAAATAATGGTCACACCTTGTTGGTCCAAATTTATGTTGACAATATCATATTTGGATCAACAAACAATGAAATATGTGAAGAATTCTCATTGATGATGCAAGGTGAATTTGAAATGTCCATGATGGGAAAATTAAACTATTTTCTTGGTTTTCACATCAAACAACTCAAGCATGGCATCTTCATCAATCAAGAAAAATATTGCAAAGAATTGCTAAAAAGATTTGACATGGAAAAATGCAAGGAGAGTGCAACTCCCATGGGCTTCGGAACATATGTTGATAAAGATGAAACTGGTGCATCTGTAGACATTTCAAAATATCGAGGTATGATTGGCTCTTTATTATATCTAACGGCCAGTCGGCCAGATATCATGTTTAGTGTTTGTCTATGTGCAAGATTTCAAGCAGATCCGAAAGAATCACATCTTGTAGATGTCAAAAGAATCATGAAATACTTAAAAGGCACCATCAATGTTGGACTATGGTATCCTAAAGGTAGCATCTATAGTCTCGTTGGATATTCAGATTCAGATTATGCAGGATGTAAAACAGATCGTAAAAGCACAAGCGGCACTTGTCATATACTGGGCAATGCACTCGTGTCTTGGTCATGTAAAAAGCAAGCATGTGTCGCACTCAGTACTGCTGAAGCCGAATACATAGCAGCAGGAAGTTGTTGTGCACAAATCCTATGGCTCAAGCAACAACTATGTGATTATGGAATTGATCTTGGATGTATTCCGCTACGATGCGACAACACTAGTGCAATCAATATTTCAAAGAATCCAATCATGCATTCTCGGACCAAACACATTGATATACGACACCATTTTCTGCGCGATCATGTGCTTAAAGGAAATGTAGAAGTAACCTTTGTGGATACTCATAACCAACTTGCGGACATCTTCACTAAACCACTTCCTAAAGACTCCTTTTTCAAAATACGACGCGAACTCGGCATCTTAAGTGAAAGTGATCTTTAACCATAAGGTAAAATGTTATCATCATGTCAAAGGTATGGCTTAATTCTTGTCTTCGCATATTAAAATTTAGTTGACTATGTTTACATGTTATTTCTGTGATTATATGAAGTTTGTGTTATGTTCTGCTTGATAAAATCATGTCTGTTTCAAAAATCTGGAAGTCGTAGGCGAATACAATCAAACTGTATTCGAATACAGATGATTCTGGAAAACTGTATTCGATTACCATCTTCCTGTATTCGAATACAGATTCGCAGTTTTCTGTCATATATAAAGCTGTGACAGTACGTAGTCGAATACACTTTCCTTCTTCCCCTCGAACGTATTCTCTACGAATCAACCTCTCTGCGAAATTCATCTTCCTTTCTGCGAATCGACCTCCACAGAACGGGTTCGTTCATTCACTATTGCCTTCCCAAACCTTGATTTCCTTCAATTCTTTGCGAAATCCATCTTCCATTTCTTCAGATTCACGAATTCAAGAACCCTAATTCCCAAATTTCTTTCACAAATTACAACTCAGTCTCGAATCAGAACCCTAACACCTTCAACACAATGTCAAACATCTCCAACACTGTTGAAAACGCACGCAAACGTGGACCTCGCACCAAGCTTGCAAGCGTGGGTCCTTCCAAGCGACGCACAAAGAGCACCAGCGTTACGGATTTGTCTCGTCTTCTGCATTCTCCCGAAGAAATTACTCGGTTTCGCACACTTTACTCCGACAAGAGGCTCATCGTTCCCAAATTCGGTACTTTAGATTCATTCTCTGCTTTTCAATTTCCTGATTTACTTAGGGCTCAACATGTTGAGGACTTTATTGCTTACAAAGGTCCGATATATCCTGATTTGGTTCGAGTCTTTTATTGTAATCTTCGTCGGGATGGCAAAATGTTGATTTCACGTGTCAAAGGAATCACTATTGAACTTGATTCTCATACTATTGGTGACATTTTGAAAATACCTGATTTCGGCCAGAAAACCAGTCCGACTAATTTATGCAAATGGCATAGTATCTCGAAACATGATGCTTATGCGGCTCTATGTCGCTTTGACAAACAAACCATAGAACGCAAGCAACTTCAGGCTAGCTCCACCTTTGCAAGGCAACGATTTAGTGTTGGAAACTTAACTGTCGACTATCGTCTGCTTCATTACTTCTTAAGTTACATTTTGGTTCCTAAGGCCGGTAACTATTCTCAACTTTCTGAGTTCGAACTTCAGATTCTATACTACATGTCTGAAGGTCTTCCTCTTAACTGGGCCTATTTTGTTAAGTCAATCATGTTTGTATCCCGTGAAGCTGTTGGATTGCCCTATGCTAAGGAAGTCTCTCGCATTCTTGAACATTTTGGGGTGGATTTTTCTGAGGAAGTTGTGTATACCGTCACTAAGGATAATCTGCTAGATTTGGGTGTTCTTCCTAGCATGAAAATCGTTTGGAGTGAACCGCTGCAAAAATACATCCATCAGAGTGATATCGGTCAGACATCTGTTGGTGCTCCTACCGACCCCTCTGCACCTGATGCTGCTCCTACAGATGATGCTGCTGACGATCCTGCATCTGATGATGATCAGGTTTCTAACCGAATGATTATGGCTAAACTTGACTATCTTCAGACCTGCTTCTCAGGATTTACCACTTCGGTCGATGCTCGCTTTCAAGCTATCTAATCCACCATCGCTACCAATCACGACAGCCTGGTCCACGAGATCTGTATCATCGCCGATAAAATTGATCACCTCCTTCCACCTCCGGATCGTCGCTGATTTGTATTTCGTTTCCTAGGACTAGTTCGATTTTTTGTGTTACTAGGATTTACTTTCCTACTTTTTTGCTTAACTGTAATCGTTGATACTTTCCGATTACCTTTGTTATTATTGTCTGACTTTTATGACTTCATCTGATGAATTATCTCAATGTGATCTTTCTTGGTTTCTGTTACATTTCTTGTGTTAAATCCCTTACTTTCTTATTGCTGGTATTCTTCTTTTTAATCATGTCAAAAGGGGGAGAAAATCTGTGTATTATGTTGTATTTTGTTGCTTGTTACTGTTCGTTAAATTTTAACTGTAGGTACTCAAAACAAATATTGAAAATATTACGGGGGAGTATAATACGCCTACATTACGGGGGAGTCGTCAAACTCAACAGCAATGGTGTTTTTTCATAATCAAAAAGGGGGAGAATGTAAAAATACATGTTTTTGATTATACACAAAGACCAAAGGTGACACAGCAACAAAAAGAAGAATTCCTCCACATTCAACTACAAGAGAACCTTAATTACTTCCTTGATGAAATTACAAATAAATAGATTATATAAAGGTAAAATAATTCAAGCCATAATTCAAATACAAGAGAACCTTAATTACTTTGCATATGCATAAACAATATTTTCAAAAGTCCAAAATAATATTTTCAAAATGTTAGAATCTTTATTTTTGACTAAAAATAATATTGTAATCGAATACAACCCAGGTGTATTCGAATACAGATGCAATTTGCTAAGTCAGAAGCAAAAACATATCATCTGTATTCGACTACAACCAAGGTGTATTCGAATACAGATAAAACATGGCTAAGTCAGAGAGTTGGCCATCTCATCTGTATTCGACTACACAGTGAAAAATTTGAATAATTTTTAACGTTGCAGCAAGTTGTATTCGAATACAGATATCTTGTAGTCGAATACAACTGGAAGCAATGCAATTTTTCAGCTTTGAATTCAATTTAAAACATTACAATTCTTTCTCAAACCTCTTGGATCAAAGGCCACGAATCTAAAGAGATGTTTGAGGACTATAAATAGGTCATAACTTCATATTCAAATTACGAATTCGAATTACACATTTTCAAAGACTTTGAACTAAACTTTCTGAATTTTTCTCTAAGTCTTTTTGAGAAATTCAAGTACTTGCATATCATTTTCATATCCTTAAGGTTCTCAAAACGACAAAGTGATTGTAAAAGAAAGTTGTACTTTCTTTAAGATAGTAGTGTTCTATCATTGAAAGTTTGTTAGAAGATTGTAGCCAAGGTCCCAGGGTAAGGACTTGTACATATTCTGACAGATAGTGAAGAAAATCTCTTGTGGTGAGCAAGAGGACTGGACGTACCCTTGGTTATTAGGGGAACCAGGATAAATTTGCAGTGTTCATTTACTTACTGTTATTTATTTCTTCATCTATCAACATTGAACGCAAAAATCAATCACTATAATTCTAAAAACTGTCAAAATAACCAAACACCTAATTCAGCCCCCCTCTTAGGTGCACATCTGATCTTACAATTATTCTAAAGTTTAGCTAACTCTAGGAAAGCATAAAAAATTCATTAAATCTACTCTAAGCACAAAATAAGATTTTTAAACAAAATAAGATTTTTCGTAGAGACTTATTAATAGCATAAGAATTATGTATTTACCTCAAATAGTCTCAATAACAACTCTCAAGAAATGAGTACCCTTCTCCTTCCTTGAATCACTAACCCTAACTCCCAAAATCCTAACCAAGAGTTTTTGTATGAGTATGAGAAATTATGCTCTTGTGGATATTAAATTCCTTCTAAGGGTTTAAGTATTGTGGAGTGAGAAGAAGAAGAAGAAGAAAAGGAAATAAAAGCAAAAAAAATTAAAAAACGGGGGGGGGGGTGAAGGTGAAGTAACCGAGAGGGAGAGAAAAATGGGAAAGTGAGATGGAAAGAAAGTGGGGTTGGTTTTAATTATTTAATAATATTAATATTATTATAAAATAATTATTTATTTTAAAATGAAACGGGGCGTTTCAATCTCCTCCCCTTAAAAAAATTCCTCATCGAATTTATTTGACCTTTTTATTTATAAATTACTACTAACCTTGAGTTTCAAAATAACTGTGGATACTTTGCACGGATGACTTCTTCAGGTTTCCAAGTAGTTTCTTCACCGGATGGACCACGCCAAAGAACTTTTATTGAAGCGATATTTTGAGCGTAAACGTCTTACTTGGCGATCTAATATAGCTACCGAATGTTCAACGTATGATAGACTCTCATCTAACTGCACATCCTCTTGATTAATCACATGAGAAAGGTCATGAAGATACTTCCGAAGCATCGAAATATGAAAGATCGGATGAACTCCTGAGAAATCCGGTGGAAGTGCCAAGCGATACGCTACAGGTCCGACTCTTTCTAAAATTTCAAATGGTCCAATGAACCGTGGAGTTAGTTTTCCTTTTTTACCAAACTTCAAAACTCCTTTCATTGGTGAAACACGTAGGAATACATGTTCTCCCACTGAAAACTCTAAGGGATGACGCCTTTTATCAAAATAAGATTTTTGTCTACTTTGAGCTGTCACTAAGCGATCTCGAATCAATTTAACATTTTCAATGGCATCTTGAATCAACTCTGGACAGACTAGTTTAGCTTCTCCAACTTTAAACCATCATATCGGAGACCTACACCGTCTTCCGTACAAAGCCTCAAACGGAGCCATATGAATATTAGATTGATAACTATTATTGTATGCAAATTCCATCAAGGGCAAATGATCCCAACTACCCCGAAGATCCAGAACACAAGCATGAAGCATATCTTCCAATATTTGTATAGTCCTTTCAAACTGGCCATCTATCTGATGATGAAAAGTCGTGCAAAGCTTCAAACGAGTTCCTAATGAAGTTTGGAACGACTTCCAAAATTGAGCAGTAAATTGAGTCCTAAGGTCAGAAATAATAGACAGCGGTACACCATGCAAAGAGACAATTTCATCTAAATAAAGTTTAGCATATTGAGATGCAGTATAAGTAGTCTTCACAGGAAAGAAATGTGAAGATTTGGTCAACCGATCTATAATTGCCCACACCGAGTCATAACCTTTTTGGGTTCGTGGTAATCCTGTGACGATATCCATAGAGATGCATTTCCACTTCCATTCAGGTATTTCAACAGGTTGCAGTAACCCCGCAGGCTTTTGGTACTCAACCTTTACTTGTTGACACACTAAGCACTTAGAGACAAAATCTGCTACGTCTCTCTTCATCCCTTCCCACCAAGACTACTCTCTCAAGTCTTGATACATCTTATTAGAACTTGGGTGAATAGTATAAGAAGAATGACGAGCCTCTTCTAAAATTTTCCTTCTCAAGCCACCAACATTTGGAACACAATCGAGACTTCAACCTCAGCACACCATCAGAATCAACTAAAAAGTCTGTAATTTTACCATTCTGAACATTATTTACCATATTCACCAAGTATGGATCTTGACTTTGAGCTTCCTTGATATCATCAACTATGGTTGGACGAATTTGTACATGGGCTAAAAATAACCTCGAATGACCAAGTTTAAATTGAATTCCACTTTCTACAATTTCTTGAAATTCTTTAACTATTGGCCTCTTTAGTTCTACTATATGAGCGAGACTGTCCATGGATTTCCTACTCAAAGCATCTGCAACAACATTTTCCTTCCCTAGGTGGTATAAGATTGTGCAATCATAATCTTTCAAGAGTTCCATCCATCTTCTTTGTCTTAAATTTAAATCTCGCTGTTGAAAAATATACTTAAGACTTTTATGATCGGTATAAATCTCACAAGTTTCACCATATAGATAGTGCCTCCAAATCTTAAGAGCGAAAATTGCTGCAGCCATTTCCAATTCATGTGTAGGATAGTTTACCTCGTGCCTCTTGGGTTGTCTAGATGCATAGACAATAACCTTACCTTGTTGCATAAGTACACAATCGAGACTAACTCTAGAAGCATCACAATAAACTGCATAGCTTTCACCACTTATGGGTAATGCCAAAATAGTTGTTGACGTCAAGTACTCCTTCAATTTTTGAAAGCTTTCCTCACATGCATCAGTCCATCGGAACTCAACTTTCTTCTGGGTCAACCTAGTCAACGAAGATGCGATTTTTTAGAAATTCTTCACAAATCGTCAATAATAACCAGCTAAACCAAGAAAACTCTGAATATCCTTTATTGTGGTAGGTCTGGGCCAACTCTGCACGACTTCCACCTTACTTGGATCAACACTTATTCTATTCTTAGACACAACATGACCAAAAAATGCCACACTATCCAGCCAAAACTGCCATTTAGAGAATTTGGCATATAATTGTTTATGTCTTAAAGTTTGCAAAACCAACCTCAAATGTCGTTCGTGTTCTTCTTTACTCTTGGAATAAACATGAATATCATCAATGAGCACAATCACGAATTGATCTAAGAATGGTTTAAAAATGCGATTCATCAAATCCATAAAAGTTGTCAGGGCATTAGTAAGCCCAAAGGACATAACCAAGAATTCATAATGTCCATAACGTGTGCGGAAAGTTGTCTTCGTTATGTCATCCATTTTTATCTTCAACTGGTGGTATCCCGACTGCAAATCAATCTTTGAAAAACATTGAGCTCCTTGAAGTTGATCAAACAACTCATCAATGCGTGGCAAAGGGTATTTATTCTTTATAGTTACTTTATTCAACTACCTATAGTCCACATATAACCGCATAGATCCATCTTTCTTCTTTACAAATAAGACTGGTGCTCCCCAATGAGAAGAACTTGGGAGAATAAAACCCTTATCAAGAAGATCTTGAAGTTGCTCCCTTAACTCCTTAAGTTCTATTGGGGCCATACGATAAGGAGGTATGGATATAGGATGAGTGTTTGGAACCAAGTCTATAGAGAACTCAATCTCCCTATCAGGTGGCAACCGAGGAAGTTCTTCGGGAAAAACATCTGGAAATTCACATGCTATTGGAATTTTTTTCAATTTCTCCTCAGCCACTTGTGTATCCTTTACCAAGGCTAAGTACGCTTGACAACCTCTTCTCATTAACTTGCTAGCTCTCAAGGCTGAGATTTGGTTATGTGGTACCCAACAATGTGCTCCTTGAAACGAGAAGACTGATTGTCCCGGTATCTCAAATTTCACCACTTTGCTATGACAATCCAAAGTGGCATGATGAAAAGCCAACCAATCCATACCCAAAATCACATCAAAATCTATCAAGTCAATAACTACTAAATCTACTGGCAACACCTTGCCCTCAATAGTTATATCATAAGAACGATACACCGACTTAGCAAACAAATTTCCTCCAACGGGTGTAGCTACAACTAAAGCCTCTTCTAAAGAAGATGAACATTTACCAAGTCGAGTAGCAAACCACAAGGATACAAATGAGTGAGTAGCTCCAGGATCAAACAAAACATGAGCATCTCTCGAACAAATAGAAAGTATACTTGTAACTACTACATTGGATGTCTGAGCATCCTGACGAGTCAAAGCAACCACTCGAACCTGACCTCTTCCTACTGGTATCTGACCTCTACCACCAAATCCTCTACCTTCCTGCTGAGATGTTCCTGAACCTCTGACATAAGAATTTCCACTTTGTCGCACAGATGCAGAATGAGCCTGAGAATATGCCAAAGTTGTTGGGGCTGATGCATAACTAGAGGATGGACGTGTCGTGTCTACAAGACAATTCCTTCTGATGTGACCTACTTGGCCACATTGATAGCACACCTTACCATTACCATCTCTAGAACAATTTCCAAAGTGAAACCTACCACAAATAGAACATCGTGTAGTTGAAACACCGAGATGCCTCCGAGGAAATGTGGACTGTGATGCTGCTCCAGAATCTGATCTACGACTTTGGAGTGTCCCAGAAGACTGCCTGCTATGACCACCTCTTTGAGACATGAGTCTTTGTTTCCCCTAATAACCAAACATAGATCCACCACCGCGAGTTGGATTGTTACTATAAGATCCTTAACCCCTTTTGTTTCTTCTGTGAATCTTATCTATTACCTCCTTTTTCCTTCTGTCGTTGCTCAATCTGAAGTGCAAAACTCAAAACCTCAGCAAAAGTAGAACAATTCGACCCAACCACAGATCTAAATAAGTAATTCCTCAATCTTCTGATGAACCTCTTGACACGCATTTCCTTAGTGATATGGTAAGGAGCGTATCTAGAGAGTTGTGTAAACCAAACACTATACTCTGAAACTATCATACCCTCTGTTTGCTCCAATCGCTCAAACTCATGAGCTAATCCATCTCTAACACTCTCCAGAAGACAACGAGCCATGAACAACTGAGAGAACTCTCTCCATGCTAATGGAGGTGACACCACTTGTCTACCACGTCACACTATATCAAACCAATCTCGAGTCACACCTATTAGCTGAAAGGATGTCAATTCCACTGCTCTTACCTCATAACAACCCAATGCTCTCCAAAGCCGCTCTAGACTATCAATGAATTGTTGTGGGTCCTCAGTCGCACTAGACCCAGAAAAAGTAGGGGCTTTAAGCTTCATGAAGTCTAGTAAAGTAACCTTAATACCCCTCGTTGTTGTAGTCGTCTAATGCTCAACTTGTCCAACGTCTTGTTGACCATTGGGATTTTCATGTCTTTGATCACCCTCCTATTGTTGTCCTACGACAACACCAACAAGTTGTTGCACAACCTGTTGTAATCCCTACATACCAGCAGCAAACTCTTCCATGGCTGGATTTCCACGCCTCCTCCTAGGTACCTCAACATTGGCATCCAAGCCACGTCCGCCAACATTAGCTCTACACCTATTTCGAGCACGAACTGAAACACGACCTCGTTGATGAGCGCCTTGGGCTTGAGCAATTGACTCATCAACAATTTCCCTTATAGTAGGATTCCTAGTCTTGGGTGGAATTCTCACTTAATCAAAGAACATTGATAAAAAAATTCAACAAGACGACAAGAAAATGTGAAAAGATATTGATGATGAATTTAAACACAGATATAGACAACAGATGAGACTCTCATAGAGTGCTAATAGCCCGTGTAAGTAAGTTGTGCCCAGGTACACAATTTACTGACAAGAATCCATTATCATCCTATGTTTGTTGCTATTAGGACCTAAGACCGAGCTCTGATACCAACTTTGTCACGACTCGAAAACTAAATGTCGTGACTGGCGCACAAGCTATACTCCTAGTGTGGCAAGCCTACCCAAAAACTTAAAAATCAAGCAACTAAATAGTTCAACAGAGTACCCTCTGTAACTTCAACGTTTCCAAATTTATAAATCCCTGTTTAAACTTCAAATTCAGCCAAATTCAAATTGCATAATCTAAACATTCAGTACATCAAACAAAAGACTTTCTAGACTCAAAATAACTGCAAAGTACATCACGACTCAACAGACTTTACAAAAAAAAAGGTCATCGATCAAAGAGGCTTACAAAAAAAAATACGATCGAGATTTGAGACTACTATCAGCTTTCTACTCAGCTGCCTATGAATCTGTAAAAAAAATAAATAACATGAAGGAGTAACTCACAAAGGCTTAGTGAGGAGACAACAATCACCATCAACTAGAAGGGAAACACAAAAAGGCACGAAATATTGTTTTACAACCTTGAGACGATTATGTTATACACATAATAAAATTATTAAATTTATAGTTTAGCCACTCAGATAGAAATATTAAAAATTCAATTTTTAGTGAGCGAAATCAAAATGAATAACATTAAAATCCTCATAGAAAATCAAACAAGTAAAAATACTAATTATTGAGAACCAAGAGGCAGCTTCATCTCATTGATAGCCATTTCCTCCTAAGGGTGGCCTTTCCCTTAGAGGTGGCTCCATCTAACGGACAATCCTCTCCTATCAATCCTGCAACGCATCATCACGCATCAATTAGGGAGCTCACATCTCGTTGATAGCCCTCTCCTCCTACATATGACATTTCTCATAGGGACGACTCCATCTAACGGGTAACTCTCCCTAATCAAAACGAGGTAACTAGGTGCACCTACCGCCGTTAACGATTTCACAACTATAACAATGATTTTTCCAAACACGTAAAAAAATTATATTCAACTGTATAACAATTCAATATTTAAATACTTTATAACTCAGAACTAAATCTAACAATTAACATATTATATAACAAAGACCATTATAAAAATAAAACACTTTAACAAATGAGAAAATAGAAAACGAGTAAAATAAACACTTTAACATAGAAAACGAGTAAAATAATTGAATTTTATGTGTAAGATAAACACTTTAACATAGAAAACGAGTAAAATAATAATTATAACATTATGAAAATAAATGACGATGACCGTCATCAACTCACAACTATGGAGAATCGGCTACGTTTGTTCTCCAACAACTCCCAGAGTAGCCGGCAGGACCTCAGCTGACAAATCTGAGTATCAAAAATATTCTCAAGACTTTAAAAAAATTATTCTAAACTTTAGCTAACTCTAGGAAAACATAAAAAATTCATTAAATCTACTCGAAGCACAAAATATTTTTAAACAAAAATACATTTCCTAGAGACTTATTAATAGCATAAGAGTTATGTATTTACCTCAAATAGTCTCAATAACAACTCTCAAGAAATGAGTACCCTTCTCCTTCCTTGAATCACTAACCCTAACTCCCAAAATGTAACCAAGAGTTTTTGTAGGAGTATGAGAAATTATGCTCTGGGGGATATTAAATTCCTTCTAAGAAGAAAAAGAAAGAAAAGTAAAAACAATGAAAAAAAAATGGGGGGTAAGGGTAAAGTAACTGAGAAAGAGATAAGAAAGAGGAAAGTAAGATGGAAAGAAAGTGGAATTAGTTTTAATTATTTAATAATATTAATATTATTATTAAATAATTATTTATTTTAAAATAAAACGGGGCGTTTCACATCTCATAAAAAAAATAAGCTCGAGAGTTTTTAATAGAAAGAAAACATCTTTAGAGATCATATTCAATTTTGATAAAAAAGAGTAAATGAGTAAATGAGATACTCTATATATAGAGCATATAGGGAATTAAGATACTATCTACTTAACTACTTATTAACTACCACTAAGTAACTCTTAAAGAGAGTTGAAACTAATGCCTAAACAAGTGGTAGTTAACTCATTAATCATCAAGAAAATTTCTCTTTTCATCCACTAATGCTCTTTGGATTGGTCAATTAAGAGGTATATTTTGATTAAAAAAATACTTGTGAATTAATTAATCTAAAAATATATTTTAGAGACTTTGAAAATATTAGAGAGAAGCTATCAATCATAAATATTTCTATAGTGTGGGGAACATATAGTTCGTAGATATGGCTCAACTTTGGCGACTTGAAAAAAAATATATAGGTAGCTCAAATTAATTAGAAAGATTTATATTAATTGTTTGACTACACAATCATATATTTCTAATAACGTTTTTTTTTTTATTTAAAAATATAAATTTTTAATATTATTTATCTCAATATTTGTTTGGAAAACATATAAAAAATAACGGCTCATATGAAGCAACACTTGTAACATTAATATGAAACGCTCTATTTCGGTAAAGAAAAAATTTATTTTGTTTTATTTATTTGTTTTTAATATTAATATTGTTAATAAATTAAAATCAACACCCACCCCACTTTCTTTCCATCTCACTACTTCTTCTTCTTCTTTTTCTGTTTGTTGATTTGTTAATAAATAAATAATTGACTTTTACCATAACTACTTCTAAAGTCATGACCATGAATGATTGATTATAATGTGATGACAACGTAAAACTTTTTACACTAGTAGTATATGACAATTAAACTCTAATTATAATACATCTTTTTCTACAACAAAAAATAAATAACAAGATGGATCATCAATTAACTTTTTCTTTTGAAGGATAAACTTATAAAAACAACATCAACAAAAATAAATTTAATATTACTACTAATGTTCTTAATCATCATGATTTAGTACTACTTGCATGATTTCCAATACAATATATTTTACTATACATTTATGACATTAATATTGCACCAATACCAAACAAAGATAATTTGATAAAAGTAATATTCACTCTATTATTTATAATTTTTTCTAAATGTGTGAAATGATGGTTGATTTAATTATTTTAAGAAGATAGGAGTATTTTTGGGAAGCAACTTGGCATTAATTTCCTTTCTAAAGTAGTTGTTATTGTGGAAGACAGCGCTGACTTCTTAAATGCAAGTTGAAGTTGATTTCCCTTTCTTTCTTTTCTATTAATTATAGTCTCCAACCAAATAAGGAAAATTTGGTCACAGCAATAAATAGTTTGATATTATTATAAGCATAGTTTGCACCTCAACTCCATTATTGTTGCAATGCTAATCTAGGTGTATCCTCTGGCTTCTATAACCAGAAGCACATTCACACCAAAACACATAGAGAGTACACAAACGTAGCTTAAAAAGAAAATAAACTGATGGATAACATCACAATAGTATTCTGTCTGTTCTTTTTAATCTCCTTCATGAGAGCAAGCACTTCACTTGACAGTTTAGCCGTTAATCAATCCATCAAAGATGGCGAAACATTAGTTTCAGCAAATGGAACTTTTGAAATGGGTTTCTTCAGCCCTGGAAAATCAAGAGGTCGATATTTGGGTATGTGGTACAAGAATTTAAGCCCTGTAACCGTTGTCTGGGTAGCTAACAGGGAAACACCAGTGCCCAATAATTCAGGAATCTTAAAACTCAATGAAGATGGAGTTCTTGTAATTCTCAATGGCACAAACAACACCATTTGGTCCTCCAACACGTCAACGAAAGTAGCGAAAAATTCAATAACTGCACAGCTCTTGGACACGGGAAATCTTGTGTTGAAACTTTGGCATGATAATATTTTGTGGCAGAGTTTTGATTATCCAAGCGATACATTATTACCTGGAATGAAGCTTGGATGGAACTTAGTTACTGGTCTTAATAGGATTCAATCGTCATGGAAAAGTGTAGATGATCCAGCAATGGGAGATTATACTAGTGGTGTTGATCTCAGAGGATATCCTCAAGTAGTTATTAAAAAGGGATCTGTCATAAGATTGAGAATAGGATCCTGGAATGGACGTGCTTTTACTGGATATCCAACACAACCATTGAAACAAAAGCAAAGATTTGAATTTTTCCAGAATTCTAAAGAAGTGTATCATACCTATGAAGTAGTTGATAGCTCTGTTGTTTGTATATACAAACTATCACTTTCAGGAAATTTGCAGGCTATAGCTTGGACAAATCACTCAAGCAATAGGATAATTATCTACACTGGCGCGGAAGATTCATGTGATAATTACGCTATGTGTGGTGCTAATTCTGTATGCAATATGAATGGAAATGTTCCTAAATGTGAATGCTTGAAAGGATATGTTCCTAAGTTTCCTGATCAATGGAATATATCATATTGGTCTAATGGTTGTATTACAAAAATTAAATCAGTTTGTGGAAACAATAACACAGGTGGTTTCTTGAAATACGGAGAAATGAAATTGCCAGACACGTCTTCATCATGGTATAATAAGAGTATGAACCTTGTGGAATGTCAAAAGTCATGTATGAAAAATTGTTCGTGTACAGCTTATGCAAATATGGATATCCGAAGAGGAGGTAATGGTTGTCTTCTTTGGTTTGACGATCTTGTTGACATGAGACTAATCTCCCAATGGGGACAAGACCTCTATATCAGAGTCCCTTCTTCAGAATTAGGTACAAGTTTTATTTATCACTATTTTTTGTCTTCATTTGTCTTACCTCTTGATCGAATTACACAATATTAAGACCTTTTCTCCTTAAAACTGGAGGATTCATTTATATGGATCCCCAGATTTTGCTGGATCCAGATTGGCCGTGTCAACAGCCCATAGCTGTAATGTAGTCAGACACATTTGGACTGTACAATCAAAATTGGAGGGTCTAGATTTTTAGTTCAGATTTTAGATTAAAAACAATTAAAATCCGACCTTAAAATCTGGACCGGTTGATCTTAATCAGATGGTTTAGATGTCTGGCTTCATTGCAGGCAACAACATCAAATCCAAATCTGATTTTGCTAGCAACTTCCAACAAAGTTATAGTGATGCTTGTTAATGTTAATTTTTGCTCTGATGTTATTTTCTTAACTTTAATGTCTTCTTTCTTTTTCTTACTAGCTTAAAAAGTGCCGATTTAAACAAGGGAAATGCTAACAAATATGTTTTAGAAAGGCACTTGTGCACTTGTTAAGAGTATAAATATAGAATTTAATATTAAAAGAATATTGAAAATTGTGTATCTAATTGTTAAAAGGTTCAAATTTTGTTATTTTCAATACAACTTTTTTTTTATTCCTTAACACTTGTACTAAAATCAACTAAGAAACTGGTCATATACTTTTGTGAGATTTATATATTTAACTGTTAATTATGTTTGCATATGTCAGACCACGTCACTGTTGATGTCCCTAGAAGCAAGAAGAAACTGTTGATGCGGATCATAATTGGCCTGAGTATTGTTGGATTTTTCACATTTGGCTGCATCATAATATTCATTAGGAGAGGTAAATTTTGTATTATGTTAGATACCCTAATAATATAAGATAGTATGCAAGCATCCAATTAGTAGTGTGCATAATAATTTTTGGAGGATATGAATGGATTTTTTTTGAAAATTCTAATACATACACCCCCAAAAATAGGAACACTTGTTTGTCATAATAGCTAATACTATTCTGATTTTTTTTTAATTGTCATTTTAAGGTTATTTATATATACCAATTAAATTAACATAAAATTATTTGTTTTTTATTTATAATGCTCTTAACTATTTATTATCTCATTTCACAATTTTTTCTCTGCAATAAATACTTATGAATATTTGTCAAACTAATAATAAATATTACTTTGATCTTTAAAAACGACAAATAAAAAAAAACTAAAAAATTAATACTAAAAAAACAAACAGATAAAGTACTTAATGTTGTAATGTTACACATTTCAGTGACACTATTTCAACGGGGGCAAGTATATTCTAAACTGAGAAAGGAAGACGTGGATTTGCCAATGTTTGAATTTTCCACCCTTGTTAAAGCCACTAATAACTTTTCTAGCGTAAATAAACTTGGGGAAGGTGGATTTGGACCGGTGTATAAGGTAATATAGACATATATATATATTCAATGAAGATATATTTACTTTATTATTCTAAATTATACGGTTTCCAGGGCACATTAATAGATGGGAAGGAGGTAGCCATAAAACGTCACTCTAAGATATCAGATCAAGGATTGGAGGAGTTTAAAAATGAAGTTGTGTTGATTGCAAAACTTCAACACCGTAATCTTGTGAAGCTTCTTGGTTGCTGCATTCATAGAGAGGAATTGTTGTTGATATACGAATACTTGCCCAACAAGAGCTTAGACTACTTCATATTTGGTTTGTGTCTTTTTACATTTAACTTTACGCTAAACATTTTAATATAATTTCCACAAAAATCTGTTGATAAATAGAGGAAACGGTATGCTAAACGTATTAGTGAAATTAACTAGATGAATCTAGAAGCAAGCTCTTGGCTTGGCCTCACCGTTCCCACATTATTGTCGGCATTGCTAGAGGACTTCTATATCTTCATCAAGACTCTAGACTTAGAATTATTCACAGAGATTTGAAAACCAGCAATATCCTATTAGATGCTCATATGAATTCAAAAATCTCGGACTTTGGCTTGGCTCGGACATTTGGAGGCGATCAAGTTGAAGCCAAAACGAAAAAAATGGTTGGAACATAGTAAGTTTACCTTCTTTTTGTGTATAGTGAATAGTTAGTGCACAATTGTTTTTTATTTCTTATTATTCTTCACACAAAAATTTCAGTGGTTACATGCCGCCAGAGTATGCTGTGCATGGTCGTTATTCCATGAAATCAGATGTTTTTAGTTTTGGCGTAATAATACTAGAGATAATCAGTGGAAATAAGATTAAGGGGTTTTATGACTCAGAGCACTCTCTCAATCTTCTTGGACATGTAAGTACAATTCCTACGATGATACCAATTTCAATTGTGTCATATAAAGATAGATTCAAAGTTTGTGACTGCTACAAATTTCATAACTTTAGGCATGGAAACTCTGGAATGACAACATGCCACTTGAACTGCTAGATACACATTTATTTGAGATGTGTGTTTCTTCTGAAGTCATACGATGCATACATGTTGGGTTGTTGTGCGTACAACAAAATCCTGGAGATAGGCCTGAGATGTCCTCTGTCATTCTTATGCTGAATGGTGAGAAACTATTACCTCAACCGAAGGCTCCTGGATTTTATACTGAAAATAGTTCACCTGAAACCATGTCCCCCTCCTCAAATCAGATGTCACTTACAAATTTTGAGGCCAGGTAGAATGTGAAGAATCAAATCATTAAAATGTATATACTTATATAGTATTTGAATACTTAATGTTGAGACAGAACATGTGAATATCTTTTTCTTTTTTCTACTGATTTATAACTTACTTTTTTTCCACAAAATCTATAACTTACTTGAACTAGTTCTATGTTGAAGGCCAAAGGTCTCAATCTTATTTTCTCAGTGTGGTGTCATTTTCTGTTGTTTGCTATTTTTTTTGTAGTGGTCATTTATTGAATGAATAATCTTCACCGCTAAAACAGTCTCCTTTATGAAAAACAAAATATTTACTTAATAAAAAAGTCTCGTATTCTTTTTTTTTAAAAATAATTTTATCGATATATGCCTATTGTATACTTTATTGTAATATAGACCTTCAATCAAATTTATAATTTTTCTTGAAATTTATCTCTTTACCTTTTTTGATTTATATTTTTATTAGTTTAATAATTTACAAAAAACTTAACATCATAATTAACACTCTTTAAAGGAGTTAAGAAACAAAGCAACACACAATTAAGGGACAACATTTCTTCTTTAACGTAATCGTTTAAAAAATAAATAAAATAATTAGTTGAAATTTATTAACCGATTCATCGACTTATTTTCAATTTTTTTATCAATCATTCAATATGATTTTTAAAGAATTTTTCTCTCTATCAAATTCTCAAACTTATTTTTTCTATTGGAGGAATATTTATCTCTTTAATCATAAGATTTATAAAAAATTCTTACGAGTCCTACGGCAGTCTAGTTTAATTTGGGACTAACATCATAAAACTGAAGAGGGAGGATAGTGTGATGGTGTTTGAGGCATGATCAAAGGGTGGACCTTGTGAAACGCTTGGCAATAGTTTGGTGGATACATTATTAAACTATATACATACATGAATGATATAAATCCAAAGACTCTACATTTATGAGACTACATCAATAATTGATGATGAACTTAAACATATTGATTGATTAGAACCGTCGCTATCAATCATATGGATCTTCTTTGTACAAATCCCCGACAGAAAGAGTTGCAGCGACAAATTGTCCCACGTAGATAATTTGATTAGGGAATTAGAAGATATTCAAGAAATTTTAAATAAGAGATTCTAAGTATCGATCTAAAAAATTAACATAATCTAATTAGTTACATAATTTAACACTAAAAAAAATATCTTATATCTTTTATATATATATATATATATATAAAAGTTTTAATATTTTGTATTAAAAATATATTTTTTGATTTTTTTTATATTTTGTATTAAATATATATTTTATTATTATTTTAATAACATAAATTGTTATGCATGATTAATTTAGACTCGAGTAACTTGATTTAAATTTATAATATATTTAATTATTAACTAATTTTAATTTATTAAAATTTTAAATTAATCAACAATTCTGACTAATAGGGTAAAGTTGAATCTATTAAAAATAAGTGTGATATCGTTTGATTTGGTTTTGTAATATTTTTGTCATGGAATATCAATTGAACCAAATAAATATACAACAATTTGATTTGGTTCGGTGGTTCAATGTGAATTATAGTTTAATTTAAAACCATTAAATTTTATTGTTCTTTATCTATTTAATTTGTAGACTAAAAGCTCATGAAATAATTTGCAGTCCATGTGTCTATACATCAACTATAATGACAAGAAGAAAATCTATTATATATAATTAAACGAACATTTGTCACTTCAGTTAAAAAGATGTATACATCTTTCTAGATTATCTATTAACTTTCTAAATAGCTTAGCTTTCCCCTCATCCGAATTTGCCCCAAAATTCAGTATCTATTATAATATCAATATCAATCAATACAATAAATTACCAATTCATGTGCCATAAATTACCAATTTCAATACAATAAATATCAATTATTTGTCCTCCATTATTATTCCTCCATAAATATTTTCAAATTGAATATTATATAGTATCATTACTGAAAAAAAAATAATTTAATAAAATTTATAATATCTACGAAATCTATTACATGTCACTTATTAGATAACTAAAATAAATATTTAAATCAAATAGAGAGA
>JBBPBP010000004.1:26107852-26118281 GCA_037974735.1 Cicer chorassanicum
TTTTTTTTTTGAATAGAATAAATATAACATAATATAAGAAAATATAATAACTAGTATAAAACTAAACTATTTTGAAGTGATCACAACATCAGTCAGATATGAAGGTAAGATTTAGGTTTTTCTTGATGAAGTCAAACCTATCTTCAGGTAGTGGTTTGGTGAATATGTCAGCCCATTGGTGTTCAGTGTCTACAAATTGAATGTTTAGTACCCATTTTTGAACAAAGTCCCTAATGAAGTGGTGTTTGATCTCTATTTGTTTAGCTCTAGAATGTAAAATAGGGTTTTTGGCTAGACAAATGGCAGAAGTGTTATTGCAATAGATGGAAATGTTGGATTCTAGAATGTTGTAGTCTTCCAGTTGATGTTTCATCCAAAGTAGTTGAGAACTGCAGCCAGCTGCTGAAATGTACTCAGCCTCTACTGTTGACATTGCAATGGTGTTTTGTCTCTTACTTGACCAAGATATTAAGTTGTCACCTAAAAATGTGTAGTTGCCACTAGTGCTCTTTCTTTCAAGTTTATCTCCAGCATAATCAGAATCACAGTATCGACTAAGTTTGTACTTATGAGATTTCTTGTAGAACAAGGTAAGGTTGGTAGTGCCTTTTAGGTATCTAAAGATTCTCTTAACAGTAGTAAAATGTGATTCCCTAGGGTCAGCTTGAAATCTAGCACATACACAAACACTAAACATGATGTGAGGTCTGGAAGCGGTAAGGTAAAGTAGGGATTACTATCATTCCTCTATAGATTTATTTTTTGCCTGAATCATCTTTTTCAAGTGAACAAGTAGGGTGCATTGGTGTAGCCATAGGTTTGCAATCACTCATCTTAAACTTCCTAAGAAGCTATTTGGTATATTTGGTTTGATGAATGTATATACCTTTTTGACTTTGCTGAATTTGTATCCCTGAGAAGAACTTAAGTTCTCCCATCATACTCATTTGAAATTCAAGCTGCATCAATTTAGAAAATTCTTGGCAAAGAGTGCCATTAGTAGATCCAAATATAATGTCATCAACATAAATTTCAATAATAAGAATGTTATCTCCTATTGATTTTCTAAAAAGTGTATTGTCTACTTGTCTTCTTTCAAAGTTATTTTTAAGCAAGAAGTTACTAAGTCTATCATACCATGCACTAGGTGCTTGTTTTAGACCAAACAAGGATTTTCTAACTTTAAAAACATGATTTGGAAATTCAGAACTTTCAAAACCTGGGGGTTATTTAACATAGACTTCTTCACTAATATAACCATTTAGAAAAGCACTTTTAACATCCTTTTGAAATAATCTAATGTTATTATTTGCAGCAAAAGAAAGTAGGATACAGATAGCTTCTAACTTGGCCACTGGAGCAAATGTCTCAATGTAATCAATGCCCTCTTGCTGACTGTAGCCTTGTGCGACAAGTCTTGCCCTATTTCTGACCACTTCACCTTTTTCATTTAGCTTGTTTCTGAAAACCCACTTGGTACTTGGTTCCAATAATGTTCTTCGTTGGTCTAGGTACTAGATCCTAAACATCATTCCTCTTAAGTTCTAGAGAACCTGCAAAATACTTATCTAGCTTTGATTTTTATGATCAAGCTTCTTGTTATCAAAATAAACATAATATCAGAAAATAATTAAATTTAAAGAAAGATATCATCTATATGTTAACAATTTCAGTTTCACTATGAAAACCCTCTTAGTTCTTCTTTTGTGGTTTTCAGATTCTGAGTTTGCATATTCTCTTATTAGAGAGTCTGGATGAAGGGATTTGAATTCCCATCCAAAATTGTAGTTTTCATGAATTTGATTGGAGTGTTCAAAGAAGTCTCCTGATTCTGACTTTTAATCTGCCACTTCTGTTTCTGCTGATGTATCAGGTTTCTCTGATGGTAATTCTGATTCTTATGGTAGTTCCAGTTCTGTTGATATATGTGATTTCTCTGCCAGTTTTGAGTCTATTGATACTCCTGATATTTCTTATTCATCATATGGTTATGGTTCTGATAAGTATTGTGTTGACCATTCCTTCTTCCAACAGAGTCAGTTGGCTTCTGTTTGGTAGAGCTTGGAACATAGACCTTTTTGCCTTCA
Organism: Cicer chorassanicum; assembly: GCA_037974735.1. NCBI lineage: Eukaryota > Viridiplantae > Streptophyta > Magnoliopsida > Fabales > Fabaceae > Cicer > Cicer chorassanicum. The sequence continues at coordinate 26,109,940 of JBBPBP010000004.1, forward strand.
TATATTGCAAGCATCCATTGACCAGGCACCATGACTGGTGTTTCAATTTGATTGCTTAGAACATCTGCAACATAAACAATTTTATCTTTTGGTACCCAAATTTGGTTGGGTCCTGGTTTGTTAGATCTTAAAGATTTCTTGTCTTTCCATGTGGTTAACATAGGACAAGATATTTTAGTGTGACCTTTCTTATAGCAAATAATGCATAAATCATCAGAGGGAATAAACTTAGATTCAATTACTTTTTCTTGAAATCCTATTCCTCTTTTACCATTCCTACTAACCCCATAAATCATAGATGCATACTTGCTTCTTTCCATACCATTATCAATAAAATCTTGAAATACTTCTTCATGCTTATCAGAGTTACATATGGTATTTTCAATTGATGTTGAACTATAATTACTTTTCAGAGTTAGATTTTCAGCCTTATGTTCAACAATATCAGTTTTTCAGATTTGCATTTTCTGTTTTAAGTTCAATAATATCAGTTTTCAGAGTTGCATTATCTGTTTTAAGTTCAGTAATATCAATTTTCAGATTTGCATTCTCTATTTTAAGTTCAGTAATATCAGTTTTCATATTTGTATTTTTTGTTTTAAATTCAGTACTTTCATTCTTTAAAACATTAACATTTTCAATTAGATTTGTATTTTCTTTCCTAAGTGTTTTTAGTTTTAAGGACAATTTGTGATTAATATTTAAAAAATCATTTATAGCAGTAATTAAATCAGATCGAGTAAATTCAGAAAATACCTCACTTTCTTCATCTGTGGATTCACCTTCAGAGTCAGAATCTGTGTTGGATCCAAAGGTAGAGTTGGTATGAGCCATCATACCCAAATCTACTTGTTCATCGTCAAAGGATTCCTCAGAATCATCCCATGTAGCCATCAAACTCTTTTTCTTGGGTCTGGAATCTTTCCTTTTTCCTTTCTCCATATTTGGACATTCTGACTTGATATGTCCAGGTTCATTGCATCCATAGCAGATAAGCTTTTATCATCATTTCCTTTGTTGGATTGCTTGGAATATATTTGGGGAAATTTCTTCTTTCTGTTGTGCCACATCTTTCGAACTTTTCAGGTTATGAAAGCGATCTCCTCTTCCTTTGAGTTCAGATTCTGATTATCTGAATCACTATCCTCTGAATCTGATGTTGCCTTTAGAACCTTCTTCTGCTTAGATTTCAAAGCCAGAGTCTTGTTCTTTTTCTTGGGCTCAACTTCTTCAAGCTCAATTTCATGTGATCTGAGAGAGCTGATTAATTCTTCCAGCTTTAGAGTATTCAGATCTTTTGCTTCCTGAATGGCAGTGATCTTAGGTCTCCACTTACTTGTCAGACTCCTAAGAATTTTCTTCACATGAACAGCAGTAGTATAACTCTTCTCAAGTACCTTTAATCCTGATACTAGGGTCTGGAATCTGGAAAACATTGTTTCAATGTCTTCATCTTCTTCCATCTTGAACAACTCATACTTTTTGACTAAGAGGTTGGCCTTTGCTTCTTAAACTTGCTTGCTTCCTTCATAGGTTAGAATCAGACTATCATAAATACTCTTTGCTGTCTCTTTGTTGGTGCACTTGTCAAACTCCTTGAAGGTGATTGCATTTATCATGAATGTTCTGGACTTATGATGCATCTTGTAATTCTTCTTCTGATCAGCATTCATCTCCTTTCTTGGAATTTCAATACCATCTTTATTCTTCGGAGCAATATAACCATCTTCCACCAAGTCCCAAAGTTCAGGATCTTGTGAAATATAGAAACTTCTCAGCCTGTCTTTCCAATACTCAAAACGTTCTCCATTAAACAAAGGTGGTCTGTTGATATTTCCTCCAGCAGCTTCTTCACTGAATCCAGACATATTGAACCCTTGGATCTTTTCTCAAACATTGTAAAGTGCTTAGCCTTGAGACCGAGCTCTGATGCCAATTGAAGGTGCGAACACGAGAAGGGGGTTGAATTGTGTTTGCACAAAGTTGATACCTTTTTGATAATTTATAAATAATTAAAAATTAGTTTGGATTTGGTTACTTACTTGGAGTAGAAGCAATCGAATTTAGAGGCAGCAATCAATGAAAGCATAAATAATTTGACGCGTAAAATTATCATAGTTCACCACTAACTTGGCTACATCCAGTCCCCTCATTCAGAAGGCTTTAATCCACTAATTCAAAAACATTGAATTACAAAGCACCTGACCCTCCAAGCCAGTCTTCCCAAACAGCCTGATAACCCCAGACTTTTGAGGAACTAACCACCTTGACCCTACAAGCCAAGTCTTCTCCTAACAACCTGATGATCCTAGATTGAAGAAGGAACTAAATCACTAACCGGTTGGATACAATAGATTGAAACTTGAGTAGTTGCTTCTAATAAAGCTGATAATAATAATAACTCTCACACTTTAAGAAAAGAACACTCAAAAAATATTTCTTATTCAAACAAGTGTTTCTCTCTTTGAACTCTAAGATGATTTTGGAATCTTGAGCTTGAGTTCTTCTACTCTTTTCTGCTTTTTGATGCTTTTCTCCTTCAGCCTTGAGTGTGTATTTATAGTGAAAATTTGGGTTTCAATTTAGTCCTTATTTAATTTTGAATTGTATCTTGTTTAGATTGAGTTTGTAAATTCTTCAGAATGATTCTGTTCCAATTTTGTGTAGATTGACTTTGTAAATTCTTCAAATCAAATATTCTTCAAATCTTCATTAAATGTTGATCAAATATTCTTCAAATCTTCAATTAAATGTTGATCAAATATTCTTCAAATCTTCTTCAAATATTTTTCAAATCTTCTTCAAATCTTCTTCAAATATTCTTCAAATCTTATTTTAGATTTTTCATCCATTATAAATTTGAATCAAATCTTATTTTAGATTTTCTTCAATTATAAATTTGAATCAAGTCTTATTTTAGATTTTCATCAATTATAATTTGGAATCAAATCTTATTTTAGATTTTCTTCAAAAACATGAATCTTCTTTCATACTCTTTGAAGTCAAATATATTATTCTCATAAAATACTTTTGTTAACATCAAAACTCTAAATGTAAAACCAACTTGGTTCCAAAAGGGACCCACTATACATAATCAACTTCTAAATAATGATATGGTGACAGTTGTGGTTACCAAGGTGCTAGATGCAAATACTCAAGTGCATATGTCCTTTGATGAGGTGACAACAATTGGTCAAGCACCCAACAACTTTATTCAATAGCTAAAAAAGACTCTTGCGACTTGTTTCCAATAAGGTATTTACTACATTTAAGTACTTACGTACTTGAGTCCTTTTAAATATGTAGGGTATTATATTATTTTAAGTGTTTAGGTTGTTGAGGTATCAAAGAAAGACAATGTTACTAAAAAGGCAAAACTTTCAACTAAATTATGTTGAACAATTGATGGTTATGACAATGAATATCTCAAAGCCTTTATAATTTAAGTTGGAACATGGTGGAACAAGTTTTTTTTTCTTCCATTGAAAGATGTTATATAGTTGTGTATAGATAAAGAAGATATATACATCACCATTTTACAAGTTTGACTAACGTAAGTATGTTTTATTTGTAAATTTTGCCAAATTATAATTTTCTTTATAATGAAAATTAAGTTTCATATCTTAGATATCTATATCGCCTTTGTTTTGACTTAGGAAATAGTGAAGTGTATGGATTTATTGATCCAAGTTTTATCCAGAGTGAAAATGATCTTGTTACCTAGCATCCTAACTCATAAAGTAAGTATTTTTCTATTATAGTTATCAATTATAATAGAGAACATTGAATATAAAACATATTTAATTATTTATTGTAGTCGTTATTGACAATTGCTTATTATTACTCCTAAGAAGCTTAATGTAGTATTTCTATGTTAATTGGGAAGGAAACTAGATAAAAAAAATGTCACATTGTTTATTTGTAAGTATTTAATTTATTTATTGTTCATAAGTATTATAATATGTTTTATAACACAATTTTAATAACTATTTTTGTATTGTAGAGCTTTTGAAGGTTATTATAGGTTGCTATGTTTGATAATTAAACCAAATATAACATGAAGTTTTTCCATAGTAAGTTGTTTACAAATGAATAACTTCATTTATAACATTATAATAATTTTATGGATTTAACATTTTTGTGATATTAAATTTTAGAGTCAGAGACAAGCTTCAAATTATGTGTGTGGCTACTATGTCATGTTACATATGTTGAACATTATAACATCCGGTATTGGTGATACATGGATCCAAGTACGTAAATTTTTTTACAAGTTGTTATTGTAAGTTGAACATTGTAACATTCGGTATCTGGTGCACAAGTTAAATATAAATTTTTTGTTTTTCATATTGTTGTTATTGCAAGTCTATCATATGTAAAAACTATTCCTCCTAAGTCATCATATTTTTAACGATATCCAAATTTACTTACTATTTGTATTTATTTTCTTCCTATTTCATGTGTTCGTAGTGCAGAAAGGCCTCCACCAAAACCGCCACACATAACTCTATGAGTGAGTCCTTAAATGAATAAATAAAAAATATATAAAAAAAAAAGTATGTTTGTTTTGCGTGCTTTTTTAATGAATTTCTTGGTATGCTTAAGTTGTGAGTGATTTCACTATTCTAGATGCTATTATTTGTGTATTTTTGGCATGACATGGGTAACATCCTTTCATCTTGGTATAATAAGTTGAGTTTTAACACTAAATTGTGCATCATTTGTGATAGATCATTTCCCTTGGTGAGATTTGAGCCTTATAAGGATTGAATACACTTTTCTATTATGTTTCTTTCTAGTGTGATTTTACTCATGATTGTTAGTTACTGTAGAATTTGACTTGACTCTTGTTGAAACATCTTGTTCACATGCATGTATTGAAATGATCTAGGCCTTTATTTTCTTGTTAAGCTATTGGCCAAATAACTCTACCCTACCATTATCCCTTTGAGTCTTTTTATCTCATTATTTGTTATATAGCTCATTACAAGCCTAAAAGTATAAAACAATGAATTGAGCCAACTTTAAAGGATAAAAGAGTTTTACTTTGAAAGGATTTCTATAATATGATTCAAATAAGTGTGGGGGTGCTCAACATGTGGTTATGTTGAAATATCTAAATATTGTTGCTTTATTGAAAATTTGGCAAGTTCAAAATAAATAAATAAATAAAACAAGAATATATATCTTTGTTTGTCCAAGGTGATGAAGCAAGTGTAAAGAAAAGAAGTGCGAAAATAGAAGTTAAAGGTATTTTGTTGAGTCACCTCATAATTTTACAACTGTCTTCTTATCATTGCTCTTTTACCCTATTAGATTTTAAAGTTTAGTTTCCCTAGGATTACCCCACCTTGAACTTGACCCCATTACAACCCAAATAAAGTCCTTTTGATCTTTATGTGCATGTGTTTCAATGTATTTCAAGTATAGACGTTAGAGGCTTGTCATGTCTATGGTAGTGCTAATTTTCATCATGTGCTTTGAGATTAAACACTAGCCTAAACACTTGAGAGTTTGAGTGAATTTTGTGAGGATTATTTCACTTATGATTCATTCTTTGGTTGATCTTGTCTCTTATTTGCTTTAGATGTGATGAGATATTCTCCACGATTGTCATGATCCTTGAAGCGTAGGATGAGAATTCTGCTTCCCACTGTACATTCCTAAGGTTCATTGAAATTGCTTTGTTTATTTCCTTTTTAATTTGTCTTTGTTTTCTCAACCTTGAATTTTGCTCAAAGTGCAAAAGCTTAAGTGTGGGGGAATTTGATCAAGACATTTTGATACACTATTTATAGCTTGTATTTTGTGGTTTTTAATAGTTACTTTTTTTTACCATATTTACCATCTTTATGTTGTAATTAGATTTTAGTCATTATCTTAAGTAATTTTCGGTGCATACAAGTCTCTTGACACTCTTTTCTCTACAGACCATGACTTGGGTTGTGGTTGTTCGATTGAGGTGATCTAGAATACGTTGAAAAGTTATGAAGCAAAGCTAAAACTTCTATGTTGGAGGCAAAGTCTGTTTTGAATGTCTTGATGGTCAAAAAGGGTGATTATAGAAACTGGTGATTTGATTATGGGATTTGGATCACTTTATCATGTGATTAGTTATTATTGGACTGTTAAATATCATTGGAGCTCACTTTGATATAGATTTCGGGTTAAGCTCATTAAGTTAATTTAGGTTATGATAAATAATTATATGAGAGCCTTTGGAGACACTTTTTGTCATATTTTGCAAACCCTATTCTAGAATTGTGTTTTGTGCTCTAATCCTCCATGGAATGCTAAAACTCTTTATCAATCTATTGGTTAAGGATACTTTGTTAGACTCTGTACATTCGATTCTTAATGAAATTTCATTTTATGTTTTATATCTTTTCATTTAATTTCTCATCTCTACATGACCTTTGTGTATGAACTCGATTTATGTTCTGATGCTGAATCGTGTCGATTTCGATTTATACCTTAGATTGAGATTATTCGAAATAGATTGAATGTTTGTTTTGGTTAGTTCGAATATGAAACTCTTAGTTATCAGTTTGGTTGAATTTGGTTATGAATTAATCGTGTTTTTGTGACACTTGTTTACTACCATGATTAATCGAAAATTGTGATGCTTGATCCAGTGGAAATTCGAATAAAATTAATGACGTATGTTTGATTAGTTTTATGACCAAACAAGAATGAAAACATAGAACATATGTTTATTTATAATCTGTGATAGAGTCCCGACGAAGAACTCTTGAAACCAATTGATTGATTGTTTCGATTAATTGATAATTCTCTATAATTACTCAATTAGTTTTCAAATTAAAAACCCCTTTTTATTTATTTCATTGCAAATTCTTAATTTTGATTATCGTTATATTTAAGATCCTCGTGAAACGACTAAAGTTTAATTATCTTACTTACTACATTACCCTTTTTAACTTATTTTGACCGCGTACGACCGCAAATCAATCATAGTAGTATACATATGAAGGACTTATTTGAGACCTCACGTCAAAAGCTACTGTAAATTTCTAAAAGAAAATAAAAAAGAGAATCTATTTTAATATATTAAAATAGAATTTCAATTATATTAAATGACATGTCATACACTTATGTGTCATATCATAACATTTGCGCCACGTGACACCCTTCATATGTCTCTAATGTTCATCTCACATCTTCTATTTCTCAATTTAGCTTTTGCATCTCACACATCATATACATAAGTTAAAAACCCTTTCAAAAAAGTTCATCATAAAAACTATTCTAACATGTTCTCACTCCAATCAACTTTTGCGGCTCCTCCAATTCTAACTTTATATATCCTGCAGATTAATTGGTAACAAAATACGTCATATTGACGTTATCTCATCCCAAATATTCGAGTAATCATTTGCAAGTATGAATCCGATCTCACGAAGCGATATCTGAATTCGATCTCACAAAGCCATATTTGAATCCGATCTCACAAAGCCATATTTGTTCATTTCTTGGAAAATTTGTGTCATCGATACACTTATCTTCGCCTATGTAACTAACTGTTAATTGTCCACACAACTAGACGAAACACTTTTATAAATATATATTTATATGTTGTTTTGTGTTCTAAGATATTTTAACAGATATCAAAAGACAAAAAATTGGAACTGGAACATTTCGACACATTTGAAAGGTACATACTTTGAGTTTGAAAAATTGAATTTATATGTCACAAAGAATTCAATTATTTGCAGTTCTATTTCATTCTATTAGATTTTCATGACATCTTTGGTATTCTCTATATGTTAAAAAGAATTCAGTTATTTGCGGTTCTCTTTCATTCTATTAGATTTTGATGACATATTTGGTATTCTCTATAACAATTTGTAGCTAATGTCCTATTAAAAAAATTGTAGCTTATGTCCTCAAATGAAAATAAAAAACTATTTCCATCTACAAAATTGATGCGACATTCAAACATAACCTCTTTCGTGTTTAATCCATTAAATATTAGAGGGTTCAAATTCATTTTACATCTCACTCAACCATAATAAAATATAAACTTTTAAAATAATGTGATTTTAATTTTTTAATTCTAATAATAAAATTTAATCTTTTAATACAAAATATTGCAATTTTGATTTTTTTTAATAGTTAATAAATAATTTCTTGATAAAATTATTTAAAAATAATTGAAATTGAGATTTACTTTAAACAAAACATTTGAAGTTTCAACAATAAATACATACTAATACTAAATTTAATTTGAACATTCAGTTATCCTTTAAGTTATTATTTTATTTTTAATCTTCTTTCACAAAATAATAATGACTTATTCAACATCATTTGTTATAAATAAAAAA
>JBBPBP010000004.1:26118555-26133200 GCA_037974735.1 Cicer chorassanicum
ATCCTTAAAGCTACTACTTTACTTTTAATTTTTCTTCGCAAAAAAATAATAATAACGTATTCAATATCATTATTTATAGCTGAAACTTATTTTTTTATAAGTAAATATTAGTAAATTAGAAGTTATATTAGTTTTATTAGATTTTAGACTCGAGAAGTTTACCTTAGACAAAATGTTTCAAGTTGCAACAAATAAATACACACTAATATTAAAATTAATTGAAAAATTCAGTTATCCTTAAAGCTATTATTTTACTTAATCTTCTTTCACAAAAAATAATACTAATGACGTATTCAATATCATTGTTAATAACTGAAACATATTTTTTTCTAAGTAAATATTAGTAAATTAGTGATTATATTAGTTTTATCAGATTTTAAACTCGGAACCTCCTTAAAACTCTTCGGTGGCCTTCAATAAAACATTAAAGTAAACGGAATGTTACATTTCTAAAAAAAAAAAGAACTATAAAAGTCATTAGAAGTCTTTGGAACATCATTCGGAACCTCCTTAAAACTCTTCGGTGGCCTTCAATAAAACATTAAAGTAAACGGAATGTTACATTTCTAAAAAAAAAAGAACTATAAAAGTCATTAGAAGTCTTTGGAACATCATTGTATTAAGATCTTAATGTAAAATATTATGATTGGTTTATCTTTGCTACACAAAAATGATAAAGTACAAGTGGTTTCTGAAAGTGATTGTGTATGATACACTTAAGAAATCATACATCTATCATTCAAAAACAATATCTTTTATTATGTGAATATGATATCCTATGCGCACAATTGCAAAGATTTAGACCACAATAGATGACAAAACTCTCCCTTAAAAGATTTAACATTATTGTATTCCCATAGAAAGAAATATATACTATAAAATATTTTCATATTTACAATTTAAATAAATTATATAATCGATTTTACTTTTTTGATATGTTAATGCTAACATATGTTGGCAAAGAAAAGCTTACAACTTAATTAATTATATTTAAAAAAGTGTTATTATAATGATTCATATTTTTATTTTTTAAAAATTAACTTCATTTTAGCAATATAAATAAATAGATTATTCGATCTTAGATGATTTTAGTTCTTTTCTCTCTCTATTTTTTTATTATCGGTCTTTTCATTTTATTAATTATATTTTTATGGTGCCTAAATATTTATAGGTAAATGGAAATGTCAATACAGATATCAATTAATCACGATAGTGTTTTTACACTTTCATATTTGTTTTAAAAAATGTTATTTGATCCCGACTCCCTAATTTCAAGTTTACAATACATTTATTTGTATCACATTAAAAAACGAAATAACATTATTAGTTACAAATGTTCAAAGATTCTTCAACAAAAACAATTATGGCTAATTTTTCAACTAAAATCGTTGAAGAGCAACAATGGTGCAAGTAAACTAAAATTTAAAGTGTGTAAATAAATAAATGATGTTTATGAAAAAAAAAGTCATTTTCATTTCACGTTAACATATTTAAAATTTTAACATTCTTCTAAATTTTTAAGGTTACAATTAATTATATCGTTAATTATACAAAACTTTTATATCTTTATATAATCTAATTTTTTAGTGAAAAATAATTATATATTTTGATGCAAAATTTATATAAATACATATAAAAATATATTAACATCTACCCTGCACGGCGCGCGTCACAGTCTAGTATAATTTAAATACATACACTTGGATTCTCTTTCCCAATCTTTTCTTCGGCCGTAAACCAACTTTTCACTTAAGACAAATTCATTTTCAGATATTGGTTGCACCATTTAAAATAAAAATATATATATTAGAATGGAGAAAGAGGAACATGTAAAACAAAACTCATACATATGAATCAAGAAAAAATAGAAATTGAATTGCAGATGCACACTTACATTATAGTGGAAAAGGAGACTTTCTGAATCAATTTCACCCTTGCTCTTGTTTAGCACACAATATAGCAACAGCTTGCTGAAGAAAAGTGTTTCCATCAAATGTCAAACATTCTTATCACGACTAAAGGCTACAAAGAGAGAATAAATTGAAACTTTTCAATGATTTTATCGTAGTTGGAATGAACAGAAAAAAGGAACAAATTAAATAATTGAGATTTAGAAGAAAAATATCTTAATTACCTCAAAAACAAAAGAAAAACTTGTAGAAAAGGCCTCGTGTTCTCCATCGTTGTGACGGAAACTGGACTGTTGTCTCACAAATCAAAATTTGAAACGTGGAGGATTTGAAATTGAAAATGTTTGAGAAGGAAAAATTGATTTGGTCTGAAAGATTTAATTTTTCACCACGCATGCTTTGACGAAAAATACCCTGAAAGCCTTTACATCGTTACCTCGTGAACATTACACTTGGTCAACCAAATTAACAATATGTAGATTTAGAACAGTTAGATTGAAAACTTCATAAATGAAACTAATATAATCAATGAGAAAAAGAAAAAAAAGTATCTACTGAATATAAATAAATTTTACACTGTGAGCTAATAAAAACCGTTGATTTTATCATCTCATTACATAATTGTAACTTTCATCAATCAATAACCATATATTTAACTGTTCATGTTAACTGTTAGGGTTACTGATTGTGCATATCCATTAAACTCTTACTCAATTTTGTTTTTTTGAGAAACTATAAAATTATGTTTTTCTTCTAATTAATGAAGTTTTTGTTTGTTAAGAGCTGCTAGAATTTATTCTAGAGACGTAAAATTGATTTTGACATTTTTTATTGTTTTTGAGTAAAATTGATTTTGACATTTTTTATTGTTTTTGAGTAAAATTGATTTTGTCTAAATGGATTCTAACTTCAAATTAGAATTTGTAACTTTTAAATCTAAACATCGTATTTTCAAGTTATTTTTAATAAAATCAATTTTACAAAACTAGAGTTGTGTTTTGAAATTTTTGTGTACTTTTTATTACCACTCCTAAAAGCCAACCAAGAAAGAAACAAAGAAAAAAATGTAATAAACTCCCAAAATAGTTCTTAATTATGCATGGCACTCAGTTTAATTTATGAGACTATCAATATTTTAATTTGGTTGACAATCAAAATTGTCCTTGAATTTGTAGAGTTCTCCCAATTTGGTCCTAGAGAATATGAATTTTTCAATTTAGTCTTTGAGTCTCCAAAATGTTTCTTAGATTCATCCTTCTATGAATGTCTGTTAACTAAATATCATAAATGGTGATGATGTGAATGGTAAATGTATGATTAAAGAGAAGAATAAAAAAATATTGCAACTGTAAAATAAGGAGGACAATTATGTGTCATAATCTTTGTGTGTTTATTATTCTCTTTGTTGACATTTTATCTTTTTCTCTACGACGTAATGCATTATGAAGAAAACAATCCCTCTTTATTGTGCACTTTGAAGTGATGGATATGTACATTTCCCTCTGCATGTGTAGTGGTGGTGGTAGGCCAAAGAACTGTCGTTTCCTTCAGAGTGCATAATGTTGTAGAGAATAACATAAAGCATCAACAAAGAGAAGAAAATGAGCACAAAAGGTAGAGTCTATAATAGTTCTATCTATTTTCAATTTCAAACATTTTGTATTATTTTCTCAATGACTAAGAGCTTAGGACTGCCAACAATTCATATAATAGACATATAATCACTATCTACGATATTTAATTGAAAAACATTTCACAGAGTTAAAAACTAAATTGAGATATTAATTTTCTCAGGGTCTAGGGGTGTGCAATGGTTCTGAAAAAACCAACAATCCAAAATCCAACGTGTACAATTCAGATAACGTGTATGGAATATTAGACCGCGTGCCCCTGTACTCGAATTGGTCATCTCCTTATTATATATTTTATAAGTTTTTTGTGTTTACTTTTTTAGGCTTTTGACTAAAGATATAAATTAGGGCAAGTGTTTTTTACAATTTGACTTAGTTTTTAATTTGACTTTGATTTGGGGTTCGTATCAAACAATTTGGATATGCTTTGATTGCTTTTTAGTTTGCATTTTGGTGTGGAACTTGTGTTAAACTTCAATTATTTTAGTTTGGTTAGAATTTTTTAAAACTTGGGTTATATAAGTTTGTTTGTGCATATTTACCGGAAGTTTTGAAATTTTAATATAACATTTTAGATATATTATCGTGTTATAACCTATCAACCCGTCATATATCGGTTAATCCGAATCAAATTAAATCAAACCTTTACCGATATCAATTTGAAATCAAATTCAATCAAAATCAAACTGTCCACGAAGACATCTATGGGTGACCAAACAGAGAATGTTATAAAAAAAGAGACTATTTTGATGGTGAATATTCCACTTAACGAATAAATCATCAACATTAACGTAGTTCAATTATGGTCATTAACGAATTTGAGAAACGATTTTGAGAGTGAGAGACTTTGGTGGTTTACTCGAAAAAAATAATAATGAACAAGCAATGACTGTTCTGAACGCCGAACACGCATGAATGCCGCGAATGAAGAATCGCGTCGCGCGGCGGCACAAGCAACTATGGTCGTGCACATAAGTAACGGCAAAACAGGAAGCCAAGCGATGCAACTTTGGTTTCAGGAAGCGGACGTGTTTCAAGATTGTGGTTAGAAATGGTCAAATATTGCGGTCTTTGGCGGCTTGAATCGAACGCGATAGTGTGATTCGAACAGGTAGATTTTTATTTTTGATAGCTACTTTTTATAATTATTTAAAAACAACAAAAATAATCTCAAGAAAAAATCTGCTTATTTTTTTATAATTCAACCCAGTAGTTGACTCTCGGTACAGACTACAGAATCCGTATTAAATATTAATATTTTTTTATTATGTAGTTGAGAAATTGCCGGTACAGGAGCTGGACTTCTTAAATAATAAATAATATAAGTTGAATTCCATTCTGGTCTGTAATTCAATAACTAAAATTTATTCAAGAGTTTCAAAGTCTTAAAGACTAATGGTATAATAGGATCATCCTCCTAATCTTCTTCTATCTACATAGAAGGTTCATAGAAACGAGAACAAAATGATCGATCACATCATAATGTTAGTCTTTTTGTTTTTTTTATCTTCCCATATAAGAACAAGCACTTCAGTAAACAGTTTAGCTGTGAATCAATCTATCCGAGATGGTCAGACTTTAGTTTCATCAAATGGAACTTTTGAAGTTGGTTTCTTCAGCCCTGGAAATTCAAGCAGTCGATATTTAGGTATGTGGTATAGGAATTTATCGCCTTTAACGATTGTATGGGTGGCCAACAGGGAAACACCGCTGCGGAATAAATTAGGAATCTTGAAACTCAATGAAAATGGGGTTCTTGTGGTTCTTAATGGTACAAACAACACTGTATGGTCGTCTAACATGTCGAACAAGGCAGTGAATAGTTCAATAATTGCACAGCTATTGGATAATGGAAATTTAGTGTTGAAAATTGGGCAGGACGATATTTTGTGGCAGAGTTTTGATTATCCATGTGATACGTTATTGCCCGCAATGAAACTTGGTTGGGACAATGCAACTGGTCTGAACAGGTTTGTGACGTCTTGGAAAAGTGAAGATGATCCAGCAAAGGGAGAATATTCTGTAAAAATGGACATTCGAGGATGTCCGCAGTTAGTTATTATGAAGAGATCTGTCAATAAATTTAGAATCGGTTCATGGAATGGCCTTGGTTTTACTGGATATCCAATTCAACAATTGAAGCAGAAAGAAAGATATAAATTTGTGTTCAATGCAAAAGAAGTTTATCATCAATATGAAGTTGTTGATAGCTCTGTTGTATCCATATATATGATATCCAGTTCAGGAAATCTGCAAGCTTTAGCTTGGACAAGTAAAAAAAGCGGTAGAATAGTAATCTATACTGGGGGAGAGGATTCGTGTGATAATTATGCAATGTGTGGTGCTAATTCTGTTTGCAATATGGATGGTAACATTCCGAAATGTGAATGCCTGAAAGGTTATGTTCCTAAGTTTCCTGAACAATGGAATATGTCATATTGGTCTTATGGTTGTGTTCCGAGGATCAAATCTGTTTGTGGAGACGATAATTTTGGCGGCTTCTTGAAGTACACAGAAATGAAATTGCCAGACACTTCTGCATCATTGTATAACAAGACCATGAACCTTGTCGAATGTCGGAAATCATGTCTGAAAAATTGTTTGTGTACAGCTTATTCAAATTTGGATATCCGAAAGGGAGGAAGTGGTTGTCTGCAATGGTTTGGTGATTTGGTTGACATGAGGAAATTCTCTCAATGGGGACAAGATTTTTATATCAGACTCCCTTCTTCAGTACTAGCTGAAATCGGTAAAAATAATTATGTATTTATCTAGCAACTTGCAACTATGTTATTAGTCATGATTGTGAATGTTAACTCTTACACTGCTTTTATTTTCTAATTTATTTTTTCCCTTTTTAATCCCATACTAAGAGCTAAGTTAAACATTGTAACTAGTCATATACATGTGTAAGTTTCAGTGGAATAGTTGTACAAGTATTTGATGAGTAGTCATGCTTTGCATCTTTCAGAACCTGCTGCAGTTAATGGCAATCAAAACAAGAAGAAGATTGGAATCATAGTGGGCGTGATTTCTTTTGGATTCATTGTATGTGTCTGCTTAATAATACTCAGAAAGCGAGGTAAATTCTTTACTAGATAAAATGAATCATATTTGGTAGATAGTAGGCAAGCATTGATATTAGTGACATGTATAATATGTATTGAAAATAATTTCAAATTTTTGTACATATTGTTAAAAATGAAAGAAAATGACATGTTTGTCATAGCAATTAGTTTCTTTACATTTACATGTTTCCCTTTTCAGTGGCAGCGAGAATATATCATGCACCATTTAAATGGAAGCAAGAATATTTTAGATTGACAAAGGAAGACATGGACCTGCCAATATTTGAATTTTCATTCATTGTTAAAGCCACTAATAATTTTTCTAGCGAAAACAAACTTGGGGAAGGTGGATTTGGACCGGTGTATAAGGTAATGTAACATATACAATGACTATGTTTGATTTCTTATAGTATAAACAATTCATAAAAGAGGTTATTATAAAACCATATTCCAAATGATGGCTATCAGGGTACATTGACAGATGGAAAAGAAATAGCTGTTAAACGACACTCGAAGATGTCGGATCAAGGATTGGATGAGTTTAAAAATGAAGTTTTGTTGATTGCGAAACTTCAGCATCGTAATCTTGTGAAACTTCTTGGTTGCTGTATGGAAGTAGAAGAAAAATTGTTGATCTACGAATACATGCCCAACAGGAGCTTGGACTACTTCATCTTTGGTTTGTTTCTTTTATGTTTAACTTAAAATTCATACACCTTTATATAATTAATCTCTAAAACTTCATGTTAAAGTAAGTGGTATGCTAAACATATAAATGAAATTAACCAGATGAAACTAGAAGCAAACTCTTGGTTTGGTCTCAGCGTTCCTACATTATTGCTGGCATTGCTAGAGGGCTTCTCTACCTCCACCAAGACTCTAGACTGAGAATTATTCACAGAGATTTGAAAACTAGCAATATCCTACTAGATGCCCATATGAACCCAAAAATCTCAGACTTTGGTCTTGCTCGGACATTTGGGGGAGATCAAATTGAAGCCAAAACCACGAGAATGGTGGGAACATAGTAAGTACCTTCTATTCGTCCTTAATGGATAGTTTGTACTCTTATCTTTTGTATATTTTCCTTTTTGGGACTTATTCATCTGCAAACAATACTTGTAGTGGTTACATGCCTCCAGAGTACGCAGTGCACGGCCATTATTCTATGAAATCAGATGTTTTTAGTTTCGGTGTATTAATACTAGAGATAATCAGTGGGAAAAAGAATAAGGGATTTTCTGATCCAGAACACTCCCTTAACCTTCTTGGACATGTAAGCACAATGACTATCTATTTTACAAACTAGTTGAATTGTATCATATTAGATAAGATTCATATTAACCACTTTTCCTTTGTTTTAGGCATGGAGACTCTGGACTGAAAACAGACCACTGGAACTGATAGATAAAAACTTACTTGAAACGTGTATTTCTTCTGAAGTCTTTAGATGCATTCATGTGGGTTTGTTGTGTGTACAACAAAAACCAACAGACAGGCCAGACATGTCTTCCACCATTCTTATGCTGAATGGTGAAAAACTACTGCCTCATCCAAAGGTGCCTGGATTTTATACGGGAAGGGGTTTACCTGAAGTAGTTTCCACATCCTCAAATCAAATGTCAATAACTACATTTGCGGCAAGATAGAATATTAAAAATCAAACCAATGAATGTGTTTTACTTGCTTGAGTAAGGAAACAATATAGCTACCAGTATGAAATATTGATATGCAATTTGAAGAGACAGACTGTAAATACCATTATTCTGTCGTTAATAGTATTACTTATTGATAATGTATATTTAAAACCAATAGTCATGTTTATGTATGATGCCATTTACTGAAGTTGTGTGGTGAATTTTCCGTAATTGACTAAGCATATATCATTCATAAGTTTGGATGCATGAAACAATGATAAAGCAACTTCATAGAAAAAGGACAAAGTATGAGCTCATAAGATCAAATCAAATATACTAAATACAATAATTAGTAAAACCATCATTGTCAGAAAGCTATTTCTTTCCCCAATTAAGTACACGTCCAAATAATCAATTAATATATATCCACTTTGGATTGTGAAGCCTTGTGATTTTGTTGCATTCATATTTTATCTTGCAGCCAACTCTCTTATCGATATTTCATTGGAGGAACACAATTTAAGGTTTGCAGATGAGAAATCTGACTCAAGTGTACCATCATTTTCAACGTAAAAGCCAGGAACCTTCTGCTTCGGCAATAATTTCTCACCATTCAGCATTAGAACCACCGATGACATGTCTGGCCTATGTTCTGGTCTTTGTTGAACGCATAAAAGACCTACATGTATGCATCGTACTATTTCTGAGAGGGTGCATTGTTCTTCTAAGAAGATTGTGGTAATGCTTTTGGCAATTAGTGCCACTTCAGTTTTGAATTCTTGCAAACCTTGTCCTGACTTCTTTGAAAGCCTATCTCTTGCACAGTCGAGTAAGGCTACAAAATCAACCGATTTAGACCTCAAAAAATATATAAATTTTACTTAATAAAAGGCCTCCAACAAATGTTACACTTCCCAAAAAGGCTTTATATTCTAATATTTTCAAATCTAAAAATAATAAAATCTTATCTAAAACTAATATTGCACAACAAATGTAAAATTAATCAACATGATTATCAATTGAAAAATAAATATTATAAAAAAAATCAATTATATTAATAAATAATTTTTTATTTTAAAGTGTCTAAAAAACAGTTTTTCATAAAAAAATAGTAATTTTACTAAAATACTATTATAGACTCTAAAGAGTCTCCTATTTAAATTTGCTTTAGTGACTCTAAAGAGTCTCCTATTTAAATTTGCTTTAGTTCTCCGTATGTCTTGAACCAGCCCGGACCTCTTCTTATCCATCTATCAATGTATCCTGCAAAATAGTAATAATAGTTTTGAGAAATATAAAATTTTTCACTTGTTTATTTTGTTACCTTGTATACAGGTCCAAAGTCCCCCTCTCCGAGTTTGTTATTGTTTGAAAAGTTTCTTGTGACATTAGTCAAGATGAACAAATTAAAATTTTGTCGAGTCTTCCTTCTTTCGTTTATTTTTGAAATGCTTAGTATAAATTTTTCTTAAAGCCCCTGATAGGATGGAGTTACATAAACACTATGACAATCACTAATCGTTCATATTATAATACAAGACATTTTTTTTCATTTTTGTTGCTACTTAATATACCGTAAGTTATGTGTGTGTACTTACCTAGATTTTTTATAGTCAATATAGATATAGACAACATTAGTCCAAAAACAATTGCCAATTGTGAGCCTTATTACCAATTGCAAGTTGATGCGAAAGATGAAAAACATTACTGTGACCAAACTTTTCGGTAGAAATCTATTAATATATTTATAATATGTTATTTTTGAAGTGTGGATCCGGAATCTTCTCAAATACTTGAAGATTTATTTAACATATATAATTTTTAAATATATTTTAAAATATCTTTCACATTTCTCTCTGATAAATAAAATTTTAAGTATTTGAGGGGATCCAACACAATGAGTACACATTTATGTATTTATTTATTTATCTTTCCAAGGCATAAATTAAAATTTTCTTTTATGCAGATTTCTAGCTTTACATTAATGATGATGCTATCTAATTCTGCGAAACTTTTTTTCCAAAAATAAAATATCTTATATGAAACCTTCATGAACTCCAATGAAAATAACATGGAATCGTTGTTTAGTTTATGCAACCCATGACCACATTAGATCTTATATGAATATGCTAAATGCTACTTGTATTCTGCACGGGTTAGCATCTAGTGTTATTGAAGTATCAACTATTGTATGTTTATATGTCGATTTTCAAGCCTCTATAGTTGAAGTAAACTTTGATTATAATTAACATATATTTCTAAGTTTCATTTTAAATGCTTGATTTGAATTGTGCACAACTCTTAAGAAAATTATTATTACGTTGGTTTCAATAATAAAATGAGTTTTATTAAATCAAATATTCTTATTAATTATAATTAGTGGAGAAGTTTGATGATTTAAAATACAAAATACAAGAGTATATTAATAGAAAAAAATATTGTACATGAGTTGGGGTAAATAATAATAAGTAAATAAAACAACACAAATTCTACGTCACCTTCATTTCTCCACTTAACCTTTCTTCTTATTCTTCTCTCTCGACAACAACACTACACTCCATCCCCACTTATATTTTTTTCTTTATTTTTTTCTCCTTGCTTCTTCTCACCTCAAAACACAATTGCATCCATAAACCCTCAACCCATAAAATGAATTTAACATCTCAAAAAACATAACTTCTCATACTCTTACCAGTGCCCTTAGTTAGAATTTTGAGGTAAGGGTTAGTGAGTTAAGGAAGGAGAAGAGTACCCATTATTTAAAAGGTGTTTATTGAGACTCTTTGCGGTAAATACACAATTCCAATGCTAAGAATGAATCTCTAGAAAAATGTAGTTTTGTTTAAAAATCTTTTTGGGTGCTTAGAGTAGATTTTAAAGACTGCTTATGATTTCCTATAGTTAGCAAAACTTTAGAATAGTTTTTCTAAAGTCTTAAGGATATTTTTTATATTCAGATCTATTAGTTGAGGTTCTACCTGCTTCTCTCACAATTGTTGGAGAACAAACTTAGTTGATTTTTCATAGTTGTAAATAGATGACGATCATATCACATATTTTTATTATGGTATAATTATTAATTTACTTGTTTTCTATGTTAAAAATATTTATTTTAAAAAAAATTGGAGAACACAACCTTTGAATTTTTCTTCTCGATTTCTTTATTTATTTTCCATGTTAAAAGTTTGATTTAAATATTAAATTGATGTACAATTGAATATGTTTTTCATGAGTTAAGGTGAAATGAGAAATGATTTTTAAATATGTGTTTTTGAAATCGTTGTTATAATTATGAAATCGTTAATGGAAGTAGGTGCACCTAGTTACATCATTTTGATTGGGGAGAGTTACCTGTTAGATGAAGTCGCCCCTATGAGAGATGTCATCTTTAGGAGGAGAGGACTATTAAAGAGATGTAAGTTCCCTAATTTCTATACTGAGATTTATATAGAAATTCTTTTAATCTCAGTGAGGGTCTTAATTGGATTTTTAGGTCGAATTTGTTGAAAAAATGCACCATAATTCCTTAACATGCAATTACATTGTGTTTCTCTTATAATTATCAATATTTCACATTTTGAGAAGTTACAAATAAATAAGTACAAGAATAGTGTTAATACTCGTATCGCGTATGTCATTATGTTGTTATGGTACTTATAGATTGTTTGATCATTAATGCTTGTTTATTATTGACATTCTTGTTGCCACATTAATCATAAGTGTCTATGTTAATCAAATTGGAGATATTTAGATTTTTTAATTTTTGGTGAATTTTCGATCATTCTTTTGTTAAAACTTTGATTAATTGAATGTCAAATATTTTGCATCATTTATAGATTTTGAGTAAATGTGACTACTCTTGTTATGGACTATGACAAAATGAAATTGCTCTTTAAAGAGTTATGTTTATATGTAATTGTTATTCTTTGACCTATGTGAATATTTTATAACCGTTATGAAATTAAAAAGTCATTGCAAAATCTTTCCTATAGACTTATGAGTTCGAGTTTTGTAACTCATCATTTTGATTAAGTCTTTTGGTGTTGAGTTAATGGGTGTTTTTTTATAGCATTTTCAAATGTTCGAGCCTTATTAACATATTTCTCTTAACTAAGTATGGTCTCAATTATAAGAAAAAATTTGGAGATTTTTTTGTTTTCTTTTATAAGAAAAAATTTGGAGATTTTTTTGTTCTCTTTTATAAGAAAAAATTGTGACTTAAAAATGCATTTATTGTTTAAATGACATTTTTATCTTCATTTAATGTTTGTCTTTTAAATATTAGTGGGTGTATTTAACGTATTACACTTTTCTAGGAAGGTATATTTATAAAAATATTCAAAAGCAATAATAATAAATAAGTTCATTGATATTGATTTTTCTTCTTATAATTGGGACTAGGGGGAGTATTATTTGTTTCTTATGAGCAATAATATCTCAAATGCTAAAGGTACATCATTCATCGTATCTTATTTGTTAATATGTTATAACTTTTTTTTTATCTTAAAAAATATAATAAATTTCCAAAACAAAACGTTTAATCTAATAATATCGGCATTTGCCGGTTGAACTAGTACTTAAGACTATTATAACTTGTATGTATTAGTATCTTGAAATTACATCATCTTATTCATTGCATATTATTTATTCTTAACTAGTGTAATGGATGCTACATGACATGCAAAACAAAACATTATTGACAGTAATGTAAATGCACTCGAAATTAATTACTACCCTTATAGGATAGAATATACAATACAATGATCACTTGCAACTTGGAAGAGGAGACCCACACAAACACTTGTTATGGAAGAACGAATTCACACCAAACGTGTGCATATTTCCACCCTTTGGAATCTCACCACACAGCCTATTATAGCTCACATTCAACCACGACAAATTTTCTATTCCCACCGGAAGGTTTCCATAGATCTGATTATGGCTCAAATCCAACGTTGTCATGGTCTTGGACAACTCAACTTTTCCAAGATCAAAAGTAAACAAATATCGAGAAATGTGTATCTCCCTTGTTGCTTTGTTAGAACCAAAAAGCATGGATGCATCACCTTCAAACTTATTATACGATAATTCAATAACGGTTGTGTTAAGCCTTGCTAATGAAATTGGTAGTTTCCCCGAAAGTTGATTATGAGAGAAATGTAAAATTGGTAAGTTTTTGTTATTAAAATAACCATATGAAGAAGGGATTGAACCCGTCAACATGTTGTTGTAAAAGAATATTGTTTCGAGTTTTGGCAATTTGTAAAGATCAAGAGGTAGTGTCCCCGAAAAATGGTTGGATGAGAGATCCAAGTTAAAGAGGTTTTTCAATTGGGCTGGGAAGTTAGGTATTGGGCCTGACATCCCGGTTGAGCTAATTGTGAGTGTCCTGAGCTTGGTGAGTTTGGATATGGGCCCAATAGGGATTGGGCCAGTGAGGTTTGGTAAATGATCAACAAATAAAGACTCCAGGTAAGATAGATTACCAATAGAAAGTGGAAATTTAGAGGTAAGATTGTCGTCGTTTGTAATAGTTAAATAACGTACGTGGTTGGTGGATCGAAAGCAAGTGACACCGTACCAATTCATGTTGCAGCAATCGGTGTTTGGGTTCCATGAGGTAAGAATGGTTGGATTGTCGAGCTCTTTCTTGATTTGGAGAAGGGCTCTCTTGTCTTGTGGGCGACACCATTCTGAGAGAGAAGATGCGACACTTGAGAGCAATATCAACAGGAGAAACAACTTAGTTGCCATTGTTTTAATTGGTTAGTTTTTATTTTTATTTTTATGGGAGGTTGTTTAGTGTTTTGGTTTGAATTAAAAAAATTGGATGGGAAGTGTGTTGATTTATAGCAAGTTGTCGTCATGTCGTGCATGTCCGGAACAATCAATTAATATAGTCAAAATCCTGGAGCTCATTGATATGGATACTCCATTCGGTCACTAATATAAAATAAAAACTAGAATATCACCAGCACGTTGCACGGGTTTAATTTGTAAAATATTCTTTAAGTTTTCAAATTTGTAAATTTCTTAGTTTATAAGAATAGTGGCTGTATAACAAAAGAATAAATGAAATAGAAACAATTGAAAAGTTTATAATAAAATGAGTGATTTTCATTTTAAATAATATGATTAAAAAAATATGAGTTAGTGTTTGTATACACAATTAAAAAGAATTAAATAAAATGAGTAATTTTGACTCTAAAAAATATTATTAAAAAAGATGAATGATTGTTTGTATTCATTTTATTTTATTTTAAACATTCAATCATTATAGAATATTTTCTTCCGATAAAAAATAGAATATATATTTTGCAATCATTGATTTGAGATATATTTGTAAGAATTGGTTTTTATATGATTATTATTTTTATTTTTATTTTTATTTTACTTTTT
>JBBPBP010000004.1:26135292-26229968 GCA_037974735.1 Cicer chorassanicum
ACTTAAACTTTCGATAACTAATTCTTATACAGAGGTGTTATGTCACGTATTTCTTTAAAAAATATTTTGATTTAATTAACCTTTTTGGAGACTATATATAATGAATAAAATCAAAGTATTATTTTTTACGACAAAAACACGAAATAATATTGGGAATGATAAGAAATCACTACTTGATTTTGATTATTTTTACCGTTAATTGAAACCATGCTCTAATTTATACTTCATCCAATCTATAAGTTTAATATTTTGAAATTAATGTATTTATTTTCATGAACAATTTATATAGACAAATACTTTCTTTGTATTAAAGGAATAAAATATGTATCCGAGCATAAAAAGAAAAATAAACACAAATTTTATATTACTTTGAAAATACTTAATGTATAATTTAACCTTTTTATTTTTTAAAAAATATTCTTTGTTTTTTTTTGTGTGCAAATGTTTGCTATTTTAAATGTTTGTGTTTTAATATTTTTTATTTATTTTAATTTAAGCTTCATTGGATTGTTTGTGCATAAGTTTGATTATTGATTTTGCATGTGATTATTGTGTTTTTATATATTTTGTGATAATTTATGGTTGCTACATTTTAATTAATAAAATTTTGCAACCATTGATTTGAGATATATTTGCAAGCATTGGTTTTTATATGATTATTATTTTTATTTTTATTTTACTTTTTATCTTGAGCACTATTATTTCTTTATTAATTTTTTGACTAATTGAACGAACTATTATTTCTTATCTTTTATGTTTCATGTCTCATTTTCACTTAAACTTTCGATAACTAATTCTTAACTACGAAACAATGTCCTCCGACTCAGCGGCGTTTTCAATCCTGGGTATATACGTTACAAGTAGGCTAGAGTAAAACGTCAAACACAAGCTTGAATGATGAATATTTGTTATGATATTACCGGAGCAATAAAGGATTCTATTATATGCTCAATTGTATTTAAATTATTAGAGAATATAAGGTTGGTTTAGTGATTGGGTCGGATTAGTTAAATGATAAAAGATTATATATTTTATTTTCATTTTTAGCATAATTTTAACAATACTAACATAACATTACATATTTAAAAAAAATATTAAATTGTTGTTTGTGTTTTCTTAAAAAAAATATTAAATTGTTGTTTGTGTTTTCTTATCTTTTATATATATATATATATATATACCTCAACATATATTGTAAAATTTAGGCCCCAAAAAGCCAAATCATTTACATGTAAATTGGCTATTGTCTTTCTTTTTATGTCTCTTTGATCTAGTTTTATACACAACATACAAGATATAGGTTGCTTGTTGTTCCTTTATTTTGTACATAAACTCTACAATTCATGCTGGTTTAGAGGAACAAAAACCCTACAAGCTATTGTTTTTTGGAGTGAATTTTAAGACATCAAAATTACCCAAAAACTATAACAAGTTTCTTACCTTCGATATAGATGTTACTGGTTGCTTGGTTTACACTCATTATGCCAACAATGTAATTAGTTTAATAAACAAAATTTTATAGCAATGGTAAATTGTTTCAGTTTTAATCTTTTACCTTAATCTTTACGGTTATTTATTTTTAATAGAAGTAGTTATGGATCGTAGTTGGATGATTGTTAATCGTTTGAGTGAAGTGTATCAGAAAAGTGTGGAGAAATTTTTACAATTTGCTTTAAAAAAACTTCCTAAAAATGAAGGAAAGTTTTATTGTAATTGTGTTAAATGTTTAAATGGAAACTGGTTACACTTTGAGAAAATAAGAAATCATCTTATTTGTTCTAGGATTTGCTAGAGTTATACAAAATGAATATGGCATGGTGATTCGTTAAGCATGTCAAGTATGTCAGAAAGAGAAGAAGTTCGTGAAAATATGGACAATCAGTTTGAGGACATGATTCTTGATATTGGACAAGAGTCTTTTATGTGCACATGTTTTTGATAGTTTGTGCAATGACAAAGAAGAAGCTTCGTATCTGGGATGCACTAACTTCAACTTGAAAGCGAGAAATGGATGGACACACAAAAACTTCACTAAACTGCATGAGTTGTTGAAAGAAATGCTTCTTGAAGGTAACACACTGCCAAACCGTTATTATGAGGCAAAGAAGATACTGGGTCCGATGGGTATGGAGTATAAGAAAATACACGCATGCCCTAATGATTCCATACCAAAATGAGTTTAAAGAGTTGAACTAATGTCCTAGGTGTGGGTTATCACGCTATAAAGTGAATGATGGTAATTCCAATTGTGATGAAAGCACAACAGGTCATCATACGAAGGTGTTATGGTATTTTCCAAAAATTCTAAGGTTCAAACGATTATTCGTTAATGTCAATGATGCAAAGAATATTAGATAGCATGCAGATGAGAGACAACGCGATGGACAACTTCGTACATTTTAACCGGCTTAAAATGTACATTTTAACCCATTTAAAAGATAAAATTGCACTAGTGAATTAGACCCCAACAACAGCCAAATCATTTACATGTAATGGGCCTAGTGAAACTGGATATCACAGTCTTCTATCCATACCTCATCATTGACTATAAGTAAGGTGAAGGTTCATCCCGTCCTCCATATTTACTCATTTTTTGACTTTTTATTAGATTTTAATTTTCGGTAGTGTAAAATACACTTCCAAATCCTAGCTTTCGAAAGTGTATTGGGAGGAGGATGGACAAACACGAGAGACAGATGAGAAACCATCTATAAGTAAAGCATGTTTTGTAAGGAAATGGGCTGCCCCATTACCAGAAATAGGTGTATTCCAAAACCTAACATGTATAAAATTTGTCAGAAGACTCCAACAATCTAAGAAACACATTAATATTATCAATCTCAATGTTACAATTCCAAATATATATCTCACACGAAAATTTCAACCCTATAAAAACGCTTATGATTTCTGCAACAAAGGAACTAGTAATACATTGCTTCTTTCATGTCTACAAGATGATACCGCCATGACCAGGCCAAGGGAGTTATAGATGATGTAACTAATGTTAGTCCCCTAATTGTATTTATTAAGTGTGTATATTAAGTTTGAAGACATAGTTATATTAATGACTATTCATTATAAAGTAACATAAATTACTAGTATATTATAGATCTACTAATGGAGCAGGTTGTAATATAGAAAAAGAAATACTGCAAAGACAGGTGCAACAAAGTATGTGTTATGATATAAGATATATCCTCTAATGGTTGGACAAAGACAAAAGAAACCAATATTTCACTTATGCTTTATAGTCTAAGTCTGGTGACACGTGCCTTTATTGTTGCAAGCTTTGGTTGACTCTAAAAAAGGCAAGCAAGTTTCAGTTGACTCTGGTGATGAGAGCGATGATATGTCTCGATTGCCTCTGGAAACGCAAGTAATGCCTTGGTTTAGTCACCTTTGATGAAATCAGATATGTTATGTTTCAGTTACCTTCGATGAATGTGAATATGTCATGGAGCATCTGCCTCTTATGAATTCAATAAGTGTTTGTTCATCTGCCCCTGATGAATTCAACAAGCGTGTGTTCGTCAACCTCTGATGAATTCAATAAAAATGTTGATTGTCTACCTCTAATTAGCTTCACTAGCAAGTAATTGACTATGTCTCTGATAATCACATCAAGCGTTTGATCATTTGACTATAAGTTATTATGTATTCACTGATGAAATTCAACACTCTGAAGAAGTCAAAGCTCTGATGAAAAATTCAACACTCTGAAGAAGTCAAAGCTCAGATGAAAGTCAACACTCCAAAGAAAACAAAGCATTTATGCATCCTTTGATGAATGTCCTAAATCTACTACTTGTCTGAAAGTCGTTAAGATATGATCTTATCATAGTATCCTCTATTTCGCTATCCTCAATACCAAGATACACATAATCATTCACACACACGCACGCGCACACACACACAGATATATATATATATATATATATATATATATATATATATATATATATATATATATATATATATATATATATACATACATACATACATATATATATATATATATATATATATATATATATATATTAAAAACTGATTTGCCCTAAATGGTGATTGAAGATCTCCAACGGTAATTTCCTCAACAGACACTTATTCTCTTTATTTAAGAAGAACTCACTCAATCCATTATAAGTGATAGAACGATGAGATAGAAAATGAAAAAGGCCATGTGTTAAGAAGAAAATATGAAAAAAGCCAAGAACACATCAAACGAAAGGAATGAATGAATTATCATCTCAATAGAGAGTTATTAAAACTGATGTAAATTAGTAAAAGTGTTCTCACACATTTGTATTGATATAAGACTTGATCTGTAACATTCTCTCAATGAGAGTTAGAGTCACAGAAACAACTTTGTGTCAAATTAGACACAAACTAGAACTAATGTAAATCAGCCCGATAGTGACACCAACCCTCTCATCCTTATGATGTACCTGAAAAGGTACAAAGACTCTCATGAACCTCAACAGCAGGATGCTAGAAAGGTAAAAATGGTTATGAGGACGACAATCTAGAGAGGCTAGAGAAAAATACTTAAAGCCTGAAAAGGCAGAGTAAAGAATACTTATATGCTATTTATGAAAATAGTGGATTAAGTTATTGACTGTACTGATGCAAAATCTCTCTATAAGGGCTGAACTAGATGTATCAACAGTTTGTTGTGAACTAGTATAAAAATATTTGTGTCTCTTTTATCCTCGTCTATTTCTAGCATCTTAGTTCTTTATGATTCAATTTTACTCTATCTAAACCTATTTTATAAATGTTAGTTAAATGTTTTGATAAAGAATAGTTTTTGTAAAGAAATTGAAGTAGCATTCAAAGAAACGGCAAACACAATTCAAAGTTCCTATTTCTTGTGTATCCCAGCAGTTTCAACCAAAACCCTATAACAAAGAATTATTCGACGTCACATCATCATTTATCTTCAACATATCATCCTGTGAATCCATCTCCTAAATTTTACAACATCGACCTCGGAACAGAGATTCGCATATCGTGATCAACATCACTAGACAATGACCCCGATTGTTGAAAACAACGAATCTCCATATACGAGTTGTAATTGTTTTCTTCCTTGCAGTTGTTTCTTCCATAATCACTGCTAGAAAGTTTTGCTAACAGGTATTTGAATATCTTCAAAAATATGTATTCCTTGCTCACCAAATGCTATAGATTATGGATGCTATTAACGCAAGAGTCTCATATGAAGCTTTTAAAATTGATTCCTCTGACCAAATGATAAAACTACTCTAAATTTCCTAAAAAATAATCTCAAGGGGTGAATTAAAAATGTTAAAAAGTAATTTTCAATAGTAATATTCGATATTTTTAATTGTCTTTTCTTGAATATAAGTATAAGTACATCCAATTAATTAGGGTTGATACAAATGATTGGAGCTTTGGTTCACATCTCACTACAACTTTTATTGTCTAATCCAATACTTCAAAAACAAAAAAATTCGCTCATGTCATACCCTCTTCGTCACTAAAAATGACAATTAAAAAAGAACAAATGGAGTGTCCTTAAGTCCTAACTAAATGCCGATATTGTTAAGCGTCTTGTCTGGATTCGAACCTAAAACCTCACAATTTTGTAAGTTAATTATGGTGAAATTTATCGTCTTTTCTAAAACGAAAAAAAAAAACCTATGGAAGTAGTTTTTAAATTTTCCGCAACAACTAGAAAATGTTCTCTCTAGAATACCTATGATATTTTTTCCTTCCAAACCTCCATATTTTAACTTTTATTCTTTCGGTGCTTTGTGTTTTATTCTTCAATCACGGACCATGCCATTTTATGCTTCATTGTCGTAGTGAAATTTACTCAGCAAATGTTCTTAAGTACTTTTGATTTTTCGAATTTCAATTGTAGTTTTCATTAAGATTTGTAGATGGCGAAACTCTGCGGGAGCGAGGGTGGCGGCTCACAGTGGATATCTGCACTCTTCGCCAGAAGAATAAAACGAGTAACGCAAAGAGGAATATGCATCTAGGTTTTGAATCGACGCGCTTCTCCAAGATCAATCTCTAACTCGGGGTTTGAATTCTTAGATTCTTTGACTAATGCAATTTATTTTATTTATGAATAGAGCCCATTTTTGTTTGACTCGATTCTAATCAAATTGGAAGAATTTAGAATTTTCAATGCATGATTCATTGATTCCCTTCTTTACATTCCAAATCCCGTTGTCTCAAAATGTTGAGGTAATTGTCAATAGTATGATTGCTGATTTTGTACTCAAATTAACTCATAATTGAAACTTATATGATTAGGAAAGTCTTTTAACTAGGTTTCTAAAGATTGTAGTTTAGTTAATTTCGCCAGAAATAGAAATATTAGCAATGAATTAATCCGCTCCTTCTTCCTAGTGTTTTGTCTGACGAGATCTTGTACTTGGTTATCCTAAAATGGCAATAAGATAGTTCCACAAGGTTTTGCGAATCTCCCTCTAATAATTGCAGTCAAATTAAGTCAACCAATGGTCATAAACACATTTCCTTTTCCAAATTTCAATCGTTGTTAGCACGAAGTTTTGTAGATGGACAAATCTCCAAGAGTGAGGGTGGAGGTTCGCAATGGATCTTACCGCTAGTTTCTAGAAGGAGAAAAAAGAATAATGATGACACGAAGGAGAATACTCTTTTAGGTTTTGATTTGAAGCGCTTCTCTGAGTTCAATCTCTAATTTACAGGTTGATCTTTTAGATCCTGTGGCTATTATAACTTTTTATCAATAAATAGAGCCAGTTTTTGTTTGAATTGGTTTTAATCAAATTATAAGAATTTAGAATTTTCCATTCATGATCATCGATTCCCTCCTTTACATTCCAAATCTTGTTATCTCAAAAAGTTGAGATAATTGTCAATAGTGATTGTTGATTTTGTGCTCAAATTCATTTACAATTGACATTTATAAGATTAGTAACGTCTAGTAACTAGTTTTCTAAAGATTGTATTTCAGTTAATTTAGTAAGAAATAGAAATATTAACAATGATTTTTCCTAGGTATTTGGTAGATGAGAGATTGTTTTAAGCTATCCTAAATTTCAATTAGGTACTTATATACGGTTTTTTTGTGAGACTTTTTTGTTGTTTTACATTTAATTTCCTCAAGTACTACAGTAAAATTCACTCACTAAACCGTCATAAACACATTTCCTTTGCCAAACTTCAATCGTAACTTGCACAAAGTTTCTTAGATGGAAAAACTTTTTGGGAGCATCTCCCAATGAATCTTAGTGTTTGTTTCCAAAATCTGGAAAAGAGTAACGATGTAGTCCATAGGACCCAAAGCGGAATACTCTTTTAGGTTTTGAGTCGATGCACATCTTTGAGCAGTTCTAGGTATGATTTCCTAGATCCTTTCGCTAATACAATTTTTTATTAATGAATAGATATTTTATGTTTGAATCAGTTTTTATCAAATTGGAATAATTTAGGATTTTTGATGCATGATTTGTTGATTACCTCCTTTACATTCCAATTCCCATTATCTCAAAATGTTGAGGTAATTGTCAATAGTGATTGTTGTTTTTGTTCTCAAATTCATTCACAATTGACATTTATGTGTTTAGGAATGTCTAGTAACCAGGTTCCTAAATATTGTAATTCAGTTTGTAATCGCAAAATTTCCTACGATAGATTTAGTGTTTTGATAGATTTCGAAAAAAGGTTCATTTGATTAGATGATGTGTGTATGCATTTATTGATTCTGATTTCTCAAAAATTCACAAATTCATTTGATTCATACAAAAGTTACATTAAAATAGTATTTTATCATGTATAACTTTAGTTGCATAATGAGATAATATTGGCACACTTTGAAATATATTAAAAACCATTCCTATGTGATTTTTAACTTTGTAAATCAACTATGTGTTTATAAATCAATTTACATGGATCCTCTCCTATGTTTCAGACCTTGTGAAAAAGGTTGTGAATCGAACCTTTGTTGTCAATCTCATATAGCGGCACGAAGTGTCAAACCTAAAAAATGAGATAGAGGGATCGCAAATAACAAGATGACCGCTATTACAAGGGCCAAAAATCAGTATACAAACCCCATAAATTCCAAAACTATAAATAAATAATAAAAAATAGAAATAAAAAAATTAAATACCAATCATAATTCGTTTGTATTATATCTCACCAAAATAGCATTCCATCAAAATCAAATTCTAACTTCTAAAAAGTAACCGAAATAGCATCCCATCAAAAAAAATCAAAATTATGCTTCTACATATTCCTCATCTTCACTTCTAAGTTCCACCACATCAATAATGTGCAACAACAAGAAGAAGAAGGTGATGATTGAAGAAGAAAATGAATAGAAGTATTAATATTAAAATATTTTATTTAAAATATCAGGTCACTTAAACCCTTCGGAATGACCAATCAACCCTTTAATAAATAAAAAACTAAAAAAAAAAGCCTTTAATTTATTTAATGGAACCCTAATTCGCGTGTGCGATTACACACCCCTAACGCAAAGATGGTGCGATCTGGTCGCGAATGCTACACCAATTGAAGGCAGTTTACCGATCAAAGGCGTCCTAGTAGACGGTGCAACCACTTCACTTTTCCGCAAACGTGCATGATAGCGGCACTATTGACAACAGAGAATTGAACTTCACAATTCGAGGAGGTTTTGTGAACCAATTCTCCTTGTTTCAGGATGAAATAGTTAATATTCAAGACTGATGTGAATCGAGCCACAAGCTTTGTAAGTCGATTCATACGACCTGTAGAGTTAATTTTTGACAATTACAAAGTGATTCTTTCAATTATGACGCATTGCTTTTGAGTTAACTAGCTCATGTCACTTTATATACTGATATGAACCTTCATTGTTAACATGAATACTTTAACTTATTTCTAATGTCTCATGAGTTCAAGATCATAATCTAAATTAAACACTTTTTCTAAATCAAGTCAAGTTTGCAAATAAAACATTGAGTGAGAAACATCAAGAGAAGGGATATATTTTTTTGGTGTGATTATTGTAGACGTAGGCAATCCCATGGACATTGATTAGCGTCTCATTGAAGGACTAAAGAAGCATTTTCTTTAGGGTCTAGAGTGAGAAATACTAAAGGTGTTATCTTGCAAGGTTTGAAGACGTGTCTTCATCTTAAAGATATTGGTTCAAATTGTTCTCAAAAGGTGTTTCAAGAAATCTAGTTTGGAGCATTTAGGAAAAAAAGGATTGGTGTACAAGTATTGTCACAATTACCAATAGATTTTGTAAACTTGCTATTGATTTAAAAATAAAAACGTTCATCTTTGAATTAGCACTGAATGCACTCTGTATGCAAGGACAAAGTAGAGGAACTAGTATAAAAATCATTGTGTTTTCTCTTACCCTAACTCTTGAACTCTTGGGTTAGAAAATCTATTTTGAACTCATCTTAACAAGTGTGAATTGTTTCCATTATTGAATTTTCTATTCACTTTGATTTCATATCATTGGTTCATTCTTTAAGTGACTCTTATTTGCTTCACATTTGATTGAATAATATTAATTTTCAAGATTCAGTAAAACTATTTTCTTGTGTAAAATTTTGGAATAATTAGTTGCAATACCATTTCTAATTTTACTAAGATATTTCTAAATAAATAAACACTTTATTCAACCTCCCTTCTAGAGTCTATAGGTCACATCGATTAACAAGTGGTATCAAGAGTTCAGTCTCTTATTGTTACTAATCTAACGACTTTTAAATGACTAAATGTGTAATTTAATATTTATATTAATAATTGATTATTATCAATCCATAATTAACTAAATAATTAATTTAACATAATTGTGTTAAATAACTTTTATTTCTAAGAATTTTCACAAGTGTTTTTTTTGTCCAAAATTTGAGGCTGCAATCTTAGGGTAGAGAGTGGTGACAATGTAAAGTTAGAGAATAAGAAGGATAAATGGTAGTTAGGTGAAAGATATCAAAATATTACATGAGAAGAAGAGTACATCTTAAGATTTAGTTGAATTCTAAAATGTAACCGTGATAATTAATTTTAGACAAAGTTATATTTGCAATATTTTATGTTTGATCCATTTTTTAGATTGATCCCTTAAATTTTTTATTCGAATATTCTTTTAAGTATTAAGATGTAAATGTCATGGACTCATTGTCCTTTTAAGTACATCTTAAGATGTTGTCATAATGTTGATGAGGTGACAAATTTAAATTATCAGATTATATTTTTAATTTTTTTAAAAATATATTTTTTGATTAATTTTTCTTTAAAATAAAAATATCATATTAGGGTTCTTCTTGATCTTCAAATCTATTACATCTATGGATTTCCCAATCAATGCTGGAAATTGGAAAAATAATTGAAAGAAAGAATTCACCCTTATATATTCTTCCTCACCTTTTATCTCAATCCGAAAAATTCTCCGTATCGTTTTCTTCCTCAACCGAGAAAAAACAAACTAGTTGTAGAGCCCATAGCCTCTTCTGTCTACCTATATGGCTACATTTACTTCAGTCGCGTTATTTTCTTTTTTGTGAGGTTTTACAATTTATCTCATGCCAACAACCCTTCCAAGACTTAAATTCATTTCACTTATATGTTCTTATCCTAAAAAGCCTACCACCACAACACGACAAACTCAAGTACGTTTTTATGAATCTTATCCTAAAAAGCCAACAACCACAACAACACAAATCGAGCGCTGTGTCTTACTAAAGAAAAAAAAAAACCATGGAAATCTAGCACTATAGATATGAGATTTGAAAAAACAAAAAAACCAAAACCTAAAAGGAAAATCATAGAATAAAAGATTTTTTTGGAAAAGATGAAGGCACAAATGTACGAGAAGGGGGCTGAATTGTGTTTTTCCTAATTAAAAATTCATTTTTAAAAATCTGGTTTATGATACTGGAACAGAACCAGATATAACATAACAGGCAACAATAAAATAAAATATCACGGCATAGGTAAAAACACTAGGATTTATACTCGGTCACTACCAATGTGACAGCTACGTCCAATCTCTTCACATAGAAGGATTTATCCACTAATTTAGAATCTGAATTACAACATCTGACTCTACAAGTCAGTCTTCTCAACTTCCAGCCTGAAACCTACAGACTGTTGAAGCACTACAACACCTTGACCCTACAAGTCAAGTCTTCTCAACTTCCAAATTGAAAAACCTACAAGTCGTTGAGGCAAAATAGCAACTATCGGACTGAGTTACAAATTGGTGAAACTTGGTTTTGTGTTGCTTCTTCTAAGGAGAATGATTACAATAAACTATACACTTAAAACAGAGCACTAAGTAATATAAGTTGATTGAGTGCCTTTGCTTTAAAACTGAATACTTAGAGAATATTTTGCATTTGTAAGGTTTTCTGAGATGTTGTGTTGTGTATTCTTCTTTAGAATTGATCCATTTATATAGCATGAATTAGGGTTTCAATATTGTCCCAAAAATTTCTGAGTGTATCTTTATTGCGCAAGGTCAACTAAGATCTTCACAAAAAATAAATCTTGATAGATATGGTTTGAGAATATGATCATTGAAGCTTGATTAATTTCAAACAATCTCCAACCAAATCTTTTAGAATGATTATGTGCAAGAATATCCAGATTGCATTTGAAAATAATTATCCTTGAATCTTCTGAGCGTATCTTCCTCGTGCGAGGTCAACATATATCTTCACAAAATATAAACCTTGATAGATACGGTTTGGGAATATGATTATTGAAGCTTGATTAATTCCAAAATGAATCTTCAACCAAATCTTCTAGAATGATTATGTGCGAGATTGTCCAGATAGCGTTGGAAAATAATCCTTATTGAATCATTTTTCATACGCTTGTTTAAGAGCAGCGAGAACAAATCAAAATTTGTTCTTGGACCTTCAAAATCATGAAACAACTCATTCGCCATCTGAGCATTGACTTTCCAATAAGGTACACTTTTATGATCGGATGTCAAACTTGCCAAGAGTAACTTTAGTGTTCAAAATATAACAAACACAATCCAACAAACGAAAATAAGAAATATTGGGCTTTTTATCTTTCCACAATTCATAAGGACACTTGTTTAGAATAAGTATGATACATAGTCTGTTATGAATATAACATGCAGTTTTTACTACCTCTACTCAAAAGTGCTTAGAAACATTCGTTTCATGCATCATGGTGTAAGCCATTTCTTGAAGAGTACGATTTTTCCTTTCTACAATAATATTGTTGAGGTGTTCTATGGGAGAAGAAGTTGTGTAAAATACCATTCTCTTCACATAAGTTTTCAAAAAGTTTCTGTTCAAACTCGCCTCCATGATCACTACGAATAGTTACTATTAAAAAATTTTATTTTGCACTTGTTTGTAGAAGGTAGTAAATACCTTATGTGACTCATCCTTGTGTTTAAGGAACTTAACACATGTCCAACGGGAATAATCATCAACAATGACAAGTCCATATTTTTTTTACCACTTATAGAGGCAGTTGGAACTGGGCCAAAAAGATCAATCTGTAAAAGTTCAAGAGTTTGTTTGTAGAAACAATGTTTTTAAGAGAACATCTGCAAGCATTCGTTGTCCATGTACCATGATTAGCTATTGAGAACACCTGCACCATAGACCATTTTATCTTTGGGTACCCAAATTTGGTTGGGTCCTAGTTTATTAGTTTTGAAAGGTTTTTTTCTCTTTCCATGTTGGTAGCATAGGACTAGATATTTTATTGTGACCTTTCTTGGAACAGAAAACACACATCTCATCAGAAGAAGTAAATTTAGATTTAATCACTGAATCTTTAAATCCTATTCCTCTTTTATTATTTATGCTAACACCATAAATCATAGATGCAAGCTTACTTCTATCTATGTTGTTTGCAAGGATATCCTGGAATGCTACTTCGTATTTGACCGAATTGCAAATGGTTTCCTCTGATGGTTTTGAAATAATTTTATTATTTAGAGTCAGATTTTCACTCTTAAGTTCTTCAAAATCATTTTTGAGAGAATTATAATTTTCAGTCAGATTTAAATTAACTTTTCTTAAAGCTTTCAGTTTAAAGTAGTGTGATTTTTCTTTAACAATTCATTGATAATAGTAATTAATTCAAAATGGGATAAATCAGATAGTAACTCAATTTCTTCATCCACAAACACACTTCCAGAGTCAGAGTCAACATCAACCATCAAAGTCATATAAGCTTACTCTTCATCTTCAAATGATTCATCAGAATCATCCCATGTAGCCATTAAAAATTCCTTTTAGACTTTGAATCTTTCCTCAGGAACTTCTCTTTCTCTAGATTCAAACATTATGACTTGACATGACCAGATTCATTTAACCCATAGTAGTTGATACTTTCCTTGTCAGATTTGTCATACTTTCCTCTACTAGATTGATTGGAACTTTTCAGAGGGAAACACTTCTTCTTGTTGTGCCTCATCCTCTAAATTTTTCTTGATATGAAAGCATGTTCCTCGTCCGTTGAGTCTTCATTTTGATCCTCTGATTCTGCTGCTGCTTATAGAGCTTTCTTATTCTTGGATCTGAGAGCCAAAGTCTTCTACTTCTTATTGGACTCATCCTCTCCAACCTCAATCTTGCAAGACTTGAGAGAGATAATTAACTCTTCTAGAAAAAGATTGTTCAAGTCTTTTGCTTCTTGAATAGTTGTGATCTTGGGTCTCCACTTGCTGGGCATACTTCGAAGGATCTTCTTGACTTGATCTGCATTTGTGTAGCTCTTTTGAAGCACTTTTAACCTTGAGACCAGAGTCTGAAACCTGGAAAACATAGTCTCAATGTCTTCATCTTCCTCCATTTTAAAAAGCTTTTACTTTATGACGAAGAGATTAGCTTTTGCTTATTCGACCTGCTTGCTTACTTCATAGGTAAGAACTACTTCATCGTAGATACTACTAGTCGTCTCCTTGTTGGTACACTTGTTAAACTACTTGAATGTGATCGCATTCATCATCCTCGTTGGTAGGGGCAGTGTACCCATCTTCA
Source organism: Cicer chorassanicum (assembly GCA_037974735.1). Lineage (NCBI taxonomy): Eukaryota > Viridiplantae > Streptophyta > Magnoliopsida > Fabales > Fabaceae > Cicer > Cicer chorassanicum. Next base: position 26,149,299 of record JBBPBP010000004.1, read on the forward strand.
ACCAAATCTCAAAACTCAAGATCTTGTGAAATAAAGAAACTTATGAGTTTTTCCTTCTAGTGCTTAAAGTGTTCTCCATCAAATAGAAGGGGTTTGTTGATGTTTCCTCTTGAGGCTTCATCACCAAAACCAGACATGTTGAAAAGTGAATATTTTCTCAAACACTGTAAAGTGCTCAGCCTTGAGACTAAGATCTGATCCCAATTGAAAGTGAAAAACCACGAGAACGGGGATTGAATTATGTTTTTCCTTATTAAAAACTTTTTTTCAAAAATTAGGTTCATGATATTATAATAGAACAAATGTAGCAATAAAACAAAGTACAATAGCAGTGGGAAAAACACCAGTATTTATACTAGTTCACTATCAACATGGCAACTATGTCATGTCCTTTCACAAAGAATGATTTATCCACTAATCTAGAACCTAAATTACAACACCTGACCCTACAAGTCAGTTTTCTCAACTTACAACTTGAAACCTACAAACTATTGAGGCACTACAATACTATGACCCTACAAATTAAGTCTTCTCAACTTTCAATTTGAAAAACCTACAAGTCGTTGAGGCAAAATAGCCATTACCGGGTTGGGTTACAAAGGGGTGAAACTTGGTTATGTGTTGCTTCTTCTAAGTAGAATGATTACAATGAATTACACACTTAAAACATAGCACTAAGTAATATAAATTGAATGAGTGCCTTTGCTTTGCAACTAAAACCTTGAAATTGATTACTTAGAGAATTTTTTGCATTCGTAAAGTGTTCTGAGTTGTTGTGTTATGTATTGTTCTTTAGAATTTATTCCTTTATATAGCATGAATTAGTGTTTAAATATTTTCCCAAAAAAATTCCGAGTGTGTCTTCTTTGCGCAAGGTCAACAGAGATCTTCACAAAAACTAAACCTTGATAGATACGGTTTAAGAATATGATTATTGAAGCTTGATTAATTCCAAAATGAATCTTCAATCCAATCTTATAGAATGACTATTTGTGAGAATGTCCAGATAGCGCTTAAAAATAATTCTCCTTGAATCTTCTAAGCGTATCTTCCTTGCGCGAGGTCAACAGAGATCTTCATAAAAAATAAACCTTAATAGATACAGTTTGGGAATATGACCGTTGAAGGTTGATTAATTCCAAAACAAATCTTCAACCAAATCTTTTAAAATGATTATGTGTGAGAATGTTCAGATACTGCTTGAAAATAATTTTAATTGAATCTTCTTTTATACGCTTATTTAAGAGCAGCAAGAATAGATCAGAATTTGTCCTTGGACCTTCAGAATCATTAAATAGCTCAGTCGCCATCAGAGTGTTGACTTTCCATCAAATTCGTTGACTTTTTTCATTAGAACATAATTTGATCATCGAAGTCAGATGTTGTATTGCTTTGTTCAGGTACTTAGAGGCAGAGGCAGAACTGTATGACCTAGAATTAGTGGCATGGGCAATGTCACCTTGTTACATATTAAGAGCATGTTGTGTATAAGAGACAGCATCTTGGAATAAGTTGCAGTCTTTAAAGAGAGTGGAATGTGAGCTTAGAGACAACTCGAATAGAAGCTTTGGAGTTACTGTAGTGGGTGTTTCAAAGGTATGCTTCAAACTTCAAAGGCATGCTTTAGTCTTTAAAGGCAAATTCATGGAAGCTTCAGAGGCACACTGGGTAGATGCTTCTAAGGCAAATCTTTTGAGACATATGCGCGCACACAACGACGTGTGTAATAATCGGAGTTTGAACATTGCGTTGACTTCACTTGACTCTAATGTCTTTGTTTCCTTTGACATATTCGTTTCCTGTGATGTCTTTGTTTCCTCTAACATGTTCACTTCCTCTAATATCTTCCTCTTATATCGTTTCTACCATATCCTGGTTTTATTTACTACACACTCAATGAAATCATTAGTGCAATAAATTGTTCTCACAAAGTACCTCTGTTATCATCAAAACATGATGAAGGAATTGTTCATATGAGCAACCTGGTTCCAATAAAAGAGATCCGTGTTTTAAAACTTAGTCCGGTTCAATCAGGGGATTGAACCTTTTTTGGGATGAACCGGACTTTATGTGTGATAAAAATAATTCCAAACTACAGCCTTGGGAATCAAAAACACGTCCAAGATGTGAAAAAGGACCAGCAAACTAGTGGACGGGCACACGTAGGACTGATAATCTAATCGAACCAACTCGAAAATAGTTTGAAACTCGATTCAATAATTAGCTTGTTGAATTTGCCTCATAAACCAAATGAGTTGAACTTTAATAAAAAATTGAGTTCGCTAAATAAATGAGTTAAATTTGAGCTACATATAATTCGACTAGTTTGATTTATGAACCAGCTCGATAAATAAAATTGTTTTACGTGTTATATTATTGCTTAAAGTTGGTTATTTAGTTATGTTCAACACTTAAAAATCTCACACTCAATGAACTTTTTCCAGCTTCATTATTGAATTCCTACATTATAAAATATACTCCCTTACACTCTCCCCTTTTCCTATATAAGGAGATCACCACCAATACATGAGGCAATTAAGAGAAATGAGAAAATTGATCTAAGAAGGTTGATTTTTAAGCCTAATTTAAATTTAAATTATATGGGTTTTAATTAAATTTTTTTATTAATTAATATTAATATTTTAACTTAAACTTGAAGGAACACAATTATTCATGTATATTTTTTTTGTGTTTTTAGAAAACATTCAAAATTTAAGTGAATGAAAGTAAATAAGAAAGAAAAAACATAGTGGAATAAATAAAATATAACATCAAAACAATTTTCTTAAGATATTTAAAACTATACTAGTCCTCATTATCATCTAGGACAAATTTTTCATGGGATGCATTGAAAAGATTATCAACTCATTTGTATTTTGAGCGTCATTTTCATGACATGCATTATCTTATAAATTAGTATCATGCTAATAAGTGCCTTACGACACTTGTTAAGAAATTAAAAAGAAAAGAAAAAAAAATATTTATGTAAAAGAGATGACTTTTCTAAATTTCAAGTTATACACTCATCCCAAAATTTTATTTCATTTTTTGAATGTTTAACAAGTGATCTTGCTTGAAAGGCAGTTGTTAGCATTTCCCTACAAATTATATCACAAAATCCAAATTGGAGTATCATAAACCTAGAATGCACCTATATCATATTTTTGTGTTTAGCATACTGATAGTGATTTTAGCAAGTTTATTGAATCATTGCAAGTAATAAGTAAAACGACAGTATCGAATGTCAAACACAACGATTGCATTATACTATTGAATTTTCTTTTAAGTACTTAATTCAATGAAAAGTTTCCGAATTGATTTAAAATCTTTCAAACTAACAAAAATAATTGAGTTGAAACTTATAATGAGACAAATGTCAACGATGAGTTTCACTTCGAATTCAACCTTAGTTTCTAATTTGATTCTAATTACTGAATTCCTTTATTGAATCATTGTTGAATTCTCTCTGTTATTGTTTCTCTAATTCCTTAGTGATAGAACTTTTAATTCCAAAGTAACCCTAATTACATAGTAGATTTAAGATCAGAATTAAGTTTTAGTGCACAAGAATTCTCTTATTGGTCTATTGTCTTTGCAAATATCTCATTGGTTTCATAATCTGTATCTATTCCTAAACTACAATATCATGAATTTCTCAACTTAAGCATTCTTAAAGTCCACTTCTGTTTCAAAATGCGAATCGTAAAACAATTTAAAGTTGATCAAGTAATAAAAAGCAAGAAGCCCATAGATGAGAAAATTTATTCAGTAAACTCATTCATATAATGAGAAATCAAATTACACAAATAAGAGTTTTATCTTGTTTCATTTATCCCTAAAATAGAGGGTTGAGTTACTCATAACAAAGGAACAATAGATAGTGATTAAAGAATTACAAGAATTATTCATGAATGATTCTTGAGAGTACTCATTAAATGGTGTTAGAACCAACCTCTTCTAACTTGCTCTTATAGGGCACAAGTCTCCACACTTAAAAAATAGTAAAAATGATCCCTTAAATATGATAAAAACACAGTTACATATGTTTAGTAGTGCATTATGCGCCCATGCGCATGACAAGGGCGCTCAGTGCATGCCTAGCTATCAATCTTAGCTTTCATTTACAACTAGTTTTACTCCATTTGAACATCTACAACTCCATATATGATTGAAAAAATCAACATATACCACGTTGATTTCTCCCCAAAATTTAGTACTGCGCTAAAACAATTAATCCAATCAAATCTATGAAAAATATCTACTTAATCAAGGATATAAGAACATAAACATGTCATTAAATTGAAGAGCTGAAAACAACAAACTATATTAAATCACTCTTAAATTCAACTATTGGCTAAAGATAAATAAGATAATTAAAGATTAAAAACAATGAAAAACATACATTTTTATCTAGTAAATGAAATAAAATGGCCACCATTAAATTAAAGATTAAAAACAATGAACCACCACCATAAACTTAAAAGGTTGTTATCCTATGAGCAACTCCAAACTTAAAGCTTTACTAAGACTAGGCAAAAAAAAATTCTACATAACTCCAAGTAAGGGGAATCAGGTATTTATCTAGTAAATGAAATAAAATGGCAAGGCTCAAAGGGCTAGAAAAAGATAAAATATGCATAGTGTTGTAAGAAAGGCTCAATCGACCAAACAAAATTGTCTCAATATATGCATAAATCACAAATAATGCAATTAGGAATTAGTGAAAGCTCTGAATAAGAGAGTATTAAAGTGTTTAGGCTCTGTCTGGATAATCACACAACAAAGAATTAAAGTGTTTAGGTTCAAAAGATCACAAGTAGGATAATTGAGAGAGTATGAACTATCAAAATTATGCCAAACATTTCACAACAAAATTTATTTCTTAAACAATATCAAGTCAGACTTCCACAACCAAAGCGTAATCAACAATGCATTCATTAGTGAAACTCATCAAATTGAATAATGAACATGGTCGAAGAAATAGAATTTAAAACTCAAAATCACCACAAAAAAAACTTAAGACCGATTTCAAGTTGTTAAATTTTTTTAATCATAGTGCAAGTTCCCACACGGTTAAAAAGAAAAAAATTCAAATAACAAAAATGAGATTGCAAAAATAAAATTTATCTATACCTTTGGGTTTTATCCCACGAAGTGCTTCTTTAATGTCATTAGCTTAATACCTCAATCACTGTCAGTGTGGCATATATGACACAAAGAACACATCATCATTTTTTTTCTTTTTGTTTGGAAGAAATTCCATGAACTTTAGAAAAAGATGATGTTGTTTCCATGTCCGTTTCAATTGGACATCGGTGAACAAGGCATAAATTGAATTTAGAACTTATTGAATCTATTCTTTTTTCTCTTCCTTGTTCATGTTTTCCTCTAGCTTAACTTCTTCTACCACAACAATGTAGTTATCTTCAATATTCAACTTCTCGTCCATCTTGTCAAACTCAAACACCTGCTCAAATAACCTCTTACATTGACTTTCAAATCTTTCAATTGAAACCTTGTTAGTCTTCATGAGTTCAACCAAAACATCCTTGGTGTGAAAGTCTTTGTCGTCTAACTCTTTGAGTAGAATTTGAGAAAGTAGAATTTGTTAATTTGTTCCCAATTGATCTTTTTCATGTAACACTCATCATCTTTTGCTTCAATGACCAATACATCTCCATATTCCGGTGGTAGGACATAGTAATCAAAACAAGTTTCATTTGTATGTCCTTCTCTGCAAAAGTCACATCTAAAAGGTCACATATGAAGACGGTCTTTTTCAAATGTATCTATCAAGATATGTCCATCATTTATGCGTAATTGAGCATATATAAGACAAACATCATACTCTTCCAATACTTATACTAGAATATTATCATTCAAATCTCTCATACTATGTGGTGGTTATTTATCTCAAACAAACAAAAAACATACCATTAAAATATTGTATTAGCAAACTCAACAAATAAAAATAGAAAATAAAAATATACAAAAAAACAAGTTTTTTTACAATAATTTAAAAATAAAAGAAAAAAAAATTATTTCCCGAACAAAAATTCCAATTAAGTAATTAAATTACAACCCAAGACAAATATAGTAGTCCCCGACAACAGCGCCAAAAACTTGATAGTAATTTCAGCAAGTGCACTGAATTATTGCAAATAATACTTAAACGGTAGTATTGTTTTTCGAACACATAGATCACATTATACTATTGAATTTTGTTTTAAGTACTTAATGGAATAAAAGTTTTTGAATTGATTTAAAATCTTTCAAACTAACAAAAGTAATAGAGTTGAAACTTATAATGGGACAAAAGCCAGATATATGCTTCACTTCAAATTTAACCTTAGTTTCTAATTTGATTCTATTTCTTGAATTACTTTATTGAATTACTAATTGATTCTCTTTACTATTCTTGCAGTAATTCCTAAACGAGAGAACCTTTAATTCCAAAGTAACCCCTAATTCCGTGGTGGAATTAAGATCAGAATTAAGCTTTAGTGCACAAGAATTCTCTTATTGATCTATTGTCCTTACAAATATCTTAATTGGTTTCATGACTTATATCTGTTGCTTGACTACAATATCATGAATTTCTAAACTCAAGCATTCGTAAAGTCCACTTCCATTTCAAAATATGAATCATAAAACATGTTAAAGTTGATTAAGCAATAAAAATAATTATCCACAAAGATTAAACAAAAAATTCAATAAACTCATCTTGTTTTGCTCATCCCTAACACAGAGGAATTAGTTGCTCATAACAAAGGAACATAGGATAGAGATTAAAGAAGAATTACAAGAATTATTTATGAATGATTCTTGAGAATATTGTAAATATGCAAGAATACTTATGTTTTTGATGAAGACAAAGACCAAGTAAAGTGATCAAGTTGCAAGTTCAAAGTGAAGTCAACAATCAAGTCAACTATTATCAAATATGCTAGAAGACTTATAATTTAAGGTACTTGATGAAATCTGATAATATATTTCAAATGCACATGACAACCTTCCATTTTAGCATATGCATCAAAAGAATTTTTCAAAATGTCAAAATGCATGCACAATGTTTGAAAATCAACTTTTTGACAAAAATCAAAGTTGTATTCGACTAAACCATCTTATAGCCGAATACAAACTCAAGACAGCAGCAAAAACTGCATATCTGTATTCGACTATAGGATGGTGTAGCCAAATACAAATACCATGTCAGTAGCTAACAATGCACTTCTGTATTCGACTACAACATGATGTAGCCAAATACAAAATCAAGTCAGTGGAAAAATTCAGTCATCTGTATTCGACTACAAAGATGTGTATTCGAATACAAGCTTGAAATTTTCAAATAAATCTGAACGTTACAGAGGTGTATTCGACTACACTCAGGCTGTAGCCGAATACAACTGCGAAGCAATTCAATTTTTCGTTTCAGATTAAATATGGATCATTGCACATATTCATCAAACCTCTAGGAACGATTGCCACTGATATGAAGTGATGTTTAAAGAGTATAAATACCTCCTAGTGTCAAATTTAACAAAAGAACCAAAAAAACATCAATTTTAGAACAACTTTGAACAAACTTTCTAAAATGTCTTAAGTTATTCAAAGTCTTAGTTTCATATTTCAAGTACATATCTTACATTGTCATATCATTGAGAAATGTTTTCTATTGTACTTGAAATTATATTAGACTGTTATCATTGTACAAGAAAGCATCAAATGTTATATCTTATTGATTTTAATCAAAATCATTGCTTTAAAAACCATTCAAGTTGTACTTAGGGAGGTTGTTAGAAGTTTTTTACAGCAATCTTAGAGTTAGACTTGTACTTATTCTAACAATAGTGGAAAATCTCTTGTGGTGTGCAAGAGGAATGGATGTACCCTTGGTTGAAAGGGGAACCATGATAAATGGTTGTGTTCTTTATTTTTCTGCCATTTACATTTGACCATATTCTAAATCATAGACAGAAAAATAAACCATTAAGTCTCTAAAAATCAGAAAATTTCTAAACACCTAATTCACCCCCCCCCCCTCTTAGGTGCGCCTCTATACTAACAAATAATCCTTCAACGGTATTAGAACCAAGCTCCTTTGAGTGTCTCTACTAGGGCACAAGTCTCCACACTTCAAAAATAGCCAAAAAGATCCCAAAAATCTAATAAAAATGCAATTTTATATGTTAAGCAACATGTAGTATGCCCAAGCACACGACAAGGGTGCTTAGGCATCCCTGGACATAACCAAAAAGCTGAAAAACTACAAAAATGTGCCCCAAGCGCATGGAGACGTCTACTGCATTTGTCATTTCTTTTGAATCCGAATTTAGTTTTGGTGTCTTCATGAAAGTTGTAGTTATGGATCTTAGCTTTCATTTACAAATAGTTTGACTCCATTTTAACAACTACAAATCTAGACATGGTTGAAATACACTAATAGATAATGTTGGTTTCTCACCAAAATTCAGCACTACAATGAAACAAAGAAAAACTACAAAAATATCTACTTAATCAAGAAAATAAGAACACAAACATGCCATTAAATTCAAGAACTAAAATCAACAAACAATGTTAAATAACTCTTAAAATCAACTAATGACTAAAGATAAATAAGATAATTAAAGACTAAAAAACATGCATATGATAAAGAATTATCACATACCTATGAGTTTTACTCGTAAATTCATTTAGGTTAGAAATTAACTAAGCACTAGTAAGATAAAAAAAATATCTCAATTTCTTCTTCGCTTGGGGATTCACAATCAAAGTGAGAGTGAACACTGGCCTTTAGAGCCACATTAACTTGTTCCTCGTCTTAATTAGAAGATTCATCATAGCCATCCCATATTTCCATGGAACTATTCTTTTTCCCTCAAAATGCTTTCATTTTAGAGATTTCTTTCTCAAGCTTTGAACATTCTGATTTGAAGTGTCCAGGCCCTTTTCATTCGTAACGAATTATTTTCTTCTCTGAGTTCTCCTGTTTATCCCTAAAATATCTGGAATAAATGAAACCCAAGTTTGTCTAACTCTATCTTTTAAGCCTATTATCCTAAATGACCCACCTTCACCTTGACCTAATTACAACTCTTAAATTACTCTAAAGTGTATGTTCACTTTACATTGTGAATTTGTTTAGAAAATTTTCGAGCCTATGGTAGAATGATGCATGTTTTGGATTTGAGTGATCACCCTATTTAAACACTTGAGAGAAATTATGGTGAGAACGTAAAGAGAGAGTTGAACTTGATAAATGCATGTTAAATATATTATTTTAAATTGTTCTACTAATATGACTTTGAGATGTTACTTTGCAATTTTTGAATCAATTAGTTGTTTATGCTTTTAATTTCTTCATTAAACAGATATTTCTTGTAGTTTTTGTTCTATTTTATTAGTACAACTAATTAAATTGATCGTTTGAATGAAACATTACTACTAAATTTATGAAGTTATTCATACATTATATATATATATATATACTACAGAGAAGAAAAAACCATTGGCTATGCTGGCCTGAGAGAAGAAAGAGCTCACTTTGTTTTAAAAGGAAGAAACAAATGAGAGCCAAAGGAAGAAAGCCAGGAGGTCATAAAAAGAGATTGTTCAACTTGTGTAATTTTCTTAATTCTATGTATCTTTTATAGAACAATGTGGATAACTAGTTTATTCATTGATTAAGGATTAAATAAACTTTTTTAATCTACGTAATTTTTGTTTTTATATGCTATTTGTAAAATTAAAATGTATTTAATTATTCATATATTTTTGTTTTTAGTATTAAAATATTTTTTATATATAAACTATTTTAAAAATTGTATTTTTGATTATTTTAAGACTAATTAATTCTTAAAATAGTTTTATTTATTTTGTTTTAAAAACTGATATAAAATTTACTATTTTAAAAACTATCTTTAGAAAAATAAGAATTTTTCAATTTATTTTTATTACTAATATCTATATTATATTTAAAAACAGAATTTATAATGATTTATTTTTTTTATAAAACAGAATTTTATTAAAAAAAATTATATCTTAATAAAAAACAGATTTTTATTAATAAAACACTGAATTTAATTTAATTTTTTTTAAATAATAATTTTTTAACTATTAAGTAAAATAGGGTGGTCGTTTTGTGACTGATCGCCAGACTGCCGCCGTGGTGGCTGCCGCAGCACTGCCTCCGGCCACCACCGTTTTTAATTAATTTATTAATTAATAAATTAATTATTTATTTAAAAATAATAATAATAATAAACTGTCTTTTCAAAATAAATTAAAATTATTCTTTTAAATTACTTTTTAAAAACAGTAATTTTCTCTAAATTTTTAATATTTAAAAAAAATTATATTTAAAAATAATATAAAAAAGATTTTTATTAATATTTCATAAATAATATTTTTATAAAATAATAAATTAATTAATTTTAAAAATAATAAAAATTATTTTTTTATTTATTTCTACAATAACCGCTATTATTATTATGGTATATAATTGATTATAATATTAAAAAAGATTATTAAGTGGATTGGATGGATATTCATCCATTAATATGTGATGATGGATAGATTGGATAATTTTTATTTTTAGTGAATGGAATTGATTGGTTTTTTTAATAACTTATAGTGGATTATAAAGGATTATTTTGATTCATCTATTATAATCTAAATTCATATTCAATCTATCAAATTTGCCATTTCTAATTGCAGGCATATAAATCAATTATTTATAGAAATAAAAATAAAAATAATTCATATTTGTAGAACCAAAAAATATATTTAAATCTAATATCTATATAAATATATTTTTTTAGTCAGATAATAAATTTTACCATAATTAACTCACGAATTCGAATTTAAAACAAATTATCCAATTTTAAAATATCGATATTTATCAATTGAATTAGTATTTAAGGATATCTAATATCTATCTTTATCCACAATATTATAAAGTGAAATAGTTACCCGAAAATTTAAAGAAAAATGGGTCTCTTACATGTGTCGAAAATAAATTTGAGTTTTAGGGGGTTTGTGTGGGTAGAAGTATAACAAGTTAACAACATCTATTCACCTATGAAAGAGTCAAGGAGACGAGCAAACCATGTCGATAGAATTTCCATATGGACAGTTTTACCCTCGAGAGTTGTTTCTGCGAAAGTCACAGGCAAGTAGCCAAATAATTCCAACTACCATCCAACACATCTCTCACTCACTCTTTTCCTAATCCTTCCTTCCTTGTCTTCTATCAATACCCTCTCCTTCTCGGAAACACACCTCAATTAATTCTTCTCCCTTTTCAATTACTATATATACCTAATTCCCTTCTTCACAATTTCTAATTCATCTCTCTCAATTTCAGTACTTTCTTGCTTGCTTCAATTCTTTCACAATGACATCACAAAACCAACAGTCTCATTTCCATGATGACCTTCCTTTCATGGCCAACAAGCTTGGTGGAGATGGTCTAATAGATGAGCTGTGCAATGGGTTCAATCTTTTGAAGGATTCAGATAAAGGGCTCATCACTTTTGAAAGCCTGAAGAAGAATTCAGCTTTGTTGGGATTGCAAGGTTTCAGCGATGAAGATCTTCACTCTATGCTTATGGAAGGTGATTTTGATGGAGATGGGGCTCTTAATCAAATGGAATTCTGTGTTTTGATGTTTAGATTGAGCCCTGAACTTATGGAGGAATCTAAATTGTGGTTGGAAGAGGCCCTTCAACAATAACTTCAACATCATTTTTTTCTTTGCTCGTTACTCGTGGGAAGAAAATGAATGATAAATGACATTTTGTCCTTGTATATTCCTCATATAAATTCGATTATTATCCCCATACGGGTGCTTTAGTTAACAATGTGTGAGATGTGATTAAATATTTTTTTAATGATAAAAGATCATTTGACTTGGATACATATTATTCTGGTCTTTTTTCTTTTTCTTTTAAGAATATTATTCTGGTCTTGATTATACACAACCTCACATTTACTAAGAAATTTAGTCAATCAACGGCTCCTAGCATGGTTATAGGAAAATGGACATGAAGTAACCGACCTCACATTGGAATGAGAGTGACCTCAAAGATATTTAGGTATGAGAATCGACCTCACATTGGAATGAGAGTGATCTCAAAGATATTTAGGTATGAGATTGTATCGTTGAAGAATGGTCTATAAGATTTAATTGGTACAATTCATACCAACAAGATGCATTTTAGATTTGATAGTTCATAACTTAAGAACTTCTGGTTAAACATATTTGATTTGAAATACTTATGAAATGAGTGAACTTTTGAGAAGTGTATCTTATATGTTGGTTCACAAGACAATTAAGAAACCCTTAATAATTTATCCACCATAAATAAAACTACCAAACACTAGAAACCTATCCAAGACAGTAGATGACTACAAAGTTCTGTTATAATGACAAACAAAATTCTAATTGATTATGGCCAATACATGGTTCAAGAAGGTTTGCAAGGCTCCAAATTTAGGTGTCAACGAATCGAGAAGGTTTCCCTACTGTTAGTCCTAACAGCCTAACCACTTCAACAATATTTTCTCGCTCGGCGAATATAGTTTGAACTGACCCATCAATTGAATAAGTCTTTCATAGGTCTGATGTAGCTAGACGAATAACAAAATAGTCTATTGAGATCTAAATTTTAGAATCACTTTTGAATTGAGACAAACGTTCAAGGCACAGTGTCTCACAAAATTTGTAACTAAAATGATCCAGGAGTAACGAAGCCATACACCAAATGAATGATTCAACCAAGCATATTGGCAAGAATTCTAGTCACCATTTTCCATAAGGACACTTATTAAGAACCTAAATATAGAATAAATTTTTTTTTGAAAGTTGTGCATTTAATGCTTTGGAATTGTAAAAATTAGCATTTTCCACTCAAAAGTTCTTTACTATTTTCTTTTTTATCCTTAACAAATGCCATTAGAACACTTCATAGTACTAACTTTTTCATAAAACCATCCAAAATCTTCCTATACTCCGGCTATAGATCTATATCACACCTTGATGAATGCATAACAATTCAATCTATACTCCGGCTATAGATCTATATCACACCTTGATGAATGCATAACAATTCAATCTATAACTTGTTGGAAAGAGCGCTCCTGAATGCCTAACAATCCAATCAATAACTTGCTTGCAATGCTGAAAGAAACACTGTGATGGGATAATAAGAGTTATTATCATCACACTTAGGCATGGCAATGGAGCGGGGCGGGGGCGGATTTTGCCTCCTCTACCCCCGCACCCGACTAATTGGGGAGAACCCGCACCCGCCCCCATTTCATAGCGGGTGTAGAATTTAGACACCTACCTCCGCCCGCAACGGGTTTCGAGTTTCCCCGCCCGCACCCGCACCCATTCATATATATATATATAAAATTATAAATTTAAAAATCATATCTATTATAATTAAATAATAAAATAATTGTTTTTAGACAATTATAAAATAAAAACATATTTTCTATAGAGATAATATTATAATTTTTAATATTTTAAAAAATATTAAGTATATTCAATATATATATATGTATATAAAATTAAAAAATACATTAATATTACTTGCGGGGCGGGTTCGGGGTGGATATCACCACCCCCAAACCCGTCTCCGCCCCCGAATTTTAATTTCGGGGAAAATCCGCACCCGCACCCGCACCAAATCAAAGCGGGTTTTCCCCGCCCAAATCAAGCTGGTTTGGGTGGGTACTTGCGGGTGTGGATTATATTGCCATCCCTAATCACACTAATCAAGATAACATAAAAGGCCCTCTTGAAAGCAGCAACCAAAATCAGAATACTTTCAGAAACCATAAACACTAGTCAGTAAAAGGAAAGTTGTGGTTCAGAAGCAGAATCTGTTTCAGTTCTCCATGGAAGCTCAATTTTCATTTTGTGCATTTCATGCATTCCGTCCAGACACCAAGTCCCTTCTCAGCTAACAATTTAAGACAACATATATTCAAGTCTATAGCAGGTGACATAAAACTCAGTGCCAATTATGATTCATATATGGAAGATAACGAAATAGTTCAATCATCAATTTTACTCAATAGCCACGTGCATCAAAACTTTCATCAATAATTATATGGTATTATTTAACTGGCCTGATTGTCATTTAATACTAAATTATAGCTTCAATTTTGTACTTAGATGTCTAGTGAACTCATGACAAAAATAAAATAATCAACGAATCTTCTCTGGTATTGAAAGTAATCATTTGTCCAAAATTAGTTAATTTTATGGTCCTATCATTTGTTAATTGTTATTAATCATATAAGTAGTACACTATTTTGATAAATTAAGGAAACATGTGTTATGTTTAATTGAGAAATAGATCATGTGACTAAACAAATAAAAATAATTAAAAAAAATGAGCCACAATTTTGTTGAAACGAGCACCTGCAAATGGTAAAGATTCATAATTGGTTGTTGTTCGGTATGAATCTATTGAACCACTCGGACACATAGAGAGAGACACTTCTCACTTTATAAGTCGCCGGTTTTGCAAGGATGAGTTAGACACAATATAAACTCCAAGATGATATCATAGCCGACTCGATCCGGACACCCACCATTTATATACACACACAAAGCCCAATCCAACTCCCATATAATAAGACTTTATAAGAGAGACACTCATCACCTTACAAGCCGATTTTGTAGGAGTGAGTTAGACTCAATATAAAACCCAAGACTATACTTAGAGATACTAAGTGCATTAACCAATGTGGAAGACAATGGAATGAACAGTAGATGAGTCAATTTTGGCCAGTCAGACGAGGCACGTGCGCACTATATTTTGTATTTTCCCACTGATCAGCAAGTACAAGAAAAATAGATGGAGACTACACACCTAAATTAAAGTTGGATCTGACGAAGTTCTCAATCTTCCCGGAAGGGAAAAGGCATAGCAAACATGCTACGAATCCCTCAATCAAGCTTGCAAGCGAGTTTCAGTGATCGGAGGGTGAATAGATAGAATACCGGAATAGGTATTCCTATAGTGAGGTAAGCCGTGCTTTTCGGTAAGGGCTAATTCGAAGATCTTAGTGAATAGAGCACAGGACAGGGATCTCCTTGATCGAACTTTGAGCCACCCTGGACTTTGGCCAGTCCCCGATTCCCAGGGTTAGAGTATTCCCTATTATTTATAAGCCTACTCAGATCAGAACTAAACTAGTTGATTCTCTTTCGCCTATAACTCTAATTACAGAATCACTATATAAACTAAACGACGATGAAAAAGACAAACATTTATATATTATGTCAGGGGAGCTTCTATGATACATTCACAAATTGAAAGGTTTTGGTACATTTAATCTTTAAACTAATAAATTAACATTATTTTTATGAATCAATGAGCTATTTATTTACTTTTGTAATTTAGTAAAAATCATTTCATAAAAAAAAGCATGATTTCATTGTTTATAAACTTTATAATAATATTTTAAGTTTATCATAAAAATATTCAATATTCATTTGTCATGTGTAATAAAAATTCAAAAAAATATCCATAAATCTTAACTCAATCGACAAAACGCCGAAATTGTTATCGTGTCATCTTTTTATAAATAATATTTATTTATTATAATTATATAAATTATAAAAAATATTTTTTAAAAAATATTTAACTATTATTTTAAAAATCAATTGCACATGTACATATTGAATTGACTCGCAAAGAAATTCTAAAATTATAGATACATCTTCTAAAATAAATGTAAACAAAATTATAATTGAAAAGTTATATATTTTATCGTATTAAGATAGCAGCCACACAAATTTTCGAGAAGATTTTGATGTCGGCGATTATTCATTTAAAAATAATATAATTTGTTCCGACAAAAAATAAAATCGAAATTTTAGGCATACCCGTGTAAACTCGTCACAAGTGACGTCAAAGTTGAAAGGAAGCTAAAACAGATTGAGTCTGCAGCTTAAAGAAAAAGACGACTTCTTTAATGCCTCCCAAGTTGTGAATCTCCACACTTTCTTCTCTCTCAACTATAAGTGTAAGCTATCATATGAGAATAGACCATTAATTCTTTCAATTCTAACACCATTTAAACTAAGGGTAAGACGAATTCCAACATGTCCACGCTACCATCCCACCTCCTCGCCTATCCCTTCCCATCATCAGGTCACGTGATCCCCCTCATCGACTTTACAAAAAATCTAGTCTCTCGCGGCGTACACGTCACCATTTTAGTAACTCCATCAACCCAAAACCTAGTCCCCACCAACTTTTCCCCTCTTCTCCAAACCCTCCTTCTTCCCGCACCTCAATTCCCAAACCCGAACCAAAACTGGCTCGTCAGCGTCGTCTCTTTCATGCGCCAACATCATTACCCGATCCTCCTTGAGTGGGCTCAGTCCCAACCTTTACCCCCTTCAGCCATCATCTCTGACTTCTTCCTTGGCTGGACTCACCATCTCGCACGTGACCTCCACGTGCCACACTTAGTCTTCTCCCCTTCTGGCGCCTTCGCATTCTCCGTCACTGTCTCCTTGTGGCGCCTCTTACCTCAAAACGACAACCTGGAGGATCCCAATTTCGTCGTTTCGTTACCAAACCTTCCGAATTCTCCAGTTTACCCCTGGTGGCAAATCTCCCACTTGTTTAGAGACAAAAGAGGGGAACCAGATTGGGAGATCATAAAAAACGACTTTCTTCTTAATCTCGACGCTTGGGGCGTTGTTTTTAACTCTTTCGTTGATTTGGAAACAGATTACTTTGATCACTTGAAGAAAGAACTCGGGCACGAAAGAGTATGGGCCGTGGGCCCAGTTTTGCCGCTTGAATCCGGTCCAGAAGAAAGAGGTGGATCCAGCACCGTCTCATGCAACGATCTCACCGCGTGGCTCGACGCGCGCGACGACGGTTCAGTGGTTTATGTTTGCTTCGGAAGCCGAACGTTTCTCACGACTGCACAGATGGAAATACTGACAAGTGCCCTGGAGTTAAGTGGAGTCCAGTTCATATTATCGGTGAGAGGTCCCGATGTGCGACACGTGGCGCAAGATTGTGGTGGGATACCGAGTGGCTTCGCCGAACGGGTGAGGGATAAGGGGTTTGTGATTGAAGGATGGGCCCCGCAGTTGGTGATTTTGGGCCACCGTGCTGTTGGCACGTTTTTGACTCACTGCGGGTGGAACTCGGTGTTAGAAGGTTTGGTTTCTGGTGTGGTAATGCTGACGTGGCCGATGGGTGCGGATCAATATACGAACGCGAAGCTGTTGGTGGACCAGTTAGGTGTGGCGGTTCGAGTCGCAGAAGGGGAAGAGAAGGTTCCAGAAGCAAGCGAATTTGCGAAGAGAATAAAAGGGTCTCTTGGAAAGACGAAGGAGAGAGTGCGAGCTGAAGAGTTAAAAGATGCTGCCTTAGGTTCCATCAAGAAAAATGGAAGTTCCCAGAAACAGTTAGATGCATTGGTGAAGGAGCTCAATGAAGTTAAGAATTACCAATGATGTAAGATTTGAGTGTTTAAAAATAAATTGACTTACAGGTTCAATAAGTCAAAATTAAGTGAAAGGGGATTAGATTCAAAATCTTTGCAATGTGGGAATGAGAAATACAAAAATAAGGAAAGAAATAGGGCCATGCATTTGGACAGACCAGACCAAGTCAACCTGGATCAACCAAAAAACCGTTTTGTGTTGAACAAATGAGTGTGAACGGTTCATTTTGATTTTGCAAAATAGCAAAGGGTTTAAAAAATTTGAATACCAAGTAAAAGTAAAATCATATATAACCTATTTTATCTATAACCTAATTTTCAAAATATTTGGTTAATTTTGCAGTATAGATATTTTGATGTTTTTAAATATTTTAGGATAAATTTTATGATTTTGATATTCTCATTAAATGCATGTTTATATATATTATATGTTAAAAAATAGTGAAAATAAATTACACAATACTCTCTAATCACTATTATAAATAAAAAAAAATCTGAAGTTTTAGTCATTATAATAAGTAGAAGTTAATTATTTTGATTCGTCTAACGGTCTTATATCTAATACATCTTTCATTTAATGCAAAATAATTAATATTAATAGTTAAATATTTGATATTAAGAAAAACAATTTAGAAAGTTTAACTTGTTACTTTTTAGAAAAATTAAGTTTGTGTATTTTTTTAAAAAAGAATATGGTGATCCATCACTAATAATTAAACTAAAAAAATGTGGATAATTCAGTAACTTGAAAATGACAAGTATGATCTAACCTAATTCAGAGATGTAACAAACGATTTTTTACTAGACTCAATTCATTATTTCCTTCGCAGTTTTTATTTTAATTTTGGTCAAATCAAACCAAGATCGACTCATATACAACCCTAAAAAGAAGAGAAAAAATGTGAATAATACAACCCTAAAAAGAAGAGAAAAAATGTGAATAAAACAAATGTGATTAATTAGTTGCATGCATAAGATGAATGGCGAACTTCTTGAGAGGTTAGAAGAGTTTGCACACAATTAAGTCACATTCACAAAAATAAAATAAAAGGTACAAAGAGGAAATAATTAAATAATATTTATTCTTTAAATAATTAAATTATATGTATTTTTATATATGTATATGTCCAAATCTTATAACCCCACTCAAGGATTTTCCACATCAATGATAGTGCAACAATTAGGTTATCCCTTCTCATAACTCAATGGTACTTCGTCCAATTATAAGTCTCTATATATATACATGAAGCATGAACTCCTATACGAACACTTGATAGGATACATATACGAATACGTCGATGCTATCAATGTATAAAATATTAGATACTGATATTGATACACATTTATTTATTTATTATAATTAAATAAAATATGAATATTATTTATAAAAATATCTAAATTTGATATCTTTAACTCTCTATCATACTTGTGACAGTTTGAGATGTGTCAAAGAAGTGTCTAAAGTGTGTCAAAACAAAGAAAATATATCTTTTTTATCTGTTACTTGTCTGAGTTCATAGACAGTGTCGTGTGAGTATTGTACAACTGTCGACACTGACACATGTCGAACACGATGACACGTTTAATCTCAAAGGTGTCCATGCTTCAACGGTCTCTATTGTTTTTATTCTACATTTATTAAAAAAAAAATTAGTGAATTTAATGTGTTAATTTTATATGTAGAAGTTAATTAAATACTCTTATACATGAATGTATTCAATTTGATTTTTCTTTTTTCAAGATAAATTAATAGTGTTAAGGATATATTAGTACTTCCTCCGTACCATAATAATTGACTATTTGTCAAAAAAAATTGTCTCAAAATAATTGACCATTCCAATTTTCGATGCACTTTTTTTTTCATTGTATCTTTTAATTAATAATATTTGCATAATTTTTGAGAGAAATTCTTCGATGGTCACTCCACTAACAACTCAGGCATTGGGCACACCCAATTAAAACTTGACAAGTAATTAAAAATAAATCAGGTTGTCAAGTAAATTAAATAAAAAAAAAAGCCCACAACCACCTAAGAAAATCGTTAAGAACACATTCTCCTATAATTTGCCGTGACAAAAAGTGTGCAATCCCAGTTGTTTTACTCTCCCATGTTCCACCAGTGATCGACAAGAGTTCTCCAATTATTATAGGAAAATTATGGAGATTAATTGTTAGTCCAAAAGTGGTTTTAGTCAAAATCCTCTGACTAATGTTTTGATGATAACAAAAATAAACAAATAAAGAAAAAAAAATATCCCCTAACTATATTTGCTAAGTGTGCAGATTAAGTTAGATGACAAAAAGTTATATTAATGACTATCTATTTTAAGGTACCATAAATTACAAGTAAATTAGAGATAATAATCTAAGTTCTTTAAACACAAAGAATATTATCACCTAATAAAAAAGTAACTATGTCTACTAATGGAGCAAATCGTAATATAGCAATAAGACGTATTGCATTATGCAGTTCAAAGTTAAACGTTACAAAGTATGTGTGCTGATATAAGTTATATCCTCTAGTGTTTGGGTAGAAACAAAAGAACAACAAATCTCTGCTTCACTCCGTTTGTCTAATTATGATGCAAACGCTCTGACATGTGCCTCTAGTGACGTAATCGACGCTTTGTCTTGGCTGACATCGATAATGCAAGCAGCTGACTTTGAAAAATACATAATATGTTATGTTTCAGTTGCCTCTGTTGAACTCATCTATGCTATGTTCGTTTGCCTTTGATAAACTTGACAAGCAAGTGATTATCTGACTCTAATAATGACATCATCACTTCAAGCATCTGATCGTCTAACTCTGATTTATGTTATATGCTCTGAATGAAGTCAGCGCTTTGATGAAAGTCAATGCTCCAAAAAAGACAAAGCATTTGCGCATCCTTTAATGAACATCCTGAATCTGCTACTTGTCTGAAAGTCTTTAAGACATGCTCTGATCATAGTATCCTCTACTTCCTTGTTCTCCGATGGTAATATCCTCAATGAACACTTCTTCTCTCTATTTAAGAAGAACCCACTCATCCCATTAGGTGTGCGAGAGAGAGAGAATGAAAAAGGCAATGTGCTAAGAAGAAATTTTGAGAAAGCTAAGAACACGTCAAAAGAAAAAGATGTATGAAATATCCTTTCAATAACCTTCCATTGTAAATTGATCATACACACCTAAATGAAGGCTATTGGGAACCACTAACCTACTAGCTACATCTAGCTATCCTCATTGGACTGACGGTCAAAACCATGACTATGTTATCCCTTCAACGCCATCTTGAACTCTGCATAACCAATGAGTGAGAATAATATGTTGAATGATTATGTTTGTGTATTATCAACTAAATGATGTTAAAATAAAAAAATATGGTTTTGAATTGTGTGAGGGAAACAAATATTGTCCAAAAACATGTTTTAAAACGGGTCATAACGACTCAGATTGCAGGAACCGAGTAAGGAAGATAACCTTTCAATATGAGATTACCACATGCAGATGTGACGTGTGTTTTAGTCTTTTTTGATTTTTTTTTTCATTTTCAATAAACATGTTATATCTAATTTTATATGTTAAGTATTTAAATAATCATCATAATGTCATAATTTTATGCAGAATTTTTTTTATTTACGTATAATATTATTACTCTCTTTGTATGGTTTGTACTCTCCCTCGTGATGCATATTTATACACTGAATTAATTTATTTTTGCATATATCTATTGGTAACCTTAATTAAGTTGTTATGTTGTGTTTTATATATTCTCATGTAATCTGAAATATTGAAAATTAATAATTGAATTAGTTTGATTCTTTGGCATGGTTGTGTACTCGTCTATCGTGAAACCAATTGTGAATAGTTGCATTAGGAATTATATTAATATTGCACTTACCCTAACAGTGTGTCTTTGATGATATGATTCCTGATCTTTGTAAAATTATGGAGTACTATAAACTTAGAATTTCAATACGCTATTGGTGTTAACATTAAGGATGTAATTTTTAATCATGATGGGATTTTGATTATGCGTAGTTATTCGAGAACCTTTGGTGGGATTACAATGGTATGGTATTTTATATATGTCAGCATGCTTGATAAGTTCTTTTGTGATGCCTTATTGTTCAGCATTGCCTACGCAAATGAATGCCTTAACAAGACTAATTGGGACATATTATGATGACAGAGTTGAGTCTATGAAACTTTTCCTTAGTGTAACTAACGTAGACATGAATTCCACTAAGGATGACCATGCCAAACCCATTGACATATCTTCTTTTGCCAATAAGTTAAAGTATGAGAAGTGGGTACACTTAAACAAATTTTGTTTGATGACTATGAAGTAAATTATTGAAAAGAAAATCAAAGAAAGCATTCATGATATTGAAAATGCTAAGGAATTTTCTGCAGCTGTTGGTGAGAAATTTAGGAAGTTTGATAAGGCTGAGAAGTTGAAATATTTGTCCTTGTTAGGAAAGACTAAGTATGATGGAGTTGGAGGTGCTCGTGAACATGTCATGAAGCTAGTGAATTAGACAACAAGTTAAAAGCAATGAAACTAGCGTTGAGAGATAGCTTTCTCATTTGGCAAATTTTTTTAATCTATTTCATTTCAATTTATTGTATTGAGGACTTCCTATGATGCTCAACATAATGAATGGAGCATCAATGATATGATATCAATTCTTTCTCAAAAGGATGAGATTATGAAAAAGGTAAAGTTTCATAATGGGAAACTTGCCTCTCAAATCGGTACCAACAAGAAGAAGTTCTATGAGAACAAAGTCAAGAAGTTCCAGTTTAAGAAGAAGGGGCTGAAATTTTAGGTCAATACTCTTGTCAATGTTTTGGTCAACCTACTAGTAAAAAATATGGAGAAATTTCTGATATGCTCAAATACAAGTTCAATGGAAAGTGTAAGTTTTGTGACATTTTTTGGTACACAAGCAAGCAAATTATTGGAGGTTCATAAATTGGCTTGAGAAGAAGGAAGGAATTAGAAGCATAAGGAAACCAAATGAGAGAGAGATGAAGATCACAATTGAGAACGAAATTACTGTGGAAGTTGAGCGTATAAGAGTTGTTTCCCTTACGTTTTGAATAATACTTTTTATCTTTCTTCCATGAGAAGGAGTTTTATTTCGATTTATGTATTGGATAACTGTGGCTAGTCTTTCCACTTTGGTAATAATTTTTTTACTTTATAATACATTTTTTGTTGTTATTGGATCTAGAATTTGGCATGATGATTTTTGTATGTTAGATGTGAGTATCTTTAGGTCTCTAATCATATATTGAGCATATTCCCTAAAGAGCTTATGGGTGTCAGATCCCTAACTAAATATTTGACTCTTCTTTTGGCCATGCAACTCATATGGGAGGTGAGATCTTTTGATGTCTTGAGTTAGTGGGAGTTTATATATTGTATTTTAAGACAACAATGTATTTTGTTGCTATACTTTCATATATCTTTTTTGAGATAGATGACTACATTACCATGTTGTTTGCCATATAATGTGCATTTTTTGTTGATTTATGATTTGGTACAATGTTGAGATATATTTGGATTCAATTTTATTGTGTTGTGTAATATATATTGTTAAATCTTATCAAGCATCTTTTGTGGATGCTAGGGCCATTATTTTTGTAACCATGTGATTAATCAATTTTGAACGTGTTTCCATATTCCACATCTTAAGTCGTTGTTAGATCACCAAGATATGAGTGTATGATGTATATGATATTAATTTTCCTATGCGAATGATTTTCTATATCACTATGGCGCTTATGATCTTGTTTTGTACCATTTGTTGAATGTGCTTGTTCAATATGTTACATCTTGTTGTGGCCACATTTGTGTAATTAATCTCAAGTATAGTGTTATCTAACTAATGTTGTCTAACTGGGAGATCGTTGGATTATTTTATTTTAGACTAACATAGTCAGATTAATTTTTGTCAAATACTCATATAAGTTATATGTCAAAATATTATAATGTAGGCTTAATTGCAGTTTTGGTCCCCCTATTTTAGCTGAATCACGAAAATAGTCCTCTAATTTTATTTCTCTCCAGTTTTGGTCCCCAAACAGAATTTTGGTCCAAAACTTGATGAAGTGTCATTTTTTTTTAAGCCACACCATACCATTTATGATCATAGATTTCAGATACAATTGCTGCATCACGAGATCTTAAGGCATTGTGTGGCTTAAATAAGCGCAAAAAAATGACATTTTATCAAATTTTGGACCAAAATTCTGTTTGGGGATCAAAATTGGAGAGAAATAAAATGGAGGAACTATTTTTGTGATTCAGCTAAAATAGGGGGACCAAAACTGCAATTAAGCCTATAATGTATTGTTGTTGTTACCCCCAATTATGTGATCACTATTAGTGGATTTATTGGGATTATTATTATGAGGCACTTATGATAGTGGTGTATGTGAGTCCCTTTGTCTATTACAGTTGTAGGAGAGACCCCTATCTCTTTCCACTATATAAATGTAGTTGTCTTATTGATACTACACACATTTTCATCGCTCGTGAATAGAGATATTTTCTCTCCTCTTTCACACACAAGTTAAAAATGTTGTAAGCTTTTGATCATGGATTCATTACCATATGTATGTTCAAGTAATTTTAAATATCTATATTTGTATCTAGAGTTATTGTATGTTTATGTTACAATTTAGAATTTGAAATTGTATTGATCGAGTTTATCAATTTTTTTCATTAAATTCTTTAATTCCTCTAACCTTTAACCAACTAAATTTCACCAAATTAAAATCAAATTCAATTTTACATAATCAATTCATTCAAAAGAAATTTTTATCACAGTAGAATAAAAAAATACTTAATAATTTAATTAGCTAGAGGATGAATGATCCTTTTCTGTCATTATAATTAATTATTCTTAAGCTTTTTACCTTTAATAAAAAGACTCCACTTCCACTCTTAGTGTAATTATTGCAGCTGAGTTGGTGGGGATGCATAAGTTAATAAGTTAATATTTTCAAAAGCGTAACACTTTCTTTTCAAAAAACTTAATGAAACATCAAGGGTTATCTTCAATAACCTCAAGATTCTATCAAACCAATCTAAATCACTTTAACATTATAAGATCAAAACTTTTCAAAATAAAAATATTGAAATACTTTAAATGTTTCTCTAAATCTTTTCTAAGGAAATCTTTTATGACCTCATTTTATTTATCAAAAATTTTCAAGTACCTAAATTCAATTTCTTACAAAAATCATAACACAAGTTCTTAAATAAATAGAAAAATAATCAAATATTTCACATAATTACTTGATTATATTCAAAAACATGAGTACTACATTCAACAAATGTTTGGTTATGAAATCAATTTGTGACATAAAAAAACTTCAACAATTTATACAAAAGAAAAAAGTTTAACACTTTAACAAACCATAAGTTTTAGAAGTCATATTTCCTTTCAAACTTCAACCATTTTCAAAATATACAAGATAAAGTAATGAAATTTTAGCTTTCCCTTCAATACACATGCCTACGGCATTGTTAGTAAAATGAGAGGTGGACTGTGATGGATTATTTTGATCTATGGACTCAGTTATTAAAGGACAAACGAAGGTGTCTTAAGTCTTAGTTGAACTGGAAAATGCCGATATCGTTATGTTAAATGTCTTGTCCCACGTTCAAACTGAGACTTGTGTAAATTAATTATGGTAGAAACTATGTTCAG
Source organism: Cicer chorassanicum (assembly GCA_037974735.1). Classification (NCBI taxonomy): domain Eukaryota; kingdom Viridiplantae; phylum Streptophyta; class Magnoliopsida; order Fabales; family Fabaceae; genus Cicer; species Cicer chorassanicum. The sequence goes on from JBBPBP010000004.1 coordinate 26,174,505, forward strand.
TCGATCTTAATCCAATGGAGTGAACTTGAACACCAAGTCATAATATGAGTGGAGTAAGTGAAAAGTATCACAACCCTACTCTGAGTGGAGGAGGTTAGGAGGAAATCTCTTAGGAAATTCAACTATATAAGTTAAGAGGAAACAAACACGGAAATGAGGAATTCATTCGGTAAACACTTGTCCTAAATACCTCAACAAGCCCTTAAGTTTCTATTCAGAAACATTTGACACCCACTGTAGGGCCGCAGTAAAACTTTTCCTCGACCACACAGCAACCGCTTGAATTCCATTGTCAATTCTTTTAATTCTTGATCTTCGATTTGTTGTTTTCCAGTTTCACGTCTTGATACAGTATCAATAAATCTCAATGAAGATAGGTTTGACATATATACATCGCTCAACATGGCTATAAATCCACGATCTCAAAGGATTCTAAAAAAAAAAAAAAACTCATGCTCTGTTTAAACACCATAGGGGTCAGGTTCTTTTTTAATTTCCTTTGCTTTTTATAAACTGTATTTTACAACCAGAAATTTCATTAATGTGAAGTTTAATGTATCTTTTAATTATACTGTTTTCAAATTTGGGTTTGTTTTGTTTTCCAAAGAATATGTTACATTATCACTTATACGCACTATGATTCCACCCTTATTTGAACATATTGTTTATGCTTTGCATTTGATATACATTTGGTTTGGCACAATACTGGTTTTTAAACTGTAAATATTGCATCTGGAACACCGTTGATTAATTCATAACATATACAGTTACACCTTTGCATGTCCCTTTTGTTAATAATGCAATTATGCAACCCCCTAAAAAAAATCTAGATATATCTCCTGATATATATATATATATATCTCAAGTTAATAAAGTATATGGATTAACATTGGTAATTGGCAACAAATGGATCCACAATTGCAGAGAAGATAGCTAATATAATAGAGATGAAGGGAGAATGTAGAATTTTGTCGGAAGAAGAGATAAAGACTAAAAGAGAAGCCTCAATTCAGTTGTTTGATTTATCGAAATTAAATTGTAGCATTTTGTGGCAAAAATCTCAAATGAGGTGGCTTCGAGACGGAGATGCAAATTCAAAATTCTTTCATTGGTGTGTGCTTCAAAGGAGAAAGGTGAATTAGTTAACCTGCATTGAGGTGAATGGCGAAAGATTAGAGGAAGTAGAAGATATTAAACAAGCAATATTCGAACATTATTGGGGGATCTTATAGGAAGTGAACTTGAATAGGCCTTTGCTGCAATCTTTCAGGTTTATACGCAAAGGTGAGAACGACAATTTGGAACTTACGCAAATTTTTCAGAGGCTGAAATTAAGCAAGCGGTGTGAGATTGTGAAAGTTTGGACCCGAATGTGGTTAACTTAGATTTTCTAAAAGAATTTTGGGAGGTGCTTAAGGATGATTTCTTGAGATTTATCCACGAATTTCACTCATATGGGCGGATTGTGTAAGGGGCTAACAACACTTTCATAACTCTGATAACCCGACGAAACTGATGAAATTTTGACAGATTTCTTTGGATGGATGTATGAATAAAGTTCTCCAAAATTTTAGCGAATAGACTAAAATCGCTAATATAAGGAGTAATCTTAGAAGCACAATTTGCATTCTTCGGTGGAAGACAAATGGTCGACGGAATCTTAATTGCAAACAAGATTGTCGACGAGGTGAAAAGGAGGAAAAGTGAAGCTTTATTGTTTAAGGTAGATTTCGAAAAAATATATGATTCAGTGAATTATCTTGACTTTGTGATGGAGAAAATGGGGTTCCATTCTAAATGGAGATTCTGGATTTCAGAATGGCTTCTCTGTGTCAGTGTTGGTAAATGGAAGTCCAACCCTACAGTTTATGGCATGCAGAGGACTTCGACAAGAAGATCCCTTGTCTCCGTTTCTCTTCTTCTTAGGTTCAAAAGGTTTGAACGTGATGATATCCAAATCAGTGCAACTGAACCAGTTTGAAGGATATAAGTTCAGTGTAGACGGGTTGAAAACGTCGCACCCGCAATATGCGAATAACACTATAATTGTGGGAAGAAATTGGAAAAATGTATAGAATATTAAGGCAATTTTGCAAGTGTTAGAATTGGTGTCCTTATTAGTGGATATTAACATTCAACAATCGTGGCTGGTTGAGGCTTCCTCGGTTTTGAATTGCAAAGTGGGTAGTGTAGCTTTCAAATACTTGGGCTTACCAATTGGAAGCGACCCTAGAAGAGAGGGGATGTGGAAACCAATATTAGATACTGTGAGGAAGAGGTTGTTCAGCTGGAATAATAAACATTTTTCTATTGGTGGAAGAATTGTTGTCTTGAAATCTGTCATGTATGCTCTACCTGTTTACTTTATTTCCTTTTTCAAGGCTCCGCTCCGTCAGGTATAATTTCCAAACTTGATACTCTTTATAATAACTTTTTGTGGGGTGGGGGAGTAGAATCTAGGAAAATAAAATGGGTTCAATGGGAAAAAGTTTGCCTGCGAAGAGAGGAGGGGGTTTAGGGAAATGGCAATAGAGAATTTGTAATGTGAATTTGAAACGCCCCGTTCGTTTTTTTTTTTAAAAAATAAATAAATAATAATTCAATAATAATATTAATATATTATATTATTAAAACCAACACCAACTCTACTTTTTTTTTTTTTTTTCATCTCACTTTTTCCTCCTTTTTTTCTCCTATTTCTTCTCTCCCTCTCGGCAACCCTCACCCCATTGTTCACATTTATTTTTTTTGCTTTCTTTTTCTTTTCATCATCTTTAATCTCACTCTCTCATTTCTCTTTCTCTCACGGTATCCCCTCCCACATTTCCCCCTTTGTCATTTTTTTTTCTTTTCTTCTTCATCCTCTTTCTATCTCTTAAAATCACAAGCAAGCTTCCTCATTTTTTTTTAACAAGTTCTTGGGTATAATTTTTGGCTTAGGGTTTGGGCTCTAAGGAAGGAGAAGGGTACCAATTTATTGAGAGTTGTTATCGAGACTATTTGAGGTAAATCACAACTCTTATGTTAATAAATCTCTAGGAAATGTAGTTTTGCTTCAAAATCTTATTTTGTGCTTAGAGTAGATTTAATGAATTTTTATGGTTTCCTAGAGTTAGCTAAACTTTAGAATAAATTTTTTCTAAAGTCTTAAGAATATTTTTGATACTCAGATTTGTCAGCTGATGTCCTGCCGGCTACTCTGGGAGTTGTTGGAGAACAAACGATTCTCCGTAGTTGTGAGTTGACGACAGTTATCTTCATTTATTTTTTACGCTATAATTATTATTTTACTCGTTTTCTATGTTAAAATATTTATTTAAAAATTTAGAAAACACAACCTTTGAAATTTTATCTCGACTTCGTCATTTATTTATTTTAATGCTCTTTATTATATAATATGTTATTAATTCGATATACGTATGCGTTAAAAGTATTTAAATTGTGAACTGTTAAGCGATTGAATATATTTTCCGTGAATTACGATGAATTGAAAGATGATTTTAAATACGTGTTTTGGGAAATGGTTGCTATGATTATTAAATCTTTAATGGCGTTAGGTGCACCTAATTACCTCGTTTTGATTAGGGAGAGTTACCCGTTAGATGGAGTCGCCCCTATGTTAAATGTCATCTGTAGGAGGAGAGGGCTATCAACGAGATGTAAGCTCCCTAATTGATGTGTGGTGATGTGTTGCGGGATTGGGAGGAGAGGGCTATCCGTTAGATGGAGCCACCCCTAAAAGAAAGGCCACCCTTAGGAGGAAAGGGATATCAATGAGATGAAGCCACCTCTTGGTTCTCAATAATTATTATTTTTACTTGTTTGATCTTCTATGATGATTTTAATGTTATTCATTTTGATTTCGCTTCACTATTAATTGGATTTTTAATATTTTTATCCGAACGGTTAAATTATAAATTTAGATGATTTTATTATGTGTATACCATAATAGTCTCAAGGTTGTAAAACAGTTATTCGTGCCTTTTTGTGTTTCCCTTCTAGTTGATGGTGATTGTTGTCTGCTCACTAAGTCTTTGTGACTTACTCCTTCATGTTGTTTATTTTTTTTCATATTCACAGGCAGCTGAGTAGTAAGCTGATAGTAGGCTCAAGTCTCGGTCGTATTTTGTTTTGGTAGGCCTCTTTGATCGAGGACCATTTTTTATAAAGTCTGTTGAGTCATAATGTATTTTGCAGCTATTGGAGTTTAGATAGTCTTTTGGGTAATGTACTAAATGTTTAGATTATGTTGTTTGAATTTGGCTGAATTTGAAGTTTAAACAGGGATTTTGTAAATTTGGAAATGTTGAAATTACAGAGGATACTCTGTCGAAATTTCATGAAATTTTTTATATATATATTGTAAAATACATGTTTTTGATGATACAAAAGACTAATGATGATCATGCTCAAAACGACAAGCTCAAAAAGAAGAAGTCTCCAAGAAGTCTCCAAAACATTCTATTAAAATCAAAATGGTTTATGTAAAGGTATATGATACAACCCATAGTTCAAATACAAAGAGAACCTTACATTTTTTGCATATGCATACACAATATTTTCAAAAGTCCAAAATAATATTTTCAAAGTGTTAGAATTTATATTTTTGACAAAATACAACAATGTAGTCGAATACAACACATGTGTATTCGGATACAAATGAAAATTGCTAAGTCAGTAGCAAAAACATCTCATCTGTATTCGACTACAACCAAAGTGTATTCGAATACATATGAACATTTGCTAAGTCAGTAGCAAAACCATCTCATTTGTATTCGACTACATCCTGATGTATTCGAATACAGATGAAAAATTGTTAAGTCAATAGCTAAAACCCTTCATCTGTATTCAACTACATAAAAGTGTATTTGGCTACGCAGTGATAAATTTGAACGTTGCAGCGAGGTGTATACGAATACAGATACTTTGTAATCGAATACAACTGGAAGCAATGCAATTTTTCAGTTCTGAATCCAATCTAAAACATTGCAATTCTTCCTGAAACCTCTTGGATCAATGGCCACGAATCTGAAGAGATGTTTGTGGACTATAAATATGTCATAACTTCATATTCAAAAACATCAATCCTACTACACAACTTCAAAGACTTTGAACAAACTTTTCTGAATTTTTCTCAAAGTCATTTTCATAAATTCAAGTACTTGCATATCATTTTCATATCCTTAAGGTTCTCAACGTACTTGAATCGATCTTGGATTGTTATCATTCTACCTCTTTCTTACTCCTATATTCTTATCAAAATAACAAGTGTTTGTGAAAGAAAGTTGTACTTTCTTTAAGTGTTATATCTAAGATAGTAGTGTTCTATCATAGAAAGTTTGTTAGAAGATTGTAACAAAGGTCCTAAGGTGAGGACTTGTACATATTCGGACAAATAGTGAAGGAAATCTCTTGTGGTGAGCAAGAGGACTGGATGTACCCTTGGTTATAAGGGGAACCAGGATAAATCTGCTGTGTTCATTTACTTACTGCTATTTACTTCTTCATCTACCATCATTAAGCGCAAAAATCAATCACTAAAATTCTGAAAACTGCTAAAATACCCAAACACCTAATTCACCCCCCCTCTTAGGTGCACATCTGATCTTACAATTGGCATCAGAGCAGGTTCAAGGTAACTTACTCCTAGATCAAATAACTCATAGCTTCCGCACAACCAGTTTTTAGAGACGGTGGCAGCAGTAACAAACCACCATATTTCGTTGGTGAACATTATGATTTCTGGAAGATACGCATGCAAGCATATCTTGAGGCACAAGGAGACGAAATATGGGATGTTGTTGAAAATGGCCCCTATATCCCAACAACAGTTATAAATAACAAAGAAGAAATCAAGATAAAGAATTACTGGACCAATGACGATAAAAAGAAAGTGCTATTTGACAAAAAGGCTAAAAACATTCTACAATCAGCATTAGGTATGGATGAATTTTTCCGCATATCTCATTGTAAAACAAACAAGGAAATATGGGACACATTGGAAGTAACCCATGAAGGCACCATAGAGGTAAAAAGATCCAAACTTAATACACTTTCTCAAGAATATGAATTATTTCGTATGCAGCCTGGAGAATCTATATTAGACATGCAGAAACGATTCTCCCACTTAACAAATCACTTGACAGCCCTTGGAAAAGTTTTCTCCAACGATGAACTGAATCTGAAAGTATTAAGGTCACTAACTAGGGCATGGCAACCAAAGGTGACAACGATATCAGAAAAGAAGAGTTTATCCAAAATGTCACTTTCTGTATTATTTGGAAAACTACAAGAACATGAAATAGAACTTGGACGATTAGAGCAAAATGAAACCCAAGAAAAGAAGAGCAAAAACATTGCTCTAAAGATCGAATCAAAGGAAGTAGTCAAAGACGAAATTTCTGATGAAGACGAAAACATTAGCTTCCTTGTCAAGAAATTCGGTAAATTTCTTAAAAATAACAGAAGTTTCAAAAAGAAGAATTTCAGAAAGAAAGATAGCGCTACTACCAATCAAAATTTCACATGCTTTGAATGTGGGAAACAAGGACATATCAAAGCAGATTGCCCAGATCTCATCAAGAAGAATGCCGGTAAAAGAAAAGACTTCAAGAAAGCATATATAGCATGGGAAGATAACGATATAAGTTCATCATCAGAAATTGAAAGTGATGAATGTGCTAATGTTGCACTAATGGCTTCACATCATTCAGATGACGAAGAGGTTAGTAACTTAAACACTCCTCATTATAATCATGAATTAGTCATAGAATACAATGAAGCACAAAATGCAATAAAGGAACTTCTTGTTGAATGTAAAAATCTGCTTAAACAAGTATCAACACAAAAGAAAGAAATTTCATGTCTTAAAGAAAAAATTGATATTATGGAAAAAGATGCTGAAAAATCAAAACAGAATTTTACATGCAACAAATGTGATTCCCTTTCATTTAAAATTGTTCAACTAAATAGAGTGATTGAAAGATATGAAAAAGGACATATAGGATTGGAAAATGTTCTAAACATGCAAAGATATTCAAACGATAAAAGTGGTCTTGGATTTTCTAAATTTGACAAACCAAGCACAAATAAGACCATTTTTGTCAAATCAAGTACTCAAACAAATCAAAGAAATATTACAATTTTACAAAAAGATCATTCGTATAAGGAAAGAATTACTAAAAATAAACTTCATACATATACTAGTAAAATTCCTACTTGCTCATATTGTGGTATTTATGGACACACACCCAATACTTGTCATGTAAGAAACATTAGCATTCCTAAAGGGCATTGCATATGAGTCAAGAAAGGTACTAACCCCTAAGGACCCAAAGCACTTTGGGTACCTAATAAAATTTGACTTCAATTTTGCAGGGATGCACACAAAGTACTTCAAATTTGTGGTACTTAGATAGTGGGTGCTCCAAACACATGACGGGTGACATAACAAAATTTTCAGCTTTGACCCTTGAATCAAAAGGATATGTAGTATATGGAGATAATAATAAAGGAAAAATCCTAGGTATTGGAAAAGTTGGAACAACACATTCTCCGTCAATTGAAGATGTTCTGTATGTTGAAGGCCTAAAGCATAATCTCATAAGCATTAGCCAGCTATGTGACAAAGGACACAAGATAGTCTTCAACAAAGAAGAGTGCATCATTCAAAATGCAGCAACAAGTGAAATTCAATTTATCGGTAAACGTTTCAAGAATATTTTTATACTCAATTTTGACGATTTATCCTTGAAAATGAAATGTCATTTGGTAAGCGACAACAATGATGCATGGCTATGGCATAAAAGAATTGCACATATCCACATGGATCATTTAAACAAACTGGTCAAGCATGATCTTGTTGTTGGATTACCAAAAATAAAATTTGTCAAGGATAAATTATGTGACGCTTGTCAAAAAGGTAAACAAACAAAAACTTCCTTCAAAGCTATAAATGTTATATCAACTACCAGACCACTTCAATTAATACACATGGATTTGTTTGGTCCATCAAGAACTAAGAGTCTTGGTGGAAATTCATATGGACTAGTGATTGTTGATGACTTTTCAAGGTACACATGGACCTTGTTTTTGGCAAGTAAAAACGAAGCCTTCAAAGCATTTAAAAATTATGCCAAGCTAGTCCAAAATGAACAATCATCCAAAATTGTATCAATTAGAAGTGATCATGGAAGAGAATTTCAAAATACCTTATTTGAAGAATTCTGTGAGGAATTTTCCACAATTTTTCTGCACCTAGAACACCTCAACAAAATGGGGTTGTTGAGAGAAAGAACATGTCCTTGGTAGAACTTGCAAGAACTATGTTAAGTGATTCAAATCTACCAAAGTATTTTTGGGCAGATGCCGTAAACACGGCATGCTATGTTACTAACAGAGTAGACATTCGGCCAATTCTTAAAAAGACTCCTTATGAACTCTACAAAGGCAGAAAGCCCAATATCTCTCACTTCCACATCTTTGGATGCAAGTGCTTTGTGTTAAATAACGGAAAAGACAATCTTGGAAAATTCGATGAAAAAGCAGATGAAGGTATATTTATTGGTTATGCATTATCTAGTAAAACATTTAGAATTTTCAATAAAAGAACCTTAATTGTAGAAGAATCAATACATGTAACTTTTGATGAAACTAACCCCTTGAAAGAGGACAAAGTTATCTCTTATGATGAGGATGATATTGAAAGTAATGATCCAAGTAAAGAAGATCAAATTGATCAACCGAGTCAAGACAATGAAGTCATCATTGAAAAGGAAAATGATAAACTCCCAAAGGAATGGAGAACCCATCGAGATCATCCAATTGATAACATTATTAGTGATATCAACAAAGGAGTTACAACCAAACTTAAACTACAAGATGCATGCTTAAACATGGCTTTTGTTTCCCAAATCGAACCTTCCAAAATTGCTGAAGCACTAAAAGATGATCAATGGATACTTGCAATGCAAGAAGAACTTAACCAATTCGAAAGAAACGAAGTTTGGGAACTTGTTCCTAATTTAGGAAATAAACACATAATTGGTACAAAATGGATATTTAAACATAAACTTGACGAAAATGGTATAGTTGTTCGCAACAAAGCAAGATTGGTCGCCCAAGGATATAATCAAGAAGAAGGAATTGATTTTGACGAAACATCTGCCCCGGTCGCAAGGTTAGAGGCAATACGTTTACTACTTGCTTATGCCTGTTCTATGAACTTTGAATTATTTCAGATGGATGTGAAGAGTGCCTTTCTAAATGGATACATCAATGAAGAAGTATATGTCAAACAGCCACCTGACTTTGAAGACTTCAAGAATCCTAAACATGTATTCAAACTAAGGAAAGCTCTCTATGGTCTAAAACAAGCACCAAGAGCTTGGTACGACAGATTGAGTGCCTTCCTGTGTGAAAGAGGTTTTGAAAAAGGCAAGGTTGATAAGACATTATTTATTAAACGAAATAATGGTCACACCTTGTTGGTCCAAATTTATGTTGACGATATCATTTTCGGTTCAACAAACAATGAAATATGTGAAGAATTTTCATTGATGATGCAAGGTGAATTTGAAATGTCCATGATGGGAAAATTAAACTACTTTCTTGGTCTTCACATCAAACAACTCAAGCATGGCATCTTCATCAATCAAGCAAAATATTGCAAAGAACTGCTAAAAAGATTTGAAATGGAACATTGCAAGGAAAGTGCAACTCCCATGGGTTGCGGAACATATGTTGATAAAGATGAAACCGGTGCGTCTATAGACATTTCAAAATATCGAGGTATGATTGGATCTTTATTATATCTAACGGCAAGTCGTCCAGATATCATGTTTAGTGTCTGTCTATGTGCAAGATTTCAGGCAGATCCGAAAGAATCACATCTTGTGGCTGTCAAAAGAATCATGAAATATTTGAAAGGAACAATCAATGTAGGACTATGGTATCCGAAAGGTAGCATCTGTAGTCTCGTTGGATATTCTGATTCAGATTATGCAGGATGTAAAACAGACTATAAAAGCACAAGCGACACTTGTCATGTATTGGGAAATGCACTCGTATCATGGTCATGCAAAAAGCAAGCATGTGTCGCACTCAGTACTGCTGAAGCCGAATACATATCAGCAGGAAGTTGTTGTGCACAAATTCTATGGCTCAAGCAACAACTATGTGATTATGGACTTGATCTCGAATGCATTCCGTTACGATGCGACAACACTAGCGCGATCAATATTTCAAAGAATCCAATCATGCATTCTCGGACTAAACACATTGATATACGACATCATTTTTTGCGCGATCATGTGCTTAAAGGAAATGTTGAAGTAACCTTTGTGGATACTCATAACCAACTTGCGGACATCTTTACTAAACCACTTCCTAAAGACTCCTTTTACAAAATACGACGAGAACTCGACATCTTAAGTGAAAGTGATCTTTAAATATAAGGTAAATTGTTATCATCATTTCAAAGGTATTAGTTCTTTCTCTTGTTAGCATATTAGAATTCAATTGTCTATGCCTACCTGTCATTTTCTTTGTGATTGTATAAAGTTTGTGGTATGCTCTGCCTGATAAATTCATGTCTGTTTCTAAAATTTGAAGTTGTAGCCGGATACAATTAGACTGTAATCGAATACAGTTTTCCAGAACCACCTGTATTCGAATACAATAGAAGTGTATTCGACTACATCTTCGCATTTTTCTGTCATATATAAAGCTGTGACAGTAGGTATTTGAATACAATTTCATCACTATCCCTCTCGACCTCGCGACTCCATCTCTCTTATATTTCCGCATCAAAACCACGAATCTCTCTCTCATTCAAAATTACTTTCCTAACTTTGTTTTCTTCAATTGATTACGAACTTATTCTCACTTTCACAAAACTGTCCCGAATCCAAACCCTAAAACCCTAAAATGTCCATTATCTCCAACACTGTTCAAGACACACGCAAACGAGGATCTAGAACTAAGCATGCATGCGTGGGTCCTTCCAAGAAACGAACCAAGAGCACCAACATCACGGATTTATCCCGCCTCTTACACACACTGGAAGAAATTACTCGGTTTCGCACACTTTACTCTGACAAGAGGCTCATCATTCCCAAAATCGGTACTTTAGATTCGTTCTCTGCCTTTAAATTTCCTGCTTTACTTAGAGCTCAACGTATTGAGGAATTTATCGCTTACAAGGGTCCTATATATCCTGATTTAGTTAAGGTCTTTTACTGTAATTTGCATTGGGATGGCAAAATGCTGATTTCTGGTGTCAAATGGAAAAATTGAACTTGATTCTCATATTATTGGTGCCATTTTGAAAATTCCCGATGAAGGTCAGAAAACTAGTCCGACTAACTTATGTAAATGGTCTGGTGTTTCGAAATATGATGCTTATGTGGCTCTTTGTTGCTTTGACAAACAAACTATGGAACGCAAGAGAATTCAGGCCGACTCATTATTTGCGAAGCAACGATTTGGTGTTAGAAATCTCACTGTTGATTATCGGTTGCTCCGTTACTTCTTAAGTTACATTTTGGTTCCTAAGGCCGGTAACTACTCTCAGATTTCCGAGTTTGAACTCCAGATTATGTACTACCTGTTTGAAGGCCTTCCCCTTAACTGGGCTTATTTTGTTAAATCCGTCATGTTGGTATCCAGAGAGGCTGTTGGTTTGCCTTATGCTAAGGAAGTCACTTGCATTCTTGAACACTTCGGGGTGGATTTCTCTGAGGAAGTTGTGTATACCATTACTAAGGATAATCTACTTGATTTAAGTGTCCTTCCGAGCATGAAAATCGTTGGGAGTGAACCGCTTCAAAAATACATCCATATGAGTGATCTTGGTCAAACATCTGCTGATACTCCTAACAACACCTTTGCCCCTGATACTGCTCCTGCAGATGATGCTGCTGAAGATACTGCATCTGATGATGATCATGTGTCCAACCGCATGCTTATGGCTAAACTTGACTCTCTCCAGACTTGCTTCTCCGAATTTACCACTTCTGTCGATGCTCGCTTTCAAGCTCTCGAATCCACCATCGCTACCAACCATGACAGCCTGGTCCACGAGATGTGTATCATAGCCAAAAAAATTGATGATCTCCATCTACCGCCTGGCCATCTCTGATTCGCACTTAGTTTCCTAGGACTAGTTCGCATTTTGTTTTTTTTCTAGGTTCTGCTTCCAATTATGTTTTGATTTGCTGTAATTTCTGCTACTTTCTGTTTCGTTTTGGTATTATTGTCTGCCTCTTATGTGACTTTATCTTCTTACTTACTTCTAATATGATGGTTATTGGCTTATTATAATTTTCTTTTCTTTTATTACTTCGTTTATTATTGCCGTCTTCTTCTTTTTGATCATGTCAAAAGGGGTAGAAAACAAGTATTTTGTTGTCCCTTAAACTATCAATGTAGGTACTCAACACATATATTTCCTTAATCCTCTAACACGAAAGTATGCATATATTACGGGGGAGTATGATGCTGCGCATACAGTATGAGGGAGTCATCAATAAACAACAAATGGTTTTGTCATAATCAAAAAGGGGGAGAATGTAAAATACATGTTTTTGAAGATACAAAAGACTAATGTTGATCATGCTCAAAACGACAAGCTCAAAAAGAAGAAGTCTCCAAGAAGTCTCCAAAACATTCTATTAAAATCAAAATGGTTTATGTAAAGGTATATGATACAACCCATAGTTCAAATACAAAGAGAACCTTATATTTTTTGCATATGCATACACAATATTTTCAAAAGTCCAAAATAATATTTTCAAAGTGTTAGAATTTATATTTTTGACAACATACAACAATGTAGTCGAATACAACACAGGTGTATTCGGATACAGATGAAAATTGCTAAGTCAGTAGCAAAAACATCTCATCTGTATTCGACTACAACCAAGGTGTATTCGAATACAGATGAACATTTGCTAAGTCAGTAGCAAAACCATCTCATCTGTATTCGACTACATCCTGATGTATTCGAATACAGATGAAAAATTGTTAAGTCAGTAGCTAAAACCCTTCATCTGTATTCGACAACATAAAAGTGTATTCGGCTACGCAGTGATAAATTTGAATAAATTTGAATGTTGCAGCGAGGTGTATTCGAATACAGATACTTTGTAATTGAATACAACTAGAAGCAATGCAATTTTTCAGTTCTGAATCCAATCTAAAACATTGCAATTCTTCCTCAAACCTCTTGGATCAATGGCCACGAATCTGAAGAGATGTTTGTGGACTATAAATATGTCATAACTTCAGATTCAAAAACATCAATCCTACTACACAACTTCAAAGACTTTGAACAAACTTTTCTGAATTTTTCTCAAAGTCATTTTCATAAATTCAAGTACTTGCATATCATTTTCATATCCTTAAGGTTCTCAACGTACTTGAATCAATCTTGGATTGTTATCATTCTGCCTCTTTCTTACTCCTATATTCTTATCAAAACAACAAGTGTTTGTGAAAGAAAATTGTACTTTCTTTAAGTGTTATATCTAAGATAGTAGTGTTCTATCATAGAAGGTTTGTTAGAAGATTGTAACAAAGGTCCTAGGGTGAGGACTTGTACATATTCTGACAAATAGTGAAGGAAATCTCTTGTGGTGAGCAAGAGGACTGGATGTACCCTTGGTTATAAGGGGAACCAGGATAAATCTGCTGTGTTCATTTACTTACTGCTATTTACTTCTTCATCTACCATCATTAAGCGCAAAAATCAATCACTAAAATTCTGAAAACTGCTAAAATACCCAAACACCTAATTCACCCCCCCTCTTAGGTGCACATCTGATCTTACATATATATATATATATATATATATATATATATATATATATTTGAAATGATTATTCAGAAATATATAATTGGTAAATTGTTAAGTTAGTTGATAGGCTTGCCAGGCTAGGGGTATAGCTTGTGCATCGGTCACGGCGTTTAGTTTTTGGGTCGTGACAAAGTTGGTATCTGAGCTCGGTCGTAGGTCCTAATAGCTGCAAACATAGGGTGATAATAGATTCTTGTCAGTAAATTGTGTACCCGGGCACAACTTACTTACAAGGGCTATTAGCACTCTACGAGAGTCTAATCTGTTGTCTAAATCTGTGTTTACATTCATCATCAATATCCTTCCTCATTTTCTTGTCGTCTTGCTTAATTTTTGATTAATGTTCTTTGATTAGGTGAGAATGCCACCAAAGACTAGGAATCCTACTATAAGGGAAATTGCTGATGAGTCAATTGCCCAAGCCCAAGGCGCTCGTCAACGTGGTCGTGCTCGAAATAGGCGTAGAGCTAATGTTGGCGGATGTGGCTTAGATGCCAATGCTGAGGTATCTAGGGAGGCGTGGAAATCCAGCCATGGAAGAGTTTGCTGCTCGTTTGCAGGGATTACAACAAGTTGTGCAACAACTTGTTCGGGCTGTCGTCGGACAACAACAGGAGGGTGATCAAAGATATGAAAATCCCAATGGTCAACAAGAGGTTACACAAGTTGAGCATCAGACGACTGCAACAACGAGGGGTATTAAGGTTAATTTACTAGACTTCATGAAGCTTAAACCCCCTACTTTTTCTGGGTCTAGTGCGACTGAGGACCCCCAACAATTCATTGATAGTCTAGAGCGGCTTTGGAGAGCATTGGGTTGTTCTGTTGTAAGAGCAGTGGAATTGACATCCTTTCAGCTAATAGGTGTGGCCCGAGATTGGTTTGATATCAGGGGCAACAAAGACTCATGTCTCAAAGAGGTGGTCATAGCGGGCAGTCTTCTGGGACAGTGCAGAGTCGTAGATCAGATTCTGGAGCAGCATCACAGTCCACTTTCCCTCAGAGATATTCCAGTGTTTCAGCTACACGGTGTTCTATTTGTGGTAGGGTTCACTTTGGAAATTGTTCTAGAGATGGTAAGGTGTGCTACCAATGTGGCCAAGTAGGTCACATCAGAAGGGATTGTCCTGTAGACACGACACGTCCAACCTCTAGTTATGCATCAGCCCCAACAGCTTTGGCATCTTCTCAGGCTCATTTTGCATCTGTGCGACAAAGTGGAAATTCTTAAGTCAGAGGTTCAAGAACATCTCAGCAGGGAGGTAGAGGATTTGGTGGTTGAGGTCAGACACTAGCAGGAAGAGGTCAGTCTCGAGTGTTTGCTTTGACTCGTCAGGATGCTCAGACATCCAATGCAGTAGTTATAGGTATACTTTCTATTTGTTCGAGAGATGCTCATGTTTTGTTTGACCCTGGAGCTACTCATTCTTTTGTATCCTCGTGGTTTGTTATTCGACTTGGTAAAAGTTCATCTTCTTTAGAAGAGGCTTTAGTTGTAGCTACACTTGTTGGAGAAAATTTGCTTGCCAAGTCAGTGTATCGTTCTTGTGGTATAACTATTGAGGGCAAGGTGTTGCCAGTAGATTTAGTAGTTATTGACTTGATAGATTTTGATGTGATTTTGGGTATGGATTGTTTGGCTTTTCATCATGCCACTTTGGATTGTCATAACAAAGTGGTGAAATTCGAGATACTGGGACAATCAGTCTTCTCGTTTCAAGGAGAATGTTGTTGGGTACCACATAACCAAATCTCAGCATTGAGAGCTAGCAAGTTAATGAGGAGAGGTTGTCAAGCGTACTGAGCCTTGGTAAGGGATACACAAGTGGCTGAGGAGGAGTTGGAAAAAATTCCAATAGCAGGTGAATTTCCAGATGTTTTTCCTGAAGAACTTTCTAGGTTGCCACCTGATAGGGAGATTGAGTTCTCTATAGACTTGATTCCAAACACTCATCATATATCCATACCTCCTTATCGTATAGCCCCATCAGAACTTAAGGAGTTAAGGGAGCAACTTCAAGATCTTCTTGATAAGGGTTTTCATTCGCCCAAGTTCTTCTCTTTGGGGAGCACCAGTCTTATTCGTAAAGAAGAAAGATGGATCCATGCTGTTATATGTGGACTATAGGCAGTTGAATAAAGTAACCATAAAGAATAAATACCCTTTGCCACGCATTGATGAATTGTTTGACAAACTTCAAGGAGCTCGATGTTTTTCTAAGATTGATTTGCGATCAGGGTATCACCAGTTGAAGATTAAGAAGGATGATATAGCGAAGACAGCTTTCCGCACGCGTTATGGACATTATGAATTCCTGGTTATGTCCTTTGGGCTTACTAATGCCCCGACAGCTTTTATGGATTTGATGAATCACATTTTTAAACCATTCTTGGATCAATTCATGATTGTGTTTATTGATGATATCCTTGTTTATTCCAAGAGTAAAGAAGAACACGAGCAACATTTAAGATTGGTTTTGCAAACTTTAAGAGATAAACAATTATATGCCAAATTCTCTAAATGTCAGTTTTGGCTGGATAGTGTGGCATTTTTAGGTCATGTTGTGTCTAAGAATGGCATAAGTGTTGATCCAAGTAAGGTGGAAGCAGTGCAGAATTGGCCAAGACCTACCACAGTAAAGGAGATTCGGAGTTTTCTTGGTTTAGCCTGTTATTATCGACGTTTTGTGAAGGATTTCTCAAAGATTGCATCTTCGTTGACTAGGTTGACCCAGAAGAAAGTTGAGTTCCGATAGACTGATGCATGTGAGGAAAGTTTTCAAAAATTAAAGGAGTACTTGACGTCAGCACCTATTTTGGCATTACCCATAAGTGGTGAAAGCTATGCAGTTTATTGTGATGCTTCTAGAGTTGGTCACGGTTGTGTACTTATGCAACAAGGTAAGGTTATTGCCTATGCATCTAGACAACTCAAGAGGCACGAGGTAAACTATCCTACACATGATTTGGAAATGGTTGCAGTAATATTCGCTCTTAAGATTTGGAGGCACTATCTATATGGCGAAACTTGTGAGATTTATACTGATCACAAAAGTCTTAAGTATATTTTTCAACAGCGAGATTTAAATTTAAGACAAAGAAGATGGATGGAACTCTTGAAAGATTATGATTGCACAATCTTATACCACCCAGGGAAGGCAAATGTTGTTGCAGATGCTTTGAGTAGGAAATCCATAGGTAGTCTCGCTCATATAGCAGAAGTAAAGAGGCCAATAGTTAGAGAATTTCAAGAAATTGTTGAAAGTGGAATTCAATTTGAACTTGATCATTCGAGGTTATTTTTTGCCCATGTACAAATTCGTCCAACCATAGTTGATGATATCAAAGAATCTCAAAGTCAAGACTCATACTTGGTGAATATGGTAAATAATGTTCAGAATGGTAAAATTTCAGACTTTTCAGTTGATTCTGATGGTGTGTCGAGGTTGAAGTCTCGATTGTGTGTTCCAAATGTTAGTGACTTGAGAAGGAAGATTTTAGAGGAGGCTCATCATTCTTCTTATACTATTCACCCATGTTCTAATAAGATGTATCAAGACTTGAGAGAGTTGTATTGGTGGGAAGGGATGAAGAGAGACGTAGCAGATTTTGTCTCTAAGTGCTTAGTGAGTCAACAAGTAAAGGCTGAGCACCAAAAGCCTGCGGGGTTACTGCAACCTGTTGAAATACCTAAATGGAAGTGGGAAGGCATTGCTATGGATTTCGTCACAGGTTTACCACGAACCCAAAAGGGTTATGACTCGGTGTGGGTGATTTTAGATCGGTTGACCAAATCTGCACATTTCTTGCCTGTGAAGACTACTTATACTGCATCTCAATATGCTAAACTTTATTTAGATAAAATTGACTCTTTGCATGGTGTACCGGTGTCTATTATTTCTGACCGTGGGGCTCAATTTACTGCTCAATTTTGGAAGTCGTTTCAAACTTCATTAGGAACTCGTTTGAAGCTTAGCACGGCTTTTCATCCGCAGACAAATGGCCAGTCTGAAAGGACTATACAGATATTGGAAGATATGCTTCGTGCTTGTGTTCTCGATCTTGGAGGTAGTTGGGATCAACATTTGCCCTTGATGGAATTTGCATACAATAATAGTTATCAATCTAGTATTCAGATGGCTCCGTTTGAGGCTTTGTACGGAAGACGGTGTAGGTCTCCGATAGGATGGTTTGAAGTTGGTGAAGCCAAACTAGTCGGTCCAGAGTTGATTCAAGATGCCATTGAAAAGGTTAAATTGATTCGGGATCGCTTAGTGACAGCTCAAAGTAGACAAAAATCTTATTCTGATAAGAGACGTCGTCCCTTGGAGTTTGCAATGGGAGAGCATGTATTCCTACGAGTTTCACCAATGAAAGGAGTTTTGTGGTTTGGTAAAAAGGGAAAACTAAGTCCAAGGTTCATTGGACCATTTGAAATTTTAGAGAGAGTCGGACCGGTATCGTATCGCTAGGCACTTCCACCGGATCTCTCGGGAGTTCATCCGGTCTTTCATATTTCGATGCTTCGGAAGTATCTTCATGACCCTTCTCATGTGATTAATCATGGAGACGTGCAGTTAGATGAGAGTCTATTATACGTTGAACATCCGGTAGCTATACTAGATCGCCAAGTGAGACGTTTATGCTCAAAGGATATCGTTTCAGTAAAAGTTCTTTGGCGTGGTCCATCCGGTGAAGAAACTACGTCGGAACCCGAGGAAGTCATCCGTGCAAAGTACCCACACTTATGTTGAAACTCAAGGTCAGTAGTATTTAATAAATGAAAAGTCAAATAAATTCGAGGACAAATTTTTATAAGGGAAGGAGATTGAAAAGTCAAATAAATTCGAGGACAAATCTTTTCTTCTTCATCCTCTTTCTATCCCTTAAAATCACAAGCAAGCTTCCTCATTTTTTTTCACAAGTTCTTGGGTATAATTTTTGGCTTAGGGTTTGGGCTCTAAGGAAGGAGAAGGGTACCAATTTATTGAGAGTTGTTATTGAGACTCTTTGAGGTAAATCACAACTCTTATGTTAATAAATCTCTAGAAAAGGTAGTTTTGTTTCAAAATCTTATTTTGTGCTTAGAGTAGATTTAATGAATTTTATGGTTTCCTAGAGTTAGCTAAACTTTATAATAAATTTTTTCTAAAGTCGTAAGAATATTTTTGATACTCAGATTTGTTAGCTGAGGTCCTGCCGGCTACTTTGGGAGTTGTTGGAGAACAAACAC
This sequence comes from Cicer chorassanicum, assembly GCA_037974735.1. Taxonomy (NCBI): domain Eukaryota; kingdom Viridiplantae; phylum Streptophyta; class Magnoliopsida; order Fabales; family Fabaceae; genus Cicer; species Cicer chorassanicum. Next base: position 26,193,593 of record JBBPBP010000004.1, read on the forward strand.
AGCCGATTCTCCGTAGTTGTGAGTTGACGACGGTTATCGTCATTTATTTTTTACGCTATAATTATTATTTTACTCGTTTTCTATGTTAAAATATTTATTTAAAAATTTGGGAAACACAACCTTTGAAATTTTATCTCGACTTCGTCATTTATTTATTTTAATGCTATTTATTATATAATATGTTATTAATTTGATATACGTATGTGTTAAAAGTATTTAAATTGTGAACTGTTATGCGATTGAATATATTTTCCGTGAATTACGATTAATTGAAAGATGATTTTAAATACGTGTTTTGGGAAATGGTTGCTATGATTATTAAATCTTTCACGGCGTTAGGTGCACCTAGTTACCTCGTTTTGATTAGGGAGAGTTACCCGTTAGATGGAGCCTCCAATATGTGAAATGTCATCCGTAGGAGGAGAGAGCTATCAACGAGATGTAAGCTCCCTAATTGATGTGTGATGATGCGTTGCGGGATTGAGAGGAGAGGGCTATCCGTTAGGTGGAGCCACCTCTAAGAGAAAGGCCACCCTTAGGAGGAAAAAGCTATCAATGAGATGTAGCCGCCTCTTGGTTCTCAATAATTATTATTTTTACTTGTTTGATCTTCTATGATGATTTTAATGTTATTCATTATGATTTCGCTTCACTATTAATTGGATTTTTAATATTTTTATCCGAACGGTTAAATTATAAATTTAGATGATTTTATTATGTGTATACCATAATCGTCTCAAGGTTGTAAAACAGTTATTCGTGCTTTTTTGTGTTTCCCTTCTAGTTGATGGTGATTGTTGTCTCCTCACTAAGTCTTTGTGACTTACTCCTTCATGTTGTTTATTTTTTTTCAGATTCACAGGCAGCTGAGTAACATGCTGATAGTAGGCTCAAGTCTCGGTCGTATTTTGTTTTGGTAGGTCTCTTTGATAGAGGACCATTTTTTATAAAGTCTGTTGAGTCATAATGTATTTTGCAGCTATTTAAGTTTAGATAGTCTTTTGGGTAATGTACTGAATGTTTAGATTATTCTGTTTGAATTTGACTAATTTAAAGTTTAAACAAGGATTTTGTAAATTTGGAAATGTTGAAATTACAGAGGATACTCTTCGAAATTTCGTGAAATTTTTTATATATATATATATATATATATATATATTTGTTTGAAATGATTATTCAGAACTATTTAATTGGTAAATTGTTAAGTTAATTGATAGGCTTGCCAGACTAGGGGTATAACTTGTGAGCCGTGACTAGCTTGTGAGCCGGTCACGGCGTTTAGTTTTTGGGTCGTGACAGAATTAATTGGTTTACTAATAATCTTAATAAAGCTATAGGTAATGGAGAAAGTTCATACTAGTGGCACAATCCTTGGATGGAAGGGATAACTTGAAGGTATAAGTATCGTACTCTTTTTGAGTTAGCAGAAAACAAAGATGCCGTTGTTAGTGACTCTTTGCAAATTGTGGGTGAGGAGCGGATCTGCTATGTTAGTTGGGTAAAAAGTCTCACTCGGAAGGAATATGTCCTGTTTGTGGAACTGTCAAAGAAGGCAAATGGGATTGCTTTGTGAAGGGAATGACAATTGGATATGGTAAAAAATTGGTATTCAGTCAAGGAAGCTTACGTGATGTTACTGGATAGACGAGCTTGCGTGGAGTTTAGGGTGTTTGCGGCTGCTTGGATTAAGTTGGTACCTTTAAAAGTGGCGATCATAGCTTGGAAGTTACTACAAAATAGACTACCGACTAAAGACAACCTTGTTAAAAGAAGAGTGCTAAATGAAGCTCAAATCTTGTGTGTGAATAAGTATGAAGTTCACATTTGTTCTTCGAGTATTCGAAAGTGGCGCTGGTATGGTATCGATTTTCCAATGGCTGAATATGCAATCTGCAATTCATAATACTACGCTAGTGAATCTGCATCACTTCGCAGGTCTGGCACGTAGCAGAAGATATCTAACGAAAAGCTTCAGTGTGATTTGGTGGAGGCGTGGTTAGGGGAGATCAAATTGTTGTTTTGGAAATGGTTAAAATATAAAAAGACTGGTTTTTGTTATCCTCTAAATCAATGGTTATTTAGTCCATTAAATTGCTTAGGTGTGGTCTGATAATTTTTTTTTCAGTCACAATAATAGATGTGGGTAGTGCAGTAAGAATGTCTTAATGTCATTTCAGCCATTTGGAGGTGCTGATTTTTCTGTATATCTCAGCAAGGGAGGGGAGATTTGATTTGATGATTTTGTTTCTTGTTAGAAATGAGTTTCAGAGGGTACAAGAGAATTTCAAGGTTTTGGAAGATAGGAGTTTTGGGGTAGTTTTTTTTTCTAGCTCTAGATTGCTTGTTTAAGGCTTCAATTTTACTGTCATGGCATCTCTTATGTCTATTTCGTTTTTTTGAATACAATTTTTGGCTTTTGTAAATAAAAATTTATAGTCGAGTAATAAGCCAATGCCTTTAGTATTATCTACAAGTTTACGAGTATACGAGATGCAACCTGTCATGGGTCCTCCGTTTGCATAGTAGGCAATTTTATATTATTTTTATCAAGGATTGAAATGGTAATTGAAATAACTTCCAATATACAGTGGGGTGGAGCTATGAGTACACTTCTAAGAGCATCTCTAACGGTAGTCAAATACGATCGTCCATTAGCAAGGAATTACTTACAATTGAGTTTTTGACAAGTTTACCGTTAGAGTTGTACCAATTTGTCACGGTAACCTACTTTTATAATTTAATAATAATAAATTTATAACCATTATTTTTTTTTATTAATTTATTAATAATAATAAATGTATGACCGTTGCTTTTTTTAATTAATTTATGATCGTTAGCTTTTTTATAGTAGAGTGGGAGCACTTTGAACACGATAATAACGAAATTTAAATTTATTATTTACTTTTATCATTTTTAATTATTTATGTCATGTATTTAACATTTAATTTTTATTATTGTTATAATAATTTAAGTTCAACTTTATTTTAAATATAAATTAAAATAGTGTATAATAATGTTAATTGAAATATGTAAATTAATATTTTAATTTGTAATAAAATTAAATATAAATAAAATGTTAATGTATAAATTAAAGTTGTGGGACCTAATATGGTTTAAACAGTAAAAAATGAATGGGTTGCTTCAAGATGATTAGGCACAGTAGACCCTGTTTAATGAACTCATGTTGAGTTCACAGTGAAAAATAATGAATTGCTTCAAAATGATGTGGCACAGTAAACCACATTTAATGAACTAGTTCACAGTTGGAGATGAACATCTCCCACGGTTGTCAAATATGAAGCGTGTAGTTACGTAAAATTGAGTTTTTGGCGAGTTCATCGACTCGAGCTGTACCTGTTGAGACAAAATCTCTCAAATGATTTCAATGATAACAAAATTGTTTAAAGATTATGATTGTGTTTTATGACTAATCTGTGCTTTTGAGTGAATTAATATAAGAAAACAGGTTAATCATCAATTAGATCAAAAGGGAGAAAAATATGGGTTAATACACTAAATGTTCAAGCTGGAGGATAGGTCAAAGGATGAGTCTTAAAGCTGGATAGCCATCCTCGCGGAAATAATGTTCTTAATTCATCAAAGGAAGTCAAAATAACATGAATATATAAATATATGAAGCATCTGACCAAAAGGAATCCAAAGGCCAGTTATACTAGGTTCAAGGGTGATTCAACGCTTGGGTTTTCAAGAAGTCACATGTTTGCAAATCACCATCCCATGTGCAAAGGCTAAGGGCAGCCCTATATTTCATTCTTGGATGATTGGAAAAATAAAGCAAAGTCAATATATAGAAAGGCAACTGCAAACAAACTCGAAATAAAAGTCACAAGTCTTGAAGAATGAGAAAAGAAAAAGGCTACACAAGACCAAGGCTCAATGCTAGGCTGAAGATGGACTACATAGGTCCAAGCACACCTGATGGCATTTTCGTAAATATGATGAAAGACCATGGATTGATTTGAATTGATCCCAAACGGTCACAAAAGCTTGTCTCATGGAAAGAACATCTCAAGAACTCTATAAAAGGCAGCAAACTATTCATCATTCGAATACACAACAATATTGCAGAAAAAGATCAAGAATCTTAAGTTTATCAAAAGCAATATTCATCCTCTCTTCAAACTTTCTACATTCATACACTAGATCTTTGAAATATCTTTTTAGAAAGTGTTTAAGAAAAGAGAGAGCAATCATACTTATATCATTCTGTAATTTTCAAGTAAGTTGTACTTGAAAATATTTGAAACTTGATTGTAAGCTTGGTGAAGCTTGAGAATACACAAAGTGTAATCATCCTCGGTTAGAGGTTGATCTGTTGATCTTTAGTGAAATCTCACAAGGGGTTGAGGACTGGACGTAGCCATCATTGGGTGAACCAGGATAAAAGTTGTGTGTCTATCTCTTTACATTTTCCTTGCACTTATTCTGTTTTCATTTGAAAAGTTTAAAAAACCAGTTTCCAGTTCGCATCCTCACTGAGAGGACAGAAACTCATAAACTCTTAAAACTATTTTTAAACGCCAAAATCCCTATTCAACCCCCCTTCTAGTGATATTTAGCTCCATCAATTGGCATCAGAGCAAGGTTCTCTAGAAATATTACATCTAACATTGTAAGAGAAAAAGATCCAAAGAAAAAATGTCAAAAGCTAAGTATGTTCCTGAAGGAGGATCCTCCACTAGACCTCCTTACATTGATGGTACAGATTACTACCACTGGAAAAGTAAGATGAGATTGTTTCTCATATCTCAAGATAACAACATGTGGTATGTTATTGAAAACGGGGATCATGTCATCAGAATCAACAACACAGATGCAACCTCTGACGAGAAACCTCAAACACAGATGCTCATTTATTTCAAACGTGTGCTTTGAGCAGGGAAGAATATGATAGAGTTGAAGAATGCAAAAACGCCAAGGAACTCTGGGATACTCTAAGGATTCATCATGAAGGATCAAGCCATGTGAAGGAAGCAAGGATTGACATGGGAGTAAGAGAGTTCGAGTTATTTGAAATGAAGGAGGAAGAAACGATTGATGAAATGTTCTCAAGATTGACAATCATATTAAACAATCTGAGATCTCTTGGAAAGGTATATTCCGTTCAAGAGAGGATAAGAAAAATCCTGAGGAGTTTACCAAAAGAATGGAGACCAATGGTGACTGCCATCACAGAAGCAAGAGACTTGGCCAACATGAAATTAGAGGATTTGGTTGGAACTCTAAGAGCACATGAACCTCTGTTGCTGGCTAACAAACCAAGCAAAAAAGGAAAAATGATAGCTCTAAAATCAAGTCAAACAGAAAGCTCATCCTCCAAAAGAGTTGAAGAAGCCACTAAGAAAGAAAGTGCAGACTATCCTCTATCTGAGGAAGAAGATGAACTTGCTCTCATTTCCAGAAGGATCCAGAGGATGATAAATCGTAGAGGAAAAGACAAAAGATCTCCTCAAAAAGAAAAATCTGACAAAAGTCAGATTACTTGTTTTGGATGCAACAAGTTGGGTCACTAAAAAACTGATTGTCCTCTAAACAAAAAGGGATCAAGAAGATTTCCTCCCAAAAACAAATCCATGATGATCACGTGGGATGACATTGATGATTCATCCTCTGAGTAAGAAAAGGAAAAAGAGGTCAACCTCTGTCTCATGAAGAATACAGAAAATGAAAAGGTAAGCATATCTGAACTTTGTCCTCATTGTGAACAATTAGAAATAGAGTTTGACAACCTTTTAAATGACTCAAACACTTTATCTCAAAAATGTGGATTTCTTAAAAACTAACTTTTTGAAATAAAGAAGCTAAATGAGGAACTACAAGCTAAGAATAAAAAATATGAACAAATCATTCAAGACTTGCAGTTATCTCATGAAAAGCTGTCTGAGCAACACTCTATTTTAAACAAAACGAATGTCAAAACCAATCCTCCAGAAGAGGATGCAGAGAAGGAAATTTTGACAATAGAGGTTGAAGAACTCAAAAATGATCTTTCCAACTTTGTTAAATCCACTGATACTTTTCAAAAGATTATGGGATCACAATCTGGAATCTTTGACAAAGCTGGTATTGGATTTAAAAGCTCTCAAAAACAAAAACTCTATGAAATTTTTTTTATTCTAAAGAAACAAGAGGATAGGCCAAGATGCACCTTTTGCAAAAAACTTGGACATACTTTCAAAAGATGTTATGCCAAGAAGAGGGCAGATGACATTAATAAAGGATGTTCATTCTGTGGTAAACATGGACATCAAGATTCTATTTGTTATCACAAAAGAAAATTCCTCACAAGAGGACGAACTAACCAACAAGGACCCACCTCTATATGGGTACCTAAGTCACTATTAAACTCAAACACAGGTACATCCTCTGATCAACAAAAGAAAGCCTTGGTTCTTGGACAGTGGCTACTCAAGGCATATGACAGGGGATATGCATTGCTTTATTTCATTGGAAATAAAGGATGGAGGATCGGTCACATTTGGAAATAATGACAAAACTCAAATAAAAGGTAACGGTATCATTGGTAATAAAAATTCTGCCAAAATTGAAAATGTTCAATATGTGGATGGTTTAAAACATAACTTGCTTAGCATTAGTCAACTTTGTGATAGTGGTTTTGAAGTTATTTTTAAACCCAATCTATGCGAGGTTAAACACTCATCCTCGGGTAGTGTTTTCTTTTCCGGTTTTAGAAAATAGAATTTATATGAGCTATATCTTGATGATTTGCCTACTGAATCTTGTTTTGTATCCATTGAAAAGGATAAATGGGTATGGCATAAACGTGCTGGTCATACTAGTTTAAACACTATTTCTAAATTGTCTAAATTAGAATTAGTTAAAGGCCTTCCAAAAATTGATTTCAAAAAGGACAAAATTTGTGAAGCTTGTGCCAAAGGAAAACAAGTAAAAAGTAGCTTTCATTCTAAAAATGTTGTTTCCACAAACCATCCTCTTGAGCTACTTCATATTGATCTTTTTGGTCCTATTAACACTCCTAGCCTTAGTGGAAAAAGGTACGGATTTGTAATTGTTGATGACTTTTCATTTTTATTTGGGTCTTATTTTTAAAACATAAAAATGATGCCTTTGAGGCTTTTCATTATTTTTGTAAAAAGATCCAAAATGAAAAGGGATAAAAAATTATCTCCGTAAGAAGTGACCATGGAGGTGAATTTGAAAATGAATCTTTCAAAAATCTTTTTGATGAAAATGGTATTTCACACAATTTTTCTTGCCCAAGAACTCCTCAACAAAATGGAGTTGTTGAGAGGAAAAATAGAACTTTGCAAGAAATGGCTTGAACCATCTTGAATGAAGCAAACATTGAAAAATATTTTTGGGCTGAAGCAATCAATACTGCTTGTTATGTTTTAAATCGTGTATCCATTAGAAAGATTTTAAACAAAACTCCATATGAACTATGGAAAGGAAGAAAACCAAACATCTCATATTTTCATATATTTGGGTGTTATTGTTACATCCTAAATAATAAAGAAAATTTGGGAAAGTTTGATTCAAAATCTGACAAAGGATTGTTTTTGGGATACTCCACTTCGTCTAAAGGTTATAGAATATATAATCTTAGGACTCAAACTGTGGAGGAATCCATGCATGTTATTTTTGATGAGTTTGATGACTTGTGCTTAGAAAAAAATTGATAAATCTAAGGAAGATGAACCTTCATCCTCCAAAGCACCCAGTCCAAACGAAGATGATGATTCAAATCCAACCTCTCAGCAACCTCCACGAGGATGGAAGACAGTCACGTATCATCCTCTAGATCTGATTATTGGAGACATGGCTAATGGTGTAAGAACCAGACAGTCTCTACGTGGAAATGCTGCTACCATGGCCATGATTTCACAAATTGAACCCAAAAATATTGATCAAGCTATTTGTGACAAATCATGGGTTGAAGCCATGATGGAAGAACTCTCACAGTTTGAAAGAAACAAGGTATGGAACCTTGTACCTCTTCCACTAGAAAAATCCATCATTGGAACAAAATGGATATTCAGGAACAAACTGAATGAGTTTGCTCAAGGCTATAACCAACAAAAGGGAATTGACTACGATGAAACATTTGCACCGGTTGCTAGACTTGAAGCTATACGTATCCTCCTAGCATATGCCACCCATAAAGGTATCAAACTATTCCAAATGGATGTCAAAAGTGCTTTTTTAAATGGTTTTCTAAATGAGGAGGTATATGTTAAACAACCTCCTGGAGTTATTGATGAAAAGAAGCCCAATCATGTTTATAAACTCTCAAAAGCTCTTTACGGTTTAAAGCAAGCTCCTCGAGCTTGGTATGAGAGGTTAAGCTCATTTTTAAAAGACAATGGTTTCTTAAGAGGACAGATAGATACAACACTCTTCAAGAAAACTATTGAAAAGGATTTATTAATTGTGCAAATTTATGTTGATGATATAATCTTTGGGTCTACAAACGAAAAGATTTGTGAAGATTTTGCCAACCTCATGCAAAGTGAATTCGAAATGAGTATGATGGGAGAATTAAAATTCTTTCTTGGTTTACAAATCAAGCAATTAAAGAATGGCATCTTCATTTCTCAAGAAAAATATACCAGAGATTTGCTTAAGAAATACAACATGAGTTCAGCCAAGAGTATGGGAACTCCTATGCACCCATCCTCCATGCTACACAGAGATGATGAAGGAACTCCAATATCAGAAAAGGAGTACAAAGGAATGATTGGATCATTGTTGTACTTAATTGCAAGTCGACCTGATATAGTATTTGCCGTGGGTCTATGTGCCAGATTCCAATCCTCACCAAAAGAATCACACCTCAAAGTTGTGAAAAGAATTTTGAGATATCTTGTTGGATCAACAGATCTAGGTTTATGGTATAAAAAGTGTCAAGACATTGACCTCATAGCATAATGCGATGCTGACTATGCTGGAGACAAAGTGGAAAGAAAGAGTACAAGTGGAGCTTGTCAATTTCTTGGAAGTTCTCTCATCAGTTGTTCATGCAAGAAGCAAAGCACCATTGCCCTTTCAACTACGGAGGCTGAATATGTATCAGCTGCTCAATGCTGTTCTCAAATTCTATGGGTAAGAAATCAACTTGAAGATTATTCACTAAGGTACACTAAAATTCCTATCCTCTATGACAATACTAGTGCCATGAATCTTTCAAAAAACCCCATACAACATTCTAGATCTAAGCATATAGAAATTAAACATCATTTCATACGAGATCATGTTCAAAAAGGAGATATAGAATTGATTTTCATTGATACTGAAAATCAACTAGCAGATATTTTCACCAAACCTCTTCAGGAAGATAGGTTCAAAGATATCTTGAAAAAACTCTCCATCATTAATTTTTCAAAAATTAATTGATTAATTGTTTTATCCATTGTATCATCACTACATGTCTCTTATTTTATTTTGTTTAATTATTTAATTGTCAAATCCCTGAAAGATCAAATCTGATCTTTGAATATAAGGCTAGAGTTTAGAGGATGGCAAGAAACCAGAGGATACAGTATCCATTTTGGTGTATCTGCATTTAATTGCCTCAGTCTTTGCGTGCACGCGCCTCTTTTCTCATTGGGCCGTCCATGTGGCGCCGTCCCCTTATTCCACGCGAGCATTTAATGCTACAACGGTTGAAACTGCCGTTTTCCAACACGGGTGTCTCACACGCCTCCTCTTCCATTGGCCAGTCTGTGTGGCGCGGCCTCATTGGCTTCCGTCAAGCATTTAATGCGCACGCCTCCTCTTTTGTCCATCATTTAATGCCACAACTGTCCGTTACACCACGCCCCAAGCCTATCTCCTCCATCATCATCATGACTCCAACGGTTACATGGCCAACCTTTTCAGGAGGATCAATTTGAATTTATTTTAGAAAAACCGTTTGTTGTTACCCATGCATCAATCTCTGATTAAAATTGGTTAAGAAATTTGTTTTCTCTTATTTTTCTATTCCTTATTTTTTTATTTTTTTATTTTATTTTTGTTATTTTTTAATTTTATTATTTTTATATTTTTTATATACTTTTATTGTTTTTATTATTTACTGTTTTTATTTCTTTTCGTCCTTCTCATTTCTGATTTTTTTTTTTTTTTAAAAAATAAACAGCATCCTCCTTCCAATATGACGATGAACCCAAAATTCAGAAAGTAAAAATATGTGAATGTTCTCATTGATGTCTCTCTCTCCTATACATCTCTTTCCAATGAGCATTAAATGAAAAACGGTTACTTCTCTCTTGGAACTTCAAACCTTCATTAACCCCTAATGAATGCCTAATAACTCTTTTTCAATGGCTACAAAATCCTTCAAATTATTTGATCAAACATCCAAAAACCACTTTATCACTCAAAAAACTCTGATCAATTACCCTCCTCTTGGAGTGGGTCACCAACCATCTTATCAACCCGAGGAGTTCATCCTCTTGTCTTGCCTCTTCAACCTCCCTTCACCTTCATCCTTGTCTGACGAGCCATCCTCCTCATAATAGCTTTATGACTCTTATTTTTTTGATGCTGCCAAATTCAGGGGGAGAATGATTATGATGTTTTGATGCTATGTTATTGCTGCCATATTTTGATTAAGTTGATGTTTTATTAATGTTTTGCTGATCTATGCTTTGAATGTTTTGAAAAGACTATGCTCAAAGTTTATGCCATTATAATATTATTGGTTTTATCTTACAATATCATTTTAGTCTTTCTATATTATCTAAGATTCATTGCTAGCATACATTCAGGGGGAGTAATATTTTTTTTTAGCACTTAAAATTCTAAAAAAATAAATTACTCACTTGGTTCAGGGGGATCATAAACATTTAACATCATCATATTTAAAAATATAATCTAAAGAATTTTGTCATCATCAAAAAGGGGGAGATTGTTGAATCAAAATCTCTCAAATGATTTTAATGATAACAAAATTGTTTAAAGATTATGATTGTGTTTTATGACTAATCTGTGCTTTTGAGTGAATTATTATAAGAAAACAGGTTAATCATCAATTAGATCAAAAGAGAGAAAAATCTGGGTTAATACATTAAATGTTCAAGCTGGAGGATAGGTCAGAGGATGGGTCTTCAAGCTGGATAGCCATCCTCGCAGAAATAATGTTCTTAATTCATCAAAGGAAGTCAAAATAACATGAATATATAAATATATGAAGCATCTGACCAAAAGGAATCCAAAGGCCAGTTGTACTAGGTTCAAGGGTGATTCAACGCTTGGGTTTTCAAGAAGTCACATGTTTGCAAATCACCATCCCATGTGCAAAGGCTAAGGGCAGCCCTATATTTCATTCTTGGATGATTGGAAAAATAAAGCAAAGTCAATATATAGAAAGGCAACTGCAAACAAACTCGAAATAGAAGTCACAAGTCTTGAAGAATGAGAAAAGAAAAAGGCTACACAAGACCAAGGCTCAATGCTAGGCTGAGAATGGACTACATAGGTCCAAGCACACCTGATGGCATTTTCATAAATATGATGAAAGACCATGGATTGATTTGAATTGATCCCAAACGGTCACAAAAGCTTGTCTCATGGAAAGAACATTTCAAGAACTCTATAAAAGGCAGCAAGCTATTCATCATTCGAATACACAACAATATTTCAGAAAAAGATCAAGAATCTTAAGTTTATCAAAAGCAATATTCATCCTCTCTTCAAACTTTCTACATTCATACACTAGATCTTTGAAATATCTTTTTAGAAAGTGTTTAAGAAAAGAGAGAGCAATCATACTCATATCATTCTGTAATTTTCAAGTAAGTTGTACTTGAAAATATTTGAAACTTGATTGTAAGCTTGGTGAAGCTTGAGAATACACAAAGTGTAATCATCCTCGGTTAGAGGTTGATCTGTTGATCTTTAGTGAAATCTCACAAGGTTGTGAGGACTGGACGTAGCCATCATTGGGTGAACCAGGATAAAAGTTGTGTGTCTATCTCTTTACATTTTCCTTGCACTTATTCTGTTTTCATTTGAAAAGTTTAAAAACCATTTTCCAGTTCGCATCCTCACTGAGAGGACAGAAACTCATAAACTCTTAAAACTATTTTTAAACGCCAAAATCCCTATTCAACCCCCCTTCTAGTGATATTTAGATCCATCAGTACCAAGTTGTCATTAGGTGTTTTCATAATTTAATAATAATAAATTTATAACCGTTATCTTTTTTTTATTAATTTATGACCGTTAGCTTCTTTTCAATTTATTAATAATAATAATTTTATAACTGTTATTTTTTTTTATTAATTTTTATTATTGTTATAAAAATTTAAGTTTAATTTTATTTTAAATTTAAATTAAAATAATGTATAATAATATTAATTGAAATATTTAAATTAATATATTAAATTGTAATAAAATTAAATATAAATAAAATATTAATGTATAAATTAAAATTATGGGACCTAATGTAGTTCTTAAGAGTTAAATTGTATAAAATGAAGGAGTTGTTCAAAAATGATGTGGCATAGTGCACCTTATTTAATGAATCCATGTTTAGTTTAGAGTAAAAAATGAAAGAGTTGCATTTAACACAATAAATCCTATTTACCGATATTGAGTTCAGTGTTGGAGATAACGTAACGTAATAGACAACGACATAAAATTCGGTCATGTGGTTATTAATGCATATCTTATGGACAAATATTAAAAATTGATGTGAAAATTACCACCGGATCGTAATAGAGGACTCATTCCTTTACTTTTAAGGCTTAATTGCACTTTTGGTCCCCCTATTTTAGGTGAAAAGCGAAAGTAGTCCCCCCAACAAAAACTCAGCAAAAAACTCAGCAAAAAAAGCATTAGGCTTAGCAAACAAATAAAAACATGAAACAACACACACAAGACTCAATCCACCTAATAATCCATAAACAACACCAGCAACACCTGAAATTCCTTTATCCATCACAGAATACTCCAACAAAAAAACAACCCCACCAAAAACAAAAACAAAACTTTCACTAACGAAAATTGAGTACGAGGCAAAATATTCAAAACCAATTATCAATATGATCATGACCCAGAAAGCTAAAACAACGAATGATTGATGGAAGAATGAGAATCTATAAGTGGGGTGTCTAGAAAATGAGAGAAAGATGAAAAACTCAGAGAATGAAACAATGGGTAAGGATATGAGAAGAAAATAAAGATCGAGATTTTTCCATTTTGGGTCAGAGAAATACCAGAGCTTTGATCGAAAGTGTGATGGGTTATGGAGGTAGAGAGAGGATGAAGAGAGTAAGCGACGAATACCAACGGGAAAGAATAGGATTGGTGTTAGTACAATTTTGGGGCTGATTTTCTGATTTTAGGGTTTACATAATTAACTTTACTTTTTACTTTTTTCTTTTCTTTTAAAATTATAAAAATAATTATAATAATAGATGAAATGAATTTTTTAATTTGAATTAATATAGTAATCATTTTTTATCCACATATGCATGTGCCACGTCAGCGTTTTTTTGACACGTCATAAAAAAATGACAACTCATCATGATTTGGACTCAAAATCTGTTTGGGGACTAAAACTGGGGACAAACAAAATGGGGGACTAGTTTCACTTTTCACATAAAATAGGGGGACCAAAAGTGCAATTAAGCCTACTTTTAAATAAATAGTTATGATATTAACTCTTACTTCTTAGCATTGAATAATTAGAAAACTATTTCACAAATCTATATTTGTATTTATTTTTTTCATTTAATAAAACAAAAAACATTAAATCTCACATGAATATATGAGGTAATGTCATTGCACAATCATGAATAAAAAAATCTATAACGTCTGATTCCTTGTAAGAATTGACATGACTTAGTTATAATGTTAAAGGCTTGGTTAATGTCATTTCATTACAAATATTGTTTGTTATTTTAAATACTCATCACCTTGGGATTTTATAAGCATAGTTGAATTTTATGTAGATCGTCAAAGAATCTTAAATATGGGTAAATTGAATAAGACTCTTAACGAGTGCACTATAGCATTTATGACTTTAGACAACGGTTATTAGTTTGTGGCCAATCAAAGTTGCAACGACTGCAACAGTATTCTTAGAACATATTGTATGTCACGCTTCTCATTCCGTAGGAAATTCTCTTATGAACAGTTATACAACCGTTCCCAAAATAATGAATAAACAATGCTTTTCACATGTTGCTCTGTTTCGTTCTCAACAACTTGAAAATCGTTCCTAATCCAACATAAAAAAGTGAGCTTTTTTTTTCCTTCTTAGCAACGGTTTATAAAGTGTTCCGATGACATAAGATAGGCAACACTTTTTTATACATATATGGAAACACTTTTTTAACTGCTCTCATAACTATAATTAGAGATTTTGAATAAATTATAATTATAGATAGATATAGATAACATTTTTAAAACTATAAAAATAATTCTTATAATATTGCATCTTATAAAAGTTTATTTAAATATTGTTATAATGAAAAGAAAGTGTATTACTTGAATGCTTATATAAAAAAGTTTTAAAAGTGATTAAATTATATTTTTCTTCCCTTTTAGGTGTTTAACTTGCTAACATTAGATTCTTTAATCCATCAAATTTATTTATCCTAACGAACAATACAATAATTAATTAAAATTAATTTTAAAAAATAAAATTGAAAAAAGAAATTTTTTTACAACTATATTTCAGACTAAACTCTTACTATTACACTAACACATCAAATATAAAACTTAATTGATTCTTTTTTTTTTTTGTGTATAGAAAATAAAATTTTGGATGAGTTGAATTCACATACTCAATACTTTTAATCTTGAAATAGTATTGACTCAAGTACTTTTATCACCTACTAGAAGTTCTCATATTGACCGCAAAAATTGAACCCAACACCTACTCCTTATCAAGTGAAACAATCTAAATTGACTAAACTTAATTAATTCAAAAACACTATATATATATATATATATATATATATATATATATATATATATATATATATATATATATATATATATATATATATCAGAAACCATAAAAATAAATTTTGCATAATAGACTATAAAGAAACCTTAATAATAAAAGAGTCAAATTAAAGTATACCCTTTTACAATTATCCGAATCATATGAGTCAAAAACAGAATCACAACCTTCTTGAAAACAGGGGCACACAAAATGCGCGACAAATCGAAAACTTTATTTCATCGCGCGGGATTTCTCGAACAAAAACCCTTTAATATGACAATCAACAGTTCACAATTGCGAGGGTTATCTCTAAAAGCAGAAACCTTACGATCTCTTGCATTTATCACATATCGTTAGCTCCAGGGATGAACAAAGTTCAGTTTTGAATTAGAATCGTTTAAAAACTTAATTGAATCAATTTTCAGTTCTCAGTTCAAAAAATCAAATCGAACTATTTTATAAATCGTTGAACCGGTTTATTACTTTGAACATAACTAAATTGGCTTTAACTTAATTTTTTTGTTTCTATAGGTCATATTTTACATAATTACTCCTAGTTACTTCTAAAAATAAATTCGATTCTAGTTTTTTAGAACTAAAAACTGGTTCGATTCAGTGTTTTCGAACTAAAAATCGATTCGGTTCAATTTTTTCCAACTGGAAACCGGTTCGGTTCGATTCGGTTCTAGTTTTAAAAATCAGTTCGGCTAATAAACTGTTTTTGAAAAAACAGTTTTGATTCTCAATTTTTATAAATAAATTCAGTTCAAAAACAGTTCGATTCAGTTCTGCAATTTAGTTCAAGTTTTGGTTTTTTTGAACACCCCAACTTAGTCGCGCATCCGTTCATTCTTTCAAGTAAGACCTTAAATCAAAACCTAATATCTCTAAAATTTGGATGTAGTAATGCTCCCTTATTTTACTTATGTTCTTCGACAAAGAATTTGTCAAAGGTTTCGACCTCAACTTTAAACCAACGATAGGTATACGCTTTTCCTTGCCTTTATTTCTTATATTGTCTTTATCTTTTTTTTTTTTGGTGCATTCTGGAAATGATTTAATGGGTGACTTGAATTTATCATATATATTATCTTCTATGAATATGATAGGAAGCTATATATGGGTAACCGATTTGGGTTAGATAGGTTTGTCTTATTGATGAAAGGGGAGGTACTTCGGTGGATATTACTTTTACAACTTGATGTTGGGGTAAATTATATGCTATCCTCTTCTTGTAAGACTTACTTTTGTTGTTTATGTGTTTGTTGACTGTTGAAAAGTTTCAATTTAGTATGATGCATGATAAGTGTTTGAAGGTAGTGTTGGAACAAATGATAGTGCGCAACGGGAAAGGAAGAAGAAGAAAGAAAACGAATTGCAGAAGCAGAAATCTTATTCTGCATCAATCCAGGATTGATCCTTTTGCAGAACCAAGATCGATCTTGGATTGATTTTCACTGAAAATTCTGTTATTCAATTATTGTTGATTATGTACTTCACATACAAGTTGTTAGTTATATATATAGGCCTGTTATCTCATGATGAAAGGCACCCAACTAACTAACTAACTAACTAACTAACTATATCAACACTCTAAAAATGTCAATTATGAATTACACTTCAACACTTCCCCTTAATTCATAATTGTTGAACACTTATAACACCAAGCTTCTTTCTCAAAAATTCAAATCTGTCCAGCTTCAAAGCCTTTGTGAAACCATCTACTAGCTGCACTTCAGTTGAGCAGTATTGCACTTCAATCATTCCATTGTTCACTTGCTCTCTAATGAAATGGAACCTTGTATCAATATGTTTACTTCTGCCATGTGAGATTGGATTTTTAGCAAGGCTGATTGCTGACTTGTTATCAATTCTGAGTCTTAGAGGCTTCATCACTTCACACCTTAGTTCCTTCATCACTGAATCCAGCCATATTGCTTGACAAGTTGCAAATGTACCTGCTATATATTCTGCCTCGCACGATGAAAGTGCAGTCACTGGTTGCTTCTTTGTACACCAAGATATGGCTGTCTCATTGAACTTGAAAACATAACCAGATGTACTCCTTCTATCTGTGATGTCTCCACACCAATCACTATCCGAATATCCAATGAATTCACTTCCTTCACCTTGGCTGCCATTGGGAAATAGCAGACCAAACTCCTTAGTGCCTTTTACATACCTAAGTATCCTTTTAGCAGCTATCAAGTGAGTCTTCCTTGGATCATTCATGAATTTGCTAATCACACTAACTGAGTAGCATATGTCAGGCCTGCTGTTGCACAAATATCGCAGCGATCCAACCATTTGTCTGAACAGTGTTGGATCGACCCTTTCTTCCTCACTGCACTCATCAATCTTTGAACTTGTATCTGATGGATTTGGGACTGAATTGCAGCTATTCATTTCAAATTTTTCCAGCATTTCACCTATATACTTCTGCTGATGCATGACTGTTCCAGTTTTCAATTTCAGAAATTCCATTCCTAGGAAGAATGAGAGTTCACCTAGATCAGTCATTTCGAATTCAGATTTCAGCTTGTGTTTCACCCTTTCAATCTCTGCTGCCTTGCTCCCAGTAATGAGTAAATCATCCACATACAAACAGATTATCATTGTTTCTTCTGCACTAGAATTCTGCACATACACACCAAACTCCACTGCACACTTTGTGAAGCCTATCTGCATTAGGAACTGATCAATCCTCTTATTCCAGGCTCTAGGGGCCTGCTTCAAACCATACAATGCTTTATGGAGTTTATACACCATGGTTTCCTTGCCTTGTATTTCAAATCCAAGAGGTTGTGACACAAACACAATCTCTTCAAGTGGACCATTTAGAAAGGCTGATTTTACATCTAAATGGTAGAGTGACCACCTTCTCTTGCAAGCTAGAGCCACCACTAATCTTATGGTCTCAAGCCTTGCAACTGGAGCAAACACTTCATTGTAATCAATACCATGTTTCTGTAAAAATCCTCTAGCAACAAGCATGGCCTTATGTTTTGAAATTTTCCCGTCAGGATTGATCTTCAGTTTGAAGACCCACTTCACATCAATCTTCCTTTTCTTGTCTGGCAGATTAACTAGTTCCCATGTTTGATTCTTCTCAATTGATTGGAGTTCTTCCATCATAGCTTTCCTCCATACATTTATCTTCAATGCTTCTTCATAATTGAGAGGTTCAGAATCTGCCAACAATGCAAAATGAATGATATCACCTTCATCATTTACTGCATTATCAGAAATTAATTCGCAATCATTCAGCCTGCTTGGAATTTGTCTGATTCTTTGAGGTCTCACTGCTGCTGCCCCTTCTTCTGGTTCACCGGCATCATTATTGATCACTTCTTCATCCTCTGATTCATCACTGGAATCAAGATAAATGCAACCTTGTTGATTCTCCTCGCTGTACACTGGTTCCTCTTCCCATTTCCACTTCTCAGCCTCATTCACAATAACATCCCTACTGATATGCACCTTTTTAGATATAGGATTATAAAGCTTATAGGCACCTGTGGGATGATAACCTATAAGTATCATAATCTCACTCTTATCTTCAAGTTTGCTCCTCCTAACATCTGGTACATGCTTATAGCACAATGAGCCAAAAACCTTGAAATGCTTTACACTCGGCTTTCTGCCACACCAAGCTTCCTCTGGAACCTTCTGATTCAACTTCTTTGTAGGGCATTTGTTTAAAATATAAGCAGCTGCAGTGACTGCTTCACCCCAGAAATTGTGTGGTAGGTTCTTCTGCTTGATCATGCTTCTTGCCATATTCAATAGGGTTTTGTTTCTTCTCTCAGCAAGTCCATTGTGCTGAGGTGTATATGGAGCTGTCACTTCATGCACAATGCCTTGATTAACACAAAAATCTTCAAACTCTTTTGAGGTATATTCTCCTCCACCATCAGTTCTCAAGATCCTAATTGATTGGTCACTTTCTTTTTCAATTAAGCTCTTGAATTTCCTAAATACCTCAAATGCTTCACTCTTAAGCTTGATTGTATACAGCCACATCATTCTTGTAAATTCATCAACAAATGTGATGAAGTATCTGCTTCCCCCCAATGAAGATACTTCAAAAGGGCCACATATATCAGAGTGGACCACTTGCAGTGTTGCAGTAGCTCTTTTAGGTGTTTCAGATACAAATGGGAACCTGCTTTGCTTACTCTTCACACATACTTCACAAATGGTTTTTCTGACATTCATCTTTGGCAGCCCATAAACCAGTTCTTTAGAATTCAAATCACTAAGACTTCTAAAGTTTAGATGACCATACCTCTTGTGCCATAAGCCTTCAATATCTTCACTAACTGCTGCAGACAAACACATCATTTTCTCACTTGAAATGCTGCATCTGTAGGTTCTGTTTTGTGACATGTTTGATTTGAGCACCAACTGCTTCTTTGCATCAAACAGCTTCAAAGAATCACCATCCATAGTCATTGAGAATCCCTTCTCCACCAATTGACCAATGCTTATGAGATTGCACTTCATCTCTGGAACATACATCACATCTGAAATAATGATTCTTCTGCCATCATTGCTTTTGATCACTATATTTCCACTACCTTCAGCCATTAGATTTCTGCTATCAGCCAGCTTTATGCTTGTTTTCTTGCTAGCATCAAAGCTTGTCAACCATTCTCTATATGATGTCATGTGGTTTGAGCATCCAGAGTCAAGAAACCACTCTTCATTCTTGATCTTCTCATCATTGGTAGTAGCCATCATCAACACTATACTGGAATCATCTCCATGTGCCAGATTTGCTTCTTCATCATCCTTTTGATCTTTCTTGAACCAACATTCATCTGCAAAGTGCCCATACTTCTCACAGTTGAAGCATTGTACCTTACTTTTGTCAAAATCCTTCTTCTTGTTCTGATTTTTGCCAAAACCCCCTTTCTTTGAAGATTCAGCTTTGTCTTCACTCTTGTTCTTACCATTGTTGGACCAATTTGCTCTTCTCTTTCCCTTTTTCTTAAAGTCTTTCTGGTTTCCCTCCTTCTTGGTAGTTTGAACTTGAAATGCTTGTTGAACTGATCTTTTAGAATTTCTATCAAATACCAAGAGTTCATGTGCCTCCAATGAATTTTGCAGCTCTTCAATTTTCACAGTCTTCACATCCTTTGCTTCTTGAATAGCGACCACTATGAAATCGAATTTTGGACTCAAAGATCTCATCACCTTTTCTACCACCATGTGATCTGTAATGTTCTCCCCACAAGTTCTCATTTGATTGACTATGGCTGTTAATTTTGAGAAGTAATCACTTACCTTTTGATCTGCCTCCATCTGCACCATCTCATACTTTCTTCTATAGGATTGTAGCTTCACTTGCTTCACCTTTTCTCCACCAGTGTGATAGTTTTCTAAAATATCCCATGCTTCTTTGGATCTTGTGGCTTTCGAAATCTTCTCAAAATGATAGTTGTCAACATTCTGCTGAATGTAGAACAAGGCTTTGCAGTCCTTCTTCTTGGCTTCCTTGAATGCATTCCTCTGTGCATCAGTTGGATTCTCCACCAAATCCTCATAGCCATCATGCACTATTTCACTCACTTCTTGTGCTCCAAATAAAGATTTCATCAATGCACTCCATCGATCCCAGTTCTTGCCATCAAGAACAAGAATATGTGATCCAAAACCGTTGCTGTTCATTATGCCTTTCAAGAAACTATCACTCTGTGTTTCCCTTGATTTTAACCCAGCTCTAGATGTCAATTGTTGGAACAAATGATAGTGCGCAGCGGGAAAGGAAGAAGAAGAAAGAAAACGAATTGCAGAAGCAGAAATCTTATTCTGGATCAATCCAGGATTGATCCTTTTGCAGATCCAAGATCGATCTTGGATTGATTTTCACTGAAAATTCTGTTATTCAATTATTGTTGATTATGTACTTCACATACAAGTTGTTAGTTATATATATAGGTCTGTTATCTCATGATGAAAGGCACCCAACTAACTAACTAACTAACTAACTAACTATATCAACACTCTAAAAATGTCAATTATGAATTACACTTCAACAGGTAGCATATATGTTAGATTATTTGAATTGAAGTATAAATGCTTGTTTTGATAAGTATCAAGTTTCTATCATGAACTATTGTTTGGAGCGAAGTAGCTGTGACTATAAGTGATCGTGAATTCTTTGTTATTCACTTACAATTATTAATTAACATTATAAGCTTGACTTAAATGATTGTGAATTCTTTTTTATTCACTTATAATCATTAATAAACATTAGGAGCTTAAAAAAATATGTAACATTAGAATATGGTGTAGTGAACTGAAGGTGTTAGATTGAAGTCTTTGATGTGTGAATAGTGAACTGCAGTCATATATATATATTGGGTGTGGATAATTGTGTCAGTTGAGAAACGAGAAACAAGACCAGACGTAAGACTCAAAATTCTGGTGTGATTTTAGGTCTTACAGCAACGGTTTTTGATCGTTGCCTAAAATCATAAATGTTGTAGTGGTGGCATGAAGCAACAAGCCGATTGCACATTTTAGTGCCGAACAAAAGTCACCAACATAAAAGCAGAGATGCTATTATTGATATTTATTGAAAGTACTAATGATGTTGATTGAGTTAAATGTTTCAAATATTCTTTACGTGCAGAACACAGAGCAAAATGAGATCAAAAGGCAACGTAATATCTACAGGCAACATAAGATCTTATAATTTTGATTTGGATGCGCTACTTGCAAGTCTTGTGGTTGCTTCTTAATGATAATTTTGATGTGGATGTGTCACCTACAAGTCTTGTGGTTATCGATGATAATTCTGATGTGGATGCGCCACTTGCAAATCTTATGGTTGTCCCTCGATGATATGTTCCGATTTAGATGCACCCCCTATAACTGTTGTGGTTGCTCATCATGATTAACTTCGATGTGGATGCGTCACAAGCAAGACTTATTACCCTTATAATACGAAATTGGACAAAGCACAAACCAGGCTCGTGATTTACTTTTGATTGCAACACCGAGATGCAGTGGCGGAGCTTGAACTAAAACATTGGGGTGACCAAATTTTTAAAATTTTAATGGATACATGAAAAGTATAATATTGTATTGTATATAAGAATTTTAAACTGTAAATTTACAAAAATATATTGACGATCAAACTTTTAACGCTTATTATAAAGAGGTCGATTAAGAGGCCAACTATATTCATAATCCCAAGCGAAACCAGAATGATCCTTATTCGAGCATGTACAACCATGGTTGGAGAAATCACCCCAATTTCTCTTGTGAAGGACAAGAAAAGGGATAGAGTTCTAATTCTCATAAACTCAATACTAATGATGTGTTAGCTAAGTTCATGGAGCAGACAAATGAGAAATTTGGAGTCTTGGAGGTCATATCTCAAGTATCCTGCCTTTGTTATCTCAAAATCCCCATAGGTTCATTTCCTACTCAAACTGAGCCTAGCCTAAATGAGAAGAGTGAGCATTGCAACGCTATCACTTTTCGGAGTGGTAAGGAGATACATCAAGAAAATAAGCAAGATAGGCATACACTCGAGAAAGGAAAAGAAACTCCCGCTGATGGAAACGCTTCCAAAGATCATAAGAAAGGAAAGGGGAAAAATAACCAAGTAAAGGTAAGTGTTCATTTTCCTGAAAGACTTAAGAATGAGCAACATGATGAGCAATTTGCTAGATTTCTTAAGATATTTAGGAAATTGCATATCAACATTCCTTATGCTGAAGCTATTGCTCAAATGCCTAAATATGTTAAATTTTTTAAAAGAAGTTATTTATAACAAAAAGAAGTTAGAAGGCTTTGAGACAATTAATCTTAATGAAGAATGTTCTGTTATAGTTTTAAAAAAGTTACCACCTAAGCTTAAGGATCCAAGTAGTTTATGTATCCCTTGTACACAAGGTAACTCTCTTTTTGAAAAGGCGTTGTGTGATTTAGGAGCAAGTGTAAATTTGATGTCTTTGTCTGTGTTTAGAAAACTTGGCTTGTAGGAACCACAACTTACTAACATCTCTTTATAGTTAGCTGATAGATCCATAACTCACCCTTGTGGGATTGTAGAAGATGTTTTAGTGGGAGTGGGAAAGTTTATTTTTCTTGCAGATTTTGTGGTGTTAGACATGGAAGGGGATAAGGAAATCCCAATAATTTTGGCCAGCCTTTCTTAGCCACAGGAGATGCCATAATTGAAGTTAAAAAGGGGAGGTTGACCTTGCAAATGGAGGACAAACAATAAATTTTACAGTTTTTAATTCCTTTAAAAATATTTCTCTTTTTTCTACTTGTAATTTTGTGCAGGATATTTTTATTGCTGACGAGAAGCATCTAATGAGAACTGTTGCTCTACATGATCCCATACTTGCTGAAGAACCCCCTTGATATCATATCACTGATTAGCTTGGGGGTTACTCACACTAGCAATTAGGTGAAAGGTGAGGTGAAGTGTTGTTTCTCTTAGTAGCTTTGGGATTACTAGCACTAATAGTCAAGCAAAATGTGGAATGATATCAAATTAAAAAGAAAAAAAATAAAGTGTTGTTTCACTGAGTAGCTTGGAGATTAGTTACACTAATAGTCAAGCCAAAGGTGGAAAGGTGGAATGATATCAAAATCAAAAGAAAAAAATGCCATGAATAAAAGGTGTTGAGTTGTCTAATTAAATCAAATAAAAATGTCCCTAGTACTTGAGAAAAATAAACTTATTTGGTTTATGATAATAATGAAACTTTATGAATAAGAAGGATTATATGAATTGATTAAGGAAAGTCTCAAGACATTGAATGCTTAGAAGCAATAAGGTTAACCACACACACTTTGAACTATGTGAATTAATCTTACTTAAGTAACATAGTGTAGAAGGTGTTTGATTTAGTCTTAACAATTCAGAAAAATTCTTGCTCAAATTGAAAAATTCAATCATGGTGTTTATGTGAATTTTATTTCTATTATTTGCTTGTTTATCTTTAAAATTGTTTGAATTTATCTTTGAGCCAGACTTTGCTTGAGAACAAACAGAGATTAAGTGTGGGGGAATTGATAAACTCTAATTTAGTATATATTTTAAAGATATTTTTGTGATAATTTTAGAGTAATTATTTATTACTATACAAATAATTAACTTGATTTAATCTTTATTTTGCAGAAAAGAAATAAAAAATATACAAGTCCAATATATTTTTTTAATATTTTATAAATATAATAAGTATAGTTGTCAATTTCACAAGCCAATAATTATTGGCCCCAACACACATGTTGGAGGAGTCAAAAAAAATTCATAGTTTAAAAGGCCCGAAAACCAACAAGCCCTTAAATTTTTGTAGACTTAGTGGGGCCTATGAGCCCACTTTTTCAGAAAAAAATTGATATTCTTTTTAAAAAATGTCAATACGGGCCTATGAGCCCCCTCACTTAAACCCAAAAAAAATAATGAAATAATGGGTCTTTTTAATTTATTTCAATAGGGGGCCTAATATTAGGGTCTTAATAGGAGATATTTTACAGGAAACTTTGGACTTTGGGCCAAGATTACAGAGAAAGGAGGAAAGGAAATTCAAGAATAGGGTAGTCCGTGATTGAAAGAAAGGGAGCAGGACACAATAAGTAGGAGGGTTTGCCGCACATTATAAAAGAGAGAAGGAGAATTAGGATCAAGGGGGGCATGATAGATTTGAGAGTCCGAAAATTCAAGCAGAGACGGCAACAAATTTCAGGAGAACAAAAGAAGCGAAGCATATCAAGATTGAGAAGAGTGCCACACATAGATCATAAAAGAAAGATATTTTGGTGATTGAAATAAAGTGTCTCAAATTTTTGAATAAAAATTATTTTTTTCACGGGTTTTGTTCTTCTCTTTAATATGATAAACACCATTATTGTTGTTTTGATTTTCGTTATAACAATGAGTAATTTAACTTTCTTCTACGGTCGTATGTAAATCTTGTAATTGAGATACCTTTTAGTATGTGTTAGTTATTATTTTAATTATCTATTAAAATATTTTAAAACAGAACTCCAACACCATATGTTGACATGTCATCAGGTCGAATGCCACGAAATCGAATTTCTGCCACTTCAGCAAAAATCCGATGTATCAATCTTCTTTTGCTACCTTTCATTTTCCACCAATTCTATAAACCATCCACTATCTTATACTATGTCTCCTATTTAAATATTATTTCATAATGACTACTCAAAATCTTCCAAATTAATCCCACATTATTATTTCATAACGTTTGTCCAAAATCTTCCAAATTAATCCCACGTTACTACGCAATACGTTTTTTTGGTCTGGATTTATCAACTTCCCATTTTCGAGAAGAATTTTTACCATATTTCATTTAAGAAGGAATATCATATTTGTTGTAAATACAAGTACATATAGAATTTTTATTCTTATAAAAGTCTCATACTTCTAAATATGTATTTTTTCATAGTTAAAAATAATATCTCAACTCTTACAATACAATTGATTAATAGAGTTAGCAATATGAGTTATGTAAAACCTTTGTCATGACACTCATTCTTTGAAATAATGTAACATATCACAACTTGAAAGAATGACAATGGAAATATCCATTTTCGGCACTACCTGCCATTTACTTATTTGCTAGCAATTATATACATCTTTTTAGCAAAGATATGATATTGAACCTAATAACATGAGAAATTTCTTACTGCAAAAGACTTCAACTTCTTCCGAATAGAGAATGCGTATGTCTCCGTTGCTTACTGCTAAAATATATTTTGACTATTTATACGTGTCTTTTATTGTTGGATGTGTTTGCTAAGAACATTCAAGGAGAAAGAGCCTTTGGCTTGCTACTTATTTTTGTTGGGTCAAAATCTTTTGAACTAATACACTAATAACATGCGTGTAAACAAATTAATATTTTAGCATGTCCTATGTTTTTGGTGACAATATCATTTTATTTTGAAGCATGTGCTATCTTGAATGGGAATTCAACAATATATAGTTTTTTTGTTAGAAAAAATATAATACATGCTTTTGGAACATCAAAAGACATTTTAATTCAATGCACGTGTTCTTTACATTTTGTCACAATTTTATTACTTGTGATTAGTTGTCACGTATTTTATACTCAATTCAAAACTTTACAAACCATGTTTAAGAGATAGAAATTTCTTCATTTGGGAAGGAATACAATTTTTGTTGTAAATACAAGTACATATAGAATTTTTATTCCTATAAAAGTCTCATAATTCTGAATATGTATTTTTTCATAGTTAAAAATAATATCTCATCTCTTACAATACAATTACAATTGATTAATAGAGTTAGCAATATGAATTATGTAAAACCTTTTTCATGGCACTCATTCTTTGAAATAATGTAACATATTACAACTTGAAAGAATCACGGTAGAGATGTCCATTTTTTTTCAAAAGGTGTCAACGCATGACACATAAAATGAAAAAACAAAAAACCTTTGAATACAATTGCAATTTCTAGCTATTGTTATCTTTAACTAGCACTGCTATAAATACATGTTTTGTCATGTAATGTCATGCACTTTGTTGGCCACATTATTCTAAATATTATTAGCATACACTAACCCCAATCATCAAATGCTTTTTAGTCACTATAAATTTTTTTTTTTCCATTTTTAGTCATAACTATTTTATAAGAATTGGAGATATTTAAGGAGTTAAAACATATTTAACCATTATATTCTAAATTTTAAACAATACTCTATACATCAAATTCTATAAGTGCCTATCAAATAGATAAAATGTTATAAACACATTTTGACATATATTGCAAATTCAAATTTAACTATTACATGAGACAAATTGCACTACTCATTATACAAATTCTAGGGAAACCATGATTCATTCCAACCCAACTAATACAAAAGATAACATCTTCCAATAAAGAGTTAACATCTCACCCTCATATTAATCACATATATTTGAAAAGCTTAGGTTTTACAAACTATGAATGGTTAAAATATCTACTCCCCATATTTCTTATTTAAAAACAAATTTTCAGTTATTTTACTCAACATAATTAGCTTCACAATATACATAATATATCACTTTAAAATATAAATTAAATAACAGCCGCGCAACGCGCGGGTCACAATCTAGTTTTTTTATTATAATAACATGTTAAGATTGATCATCCTTTACATGTTCTTAATTAACTAGTTGTTAGCGATCGTACTACAATTAATTGGTAGATTTATAGGATAATTGACACTATAAATTATTGCATGACCATAATTAATTTTAGTCTTCCAATTATTCAACATTTATATGCTTTATGTTTTTGAGATACCTTCAACAGACCATGAATCTCGGATTACATTATCAATGATTTCCTATAGTCCTTGAAGGATACAATTGATGATTGGAACACTTTATCAAATGACTTCAAAGCAACCATTTGCTACATATTTAGCATAGTTGTATCTTAAAAATCAAAAAAATAGACGATATTAACTCAGTCCACTATGGAGTCTGAAATGATAGCACTAGCAACCACCAGTGAAGAAGCAAGTTGGTTGAGATGCTAGTTAGTTGAGATCTATTTATGGGAAAAACCAATGCTAACTGTGTTGATCAACTGCAATAGTATTGTATCTATTGCAAAAACTGAGAACCGTTAATACAACGATAAAAGGCGACAGATATGTCATAAGCACAACACAGTTAGAGAGTTACTTTCAAAATGAGTTGTTAGGATGAATCGTCTACGCACCAATGAAACTTAGCAGATCCATTGGCGAAAGGACTAGCTAGAGACAAAGTCCTAAACACATTCAAAAGAATGGGACTATTTCCTATAGATCAATGAGTCATTCATGATGATAGCCCGACCTAAAAGACTGAAGATCCCAAAAATTAGGTTCAATGGGTTATAACATGTCATGAAGTGATATGAGATAAACATGGTACTATAAATAAGATAAGCATGATTCCTAAAGCGATGATATGATGAAGTAAGATAAACTCTTAATGAGATCTATACTATATGTAGAGTGAAGTACTTTTGATACAATAGTACTTTTGATAGACTCACCTATGTGAATGAGGAAGTGAGGTTGTTTCCTATGGAACTTTGAGGCAGAATTCCTAGAGTGTTTACTATATTGGGATAGACGTGCAGGAACATTAATTTATGCGCTTTTGAGAATACACACTATGAAAAGGTTGTGTGTGGATTTGATGTCAGAGATAGAGTTCAAGACTATGAGTTACTCTTGTTTGTACAAAATCTCTATAAAAGCGTTTGATGCTATTTGAGAAACACTTTTTTAAATTCAAGTGTAGGATTGTTGGAAATGATGTTGAAACTTAGAGCTAGTTTTGTGTGAATTGAAGAAATGTAGAAGTCCTACATATGAGGGATATCACACACTAGTTGTGTTTATAAGGTGGAGGTATGATCTTTGGGGTGTGCCCTAATGGGTATCCAATTTTATGGAAATGAGAGAACGCACTCAAATCAACAACCACACACGCGCGCGCCGCCTCCGGCGTTCATCCGACCGGCTTGACTTGGCCTGGGCCTCGGCTAAGCAAGTCAACAGTCAACAATTGATTTGTTCAACTTCTCCCATTTTTTCGCTCGACTGTTTTGTTGACCTGGCCAAATTGGACTCATAGTAGTTTTGCATATTTGAAACGAGTCACTTTTTCTGCTCCATTTCGTTGTAGAACTCCTCTATAAATAGAAGATTGCACTTAGTTTAGAATATACACCAAAACTTGGAATTTTCATTTCTCCCTTTTCAACTTCGTCCCAAATTTTCTTTTGGTCCCTTTAATGAAAATAATTTGTCTCTTGATATTTCTGAGTGGTCAGAGTACCATATTGCGAGTGATCTTAACTGCCATATTTAGATGCTATTATTATAGAACGGTTTTCTATGTGTAGTAGTAAAATCGATATAGTGTAAATGAGATGTTTTATCTGGGGACATCGTGGTTAATAGTCTGCTTTGCAAAATTTTGGACAATACCGTGAAACCTCTTAAAGAGAGTGATCTAGTCTATAACTCAACCCAATAATATCATCAGTGGCTAAAAATTATTTTTCAAAATAGTTTTTCAAAAATAAAAAACAACATAAATATTGTGTTGCGTGATACATGACAATTGGTAAAAGTATATATCTTGATTTTCCATGAAAAAGAGAAGGGTTGAGAAGCCTAAAAAGAAATGTCATGGAGATTGAAAAAAAAGGAGAAAGAGGCTAATAATCCCAAAAAGAAAGAACTGGTTTATTTACCAAAATAAACCTAACAACAAATCAATTCAAAAGAGCAGGAGAATAATAAAAATCCTGATGATGCAATAAAGAATGTGTTTTGGCTTTTGGATGTGACTCATATTACGAGTCCATACACCCTAAATCCGCTCTAGGTACTTGACATCATACTAATTGGAATTTAACTCGAATGAGATAATTAACGATGATCACGGTGAGATTTTAAAGAAAGGTCAAACTGGAAATTGGAAACTCTAATGATGATACATAACGAAAGAATGTCTTGCATACTCAGAATAGTGCATCCAATTCTATGAATCATAACATGCCGCGGCAACAACCGCTACCCATAAGCCTAATAGGTGGATAATGTAGAAGAAGTCCCATTAGAGAAGTTAAAGATAATTTGAAAAAAGAAAAAACTAAAATATGTCCTATTCTTTAGTTACGTCTGATTACGCAAGAGGTAGACTCTTGAATATGAAATATTTTTCCTCATTCTATTACAAGAAAGTTTAAAGAAGGAAGTTACTTATTGAAGAAAATGTCAATAAAGAGACTTCGTTTATTTATATATTAAGAATTGGTGATCAAACTTAATATTTAACATAAATTAATGGACTTTGTTTAGTGAGTCTTAGAAACGTCTTAGGATTTTATTTTTCTTTAAATGTTTTTGTAATAAGTATTGTAGTTGTAATGTAATTTGTTTTTGCTATAAGTGTGATACGAATTATGAATTGAAGACTTCTTCCTTCTATTTTTGTTCTCTACTTATGTTTTCTTCTGCGCACCTCCATTTTTTTTTCTTTCTGTCTGCATTCGTCAATTTTTTTGTTTCTCTTCATCTTTTTATTCCTTTAGTTTTTTTTCTTTTATTCTCTTTAAAAATATTTTATTTTAATTATCTCCGTCGTCCACAACTCTTCATCTCCTTCCACTAATCTCCTCGAGCTTTTAATTTTTTCCACATTTCACAAATTGTCTGTCAAATCTCTGTGCACGTTTTCGTCTCTGTCCATGCTCACATCATTACTTTTCGTTTTCCAAAGCGATTTCATTTTCTTTCTCAAAAAATATGGTTATTTATACCTCTAATGTTTTTAGGTTCCCCTATTTGTGTTATTTCATTCATCTCCCAACTTCATGTTTTTTTTTTCTTCTTTCTTTAACGTTTATGTTGGTTGATCTTCTACTAGAAAAGGAAGTCACCTTTCTTTCTCCAGACGAATTCTCAAACTCTCAAATTGCTCTGAAAGAAGTTCACCAAAAATTGGACATTCTTAACTCTCGAATGGAGGAAACAACTGAATTCTTGAGGAGTGTCCTTAGATGTCTTTAGATCTTCTGTCCATAATTAAGTTTTTTTAAGTTTTCTTTTCTTTCCCTTCCCAATTTTATTATAATCTTGGTTCTCAAATCGTAGGAATAATGCCCATTCTTTTTTCTCTGTCTCTTTCTATTATGATTTTATTTTATTTTTTTTGGCAAATTACTCATGTTAAATTTATGAATATTGTGTGATATGTTTGAATCAAGATGGTTTGAAGAACAATTTCTTATCTTGTTTTGATAATAACAAAATGTATTTTGTGGGAACAATTTAATGTACTAATATTCTAATTAAGTGTTCAGTTCCAAGATCAATTGTTTATGTAGGAAATTATGTTGTATCCTTTGATTATCAAATCAATACAAAGGAACACCAAGACTCTGCTTCTATACTCTACATCTCTAAGACTGCGCGTCTATGATAAGCGTCTGACTCAGTTGTCTCTAGAGATGCAAGCAAACGTTTGACTTAGTTGCCTTTGGAAATGCAAGCAAGCGTCTAACTCTGTTGCCTCTAGAAAAGCAAGCAAGTGTCTAATTAAGCTGCCTTCAATGACTACATCAAGCGTCTAATTGGTCTGCCTCTAAATAAAGTTAATGCCTCTGATAAAGTCAACGCCTCTAGAGAACGTAAACGCTCAATCAACGTTCATGAAGAAGTCAACATTATGAGAAAATCAATTCTTATGATAAATTCAACGACTTTGAAGAAGTCAACGCTCTGATAAGAGTACATGATCTGATGGTAGTTAATCATATGAGAAGCCAAGTTGTGCGCATCCTCTGATATTCATTCAGAATTTGCATGCTCTGATTATCCAATATTTTGATCACGTACCCTCTGCTTCCTCTGTTCTCATTTAAGTTACGAGTAGTGATTTTTGGGATTCATTTTTGACCTCAACGGATAAATTTATCTTCAATGGTTCAATTGTTGAAACCCATGAAGAAACATGTTGTATTTCTAAAAGAAAGCACATAGGTCTTACCTTAAGGACTCAGACCTTACCGTGAATAACTATATAAAAGAACATGTTTCCTTACTTGAGAAAGATGAAGAAGGCACCACAATTATACACAACACAACAAGCACTACATCATTATGCAATCATTTAAAATTTATCTAAGTGTTGAGAAAGAAAAATCTGAAACTAATACATTGTAAACAAACTCGTAAGAGAGATTTTTTTAGAAAAAACCCAACCTCATTCATTTGTAACCTAGCCCTGTAGTGCTTGTTTTTCCTCAACGATTTGTAGGTGCAAACTGGAAGTTGAGAAGACCTAACTGGTTAAGGTTAAGTGTTGTAATTCGGTTTGAATTATTGGAGAAAGTCCTTCTGGGGGAAGGGACTAGACGTAGATACCGGTTTGGTGCTGAACCAATATAAATCTTTGTGTGATTTTCTTTTTTCCTCTATTTATTTGTTATGTGTTTTTAATTACCAAGTTTATCAAATAAATTTTTAAAACTGTAAAACACAATTCAAAATCTATTTTTCTTGTATTATTCAACCTTCACGATAGTCTTGATTTTTATTATTTTTTTTGTGTTTTTGCGAGTGACTGATTGTTGTAATTCTAATATTTTTTAATTTCACCCTTTTTGATAACGACAAATGGGAGAAAAGTATAAGATATAGTAATACAATTAATTGTGTGTTTGTGTCTGGTTGGATTGTTGAGTGTTTGCTTTGCATCTGATTGGCACATAATCTGCATCATCTACATCATCGCATCATGTGCCCTATACGATCATTTTCATATGAGTGTCATTTGCATATCATCTGCATATGTCATTATTATGATAATTGCTTGCAATTCACCCTTATTTTGAAAGGCTTAACATCCTCTAAAAACATGGTTTTCATTAGGCTTATCCTAAGAAGAACAAATATGCAAAAGCTTTATATCCTGAGGAATTGTCAATTGTTAATCAATAGATTTCATAAGAATCCAAGGCTTAACATCCTCGGAATCAGTGAATTAAATAGAAAAAAATTATGATAACGTGTGTGTGCCGTATCTGTTTGCTTATCTTTGTGTCTTTGCTCTCTGATAATTCCTTTTTAATTTAGCCTTCAAGTGTATCAAAAATAAAATAACTTAATAAGTTTGAAACTCTTAAAGAATCATGTTTATCATATTCAGGGAGAGTCCAAGAACATTGATCTAAAAGTTGTTTTTTGGAAGATCAAAGGGTTATTAAGTTAAACAATTTTTAAGTACTACATTCAGGGGGATCATTCTTTTAAACTTTTTTGTGAAGGAAAATTGTTCATTAATTGTATAGTTGTTTGTCATCATCAAAAAGGAGGAGATTGTTAGTGCAAAAGTGGTTTTAGCTAAAATCCTCTAGAAGATGTTTTGATGATAACAAAACAAACAAATAAGAACAGTTATCACCTAACTAGTTTAAAAATCTAAGTATTTTTAAACATAATATTTCACCTAATAAACAAGTAATTATGTTTACTACTAGAGTAAGAAGTCAACTTTCCAACATCCTATGCTCGTCAAGGATGAACTTATCATCTGACTAAAGAAGCATGTGGCATCCTCAAATAGTTTTATCCTATGGGATTTGTCTTCTTAAAGGTTGATTTGCATTAAATGTTGATTCAAGATCTCCTACGGTAACATTCTCAACGGATGCATTTCTCATTATTTAAGTAGAAACCAATCAATATGAAATAGTGGCTATGAGAATGAAAAATGCAATGTGTTAAGAAGAATTTCTATAAAAGCCGAGAACACATAAAAGAAAAGAATGAATGAAAAATTCTCAGTAAATAGTAATTAGAATTGATGTAAATCAATCAAGTTGTTTGATACACTTGAGTTAATATATGATTCAAAATGTAATATTCTATCAATAAGAATTAGAATCCTAGAAACAAACTTTGTGTCAATTAAGACACAAACTAGAACTGATGTAAATCAGCCCGATACTGGCAACAACTCTTTCATCCATGAGAGGTACCTGAACTAGTTTAAAAGTCCTTGTGTCTCATCTCTCTCTCTCTCTCTCTCTCTCTCTCTCTATGTTATTCTAATCTAAGTTTTTCATGATTCAACTTTATTTTACTGAACCTATTTTATAATCGTAAGTGGAATGATTTGATAAAGAACATATATTTTGGTTAAGTAATTCAAGTAATTTTCATGTATTCAAAAACACAATTCTAACGCCCCATTTTTGTGTTTTCCAGCACCTTCAGTGTGGACTATGTAAAGACGTTGATAATTTTTGCATTGGTTATTACAATAAAAGCATGCTTCAAAAGAGATGTTCCGTGTTGGGGATTTGTATTCTCCTCGACGCTTCAAGAGGTAAACACATGAACTCATTTGTGAAATTTTGTGCTTACATGGTCCTAAGCTATGAGATTTTTCCGCTCATGAGAATGATTTTAAAGAGTTTTAAAAGTCTATCTCTTGAAAACCCAACAAAGAGAGCCAATCATACAGCCATATACCTTTTTATCTACATTTTTACCCAATTTTGATCTAAAGCATTACTTAAAAATACTTATTGTTTAGAAAAATTACGACAATTTTTTTAAGTAAGAATAACTAAACTACTATTCATTTAAATAATTAGTAAATTCTAAACCCCAAAATAATATACATAATAATTTATATCATATATTCACTAAAATTTACAGCGGATAAATAAGAAATCTTTCAAAGAAAAAGAAACTTTTATGAGTTATTACGATATCACATTTCTAAAAATGCAAATGGAATACTTCAAACTCTTTCTTCCCATAGAACAATGCAATCTCAATAAACTTGATTTAACTATAATTTCTTAATTTAATTCCAAAACTTAGTAGTACTTATAAGGTTTTCATACAAAAGTCGTTTCTAATTAAATAAGTAAAATACAACTTATAACGCTCATTACCAGTATCACCTATCAGAGCGAGGCTTCTCCCAAACTTGAATTTCAAGACTCATTGACCTGTAATAACTGCAATTTTGCAAACGCAGGGCCAAATCAAACAAACACAAACAACGAAAGAGGTGATTTTTAAAATCATGTTGATAGTATAATTTAAGTAAGAAGAACACACAAATAATCAACCCAGAGCTGTATCAAACACTTCACAATATATCAAAATATTGAAGGAAATAATCATATTATAAAGTCAAAATCACTCAAGGAAAATCAATATCTCATTATAACATCAAATCATCTAAGAGAAATTATTATCACATTAGATACACATTAACCACAACAAAACAATCACAGGATGGTGCAATGTTATGGATGCTCTTGATAACTATATGATCTTGATATAATACGTGCCAGTAAGGCAACTTCCACGTTGAAAATCACCCATAGGAAAAATAAACCTGCCACAAAGGCAACTTCCACGAAGATGCATATGCCATGACATGGAGGTGCATTATCAAAATGAAATATTCCCACACAGCCCACTAAGATACATATACCACGACATGATGATCTATTATCAAAATCAAACATTCCCACATAGCCCACTAAGATTATGTCAAATGCTCCAAAAATAACTTATAAGAAATCATCACCTTATTCAAATATCACTACGATCATACATCACAAGCTCTCATCATGAAAATCAATTATTTATAAACAACCACCATAAAAATCAAAGCCTCCACCTCACATATTATATAAATTTAAAACAAACCCCCTCACTCTATTGCTGCCACGTGTACAAACATATCCCACCTCAGCAAAGAAGTTGACGTGTACGCTCCTATTAGAGAGTTCTCTCTTGTGTGTTGTGTTTCACCTCATTTTTCTCTACTTAGTTTCTAAATAATTTTTCCCTCTTTTAATCCTTCTAATCCCTAATTTTTTTAAACACTTTCTCCTTCATCTTAATATCCTCCAACAAGCTAAGATCATCTTCGTCCCTCGGCGGTCCAAAAAAGTGGTAACGTCCCTCCGCGGTCAGCATCTGCTTCGACGTCTCTCCGCGATAACTTTTCGTAATCGTGAAATCTTACCTAGATTATTATCAAATTGTATACATAACACAAACCCCCAAATCTATTTTATTGTTATCTTATTATGCATTTTTTTATAAATTATTTTATAATATTATTAGTCATTTTTCATTACTTTCAATTTATGTCAATCAATTATAAACACAAACCCCCAAATCTATTTTGTTGTTATCTTATCATGCATTTTTTTTTATAAATTATTTTATAATATTATTAGGCATTTTTCATTACTTTCAATTTATGTCAATCAATTATAAGTAATATTTTACGTCACCAATCCTCCTTTCACGTTTATACACAATTATTCAATTATTTCATACGTTGAAAATTCAATTCAATTACTCATTACATTTTTCTACAATATTTTTATAATGCATTTTTTTTATTATGAGTAATATTTTACAGTATCAATTACAGAGTATCAATCTCACAATTATTCCACTTAGGGGTCAGTAATGATTTCATACCTTGAAAATTCAATTACTCATTAAATTCAATAGAAAAAAACCACTTAATCACTCATAAATATCGTCATAAATGCTCTTTATCTAATAATTTTTATTATCTCAATATGGTAACGGTAATAAATCGCTATAAATTATATTACTCTCTCCAAAGAAAGTGGTAATGTCCCTCCGCGTTCGACATACACGAATTTATTAAAAAAAGTTACTTCCAATTATTAAAATACACAAATTTAGTTAAAATTATAATATATATATATATATATATATATATATATATATATATATATATATGTTAAAAAAGATAATGAACAACAATTTACTATACATGTATTCCAAAAAAAAATATGTTAACACTCAACTTTCATCAATTAAA
>JBBPBP010000004.1:26230412-26269555 GCA_037974735.1 Cicer chorassanicum
AATATTCAATCACATTTTTAACTTTTAACATCTTATTTTTGGGTTTCTATTTTACATTTTATTTCATCAAATAAATACAAGTACCATTATATGTTGAAAAACAAATTGACAATCAAAGTACGAGGAGGAAAACAATCATCCAATATTATAAGTTATTATGCGAATTTTACAAAAAGTTTTAAAAAATTAAATTAGATGATTGTGATAAACATGATTTTCTCTAATTTTATTTTTCCTAATCATACTCAATTATTACAAATTAATAGAGTAATATTATAAGATAGCTATATTTATAATACATAAAATATTACTTATAAATCTTATGAAATTAATTAGTTAATATCCGAATTAATTAATTAAAGCTCGCTGAAACATGCTTCTACATATTCAAGAATGAATTTGCAATATTTCATTTTTCTGTATTCAGTGTGTGTCAGTTTCATCACTAAGTATCGATCAAAAAAACCTTTATATTTTATTTGTAATGTACTACAAAAAACACAATTTTTATATTTCAAAAACAGATTTTCATTCTTTTGCATAAATCATAATGTACATTTTTTTTAATTAAACAAATATTAATTCTATAATTCTGTTTTAACTTATTTACACACATAATAATTAATTACATATTACACCTAGTTATATATTATTCATAAGCAACTATCACAAAGATCAAAGCTTTCACTACATATATCATGAAATCATATGTTCATAAAATTATCATAAAAATCAAAACTTTAATCTCTTAAATCATAAAAATATAAATTTTCATCACATATATATAGAAATTAAAATTTTCATCATATGCCACACATAAATTCAATTTATCACATATATATCATAAATAAGACTTTGAACACATTACACATTAAAACTTAAACTTTCTTCATATATACCACACAATTGGAGAATTTAAATCAGTCAACACATTATAAAAGTTTCTAATTCATATTTTAATCCTAGAAACCCCAATTTGTCATATTAACTCAATTATTACTAAATAGGGTTAGCGCAGTGTGTAGCGAGCCCCAAATGAATTGTTGGAAAATACGGTTTTCCCGTTCATCTCACATTATAATATACTCATAATCAAACATCCTCTCGCCCCTTTCCTTATTTCGAAGTTTCAAGTGCTAATCCAAGTCCACAATTGAAAAGCCTCTACTCCTTCAACTCCTCGTCCTCCAATCGATCAAATCGACAGTTTATGGGTAAACATCAAAAATAAAATATGACAACACACTCTAAAAGGTCAATTTCGAAATTGGTCCAAAGATGATTACTATAAATCAGAAAACTAATCAGTAGATAATATAGTTATTGTTCACACGATCGTTTTGGTGTCGGTTTCATTAAAATCGGACTTACGGTAAAGAAGGACAATGTATAGTAATGAGTTTCATAAACAGAGAAGTCGGATATTTTAGAGAGAAAATGAAAAGGCTGAAACTCTGGCAAAATGAGTTAATATAATCCACTCAATAAGAGAAATAACATACTAAAATTTGGGCAAAATCTAAGAAAGTTTTCTAGACATTTGTTCGAGATCGGAATCGAGTTTCTCTAACAAGGGCATGAGTTTCATCTTTTCCTTCGGCTTTATACCACTGCAGCGACTCTCTCTCTTGTTGGTATAGTTTCTTCCTATTTTTTTTTTTTAATTTTATTTATTTAATTAGGTTTTACTCTTACATATGGGTCTAACCCATAAAACACATTTTACCCCTTTCTTCTATTTTTCTAAAACAAAACCTATAATTATCAAAACTAATTTTTAACACTTCTTTAAACACAAGTATATTTCTTAATCATTATTAATATTTTTAAAATATTTTTTTTAAATAGAATAAATAAAGTAATTAATCTTTTATATATATATATATATATTAGTAATATCTAAAACCATCATATTGATGATTATTACTGCAATTATCAAAATATTTACATTAAAATACTATCATCTTTAGAGAATGGTCAAAATGATAAAATAAATAAATATAACATCAACACTTTATATTCATTACTAAATCCCAATAAATCTGTATGAAATCACTGTATCATAGAAAATATATAAAAATAAAAAAAATTAATCACGATATTACTAATATCTTAGGACAATTATTTATGAAATAAATAATTAAAATATAACTATGCACACATTTATCATTTAGTCAAACGTTCACAAAAATATCACCACAAATATTTAATGCAAATCTACATGTAAACTCACTCTATAAAATACTCTGGCTAAAATTGTTGAGGCAAAATCCCAAATTAATATTTTGATGATAATCAAACTAAGTTAATTAAACTTCTAGTTATAATTCTAAAAGTGTGTTGCTATTTAACATGTGTTTTTGAGTGTATTATTTGAAGATAGGTAATAACATAACAACACAAGATCATTTTGAAAAACGAAGATCATTCTGGTTTATTAAAAACAGAAGTCTGAAAAAACGAAGATCATTCTGGTTTATTAAAAACAGAAGTCTAAAAAAACGAAGATCATTCTGGTTTATTAAAAACAGAAGTCTAAAAAACAAATATCATCCTGGTTCATTAGAAAACAACAATCTAAAAGAAGAAGATCATTCTGGATTACGCAAGTACCAAAACTTCTTTACACAAAGATCATTCCATACAATCTTATTTCAAAAGATTAAGATAAGAAAAAGCAAGAACATAACAACCACCACAAGATCAATCTCTAGATTGATGATTGAAGCAACAAGTACAATTAGAACAGAAATGATAGGACACTGCTATTGCATATCTGCAAAAAGCAGCTTGTGT
This sequence comes from Cicer chorassanicum, assembly GCA_037974735.1. NCBI lineage: Eukaryota > Viridiplantae > Streptophyta > Magnoliopsida > Fabales > Fabaceae > Cicer > Cicer chorassanicum. The sequence goes on from JBBPBP010000004.1 coordinate 26,233,209, forward strand.
ACAGAGCAGAAAAGTACTGACACCTAAAAGCTATCAAAAGCTCTTAGTCCAGCACTCTTTCAAAACAGAAACGAAGAACGTTCTAGTAATAAAACGGGAAAGTTCTTGTTATTTACAACACTTGTCTATTAAAATAACAACTGGATAGTTGGATCACTAAAGGCTATATAAGTTATCATCAGCCTTCATCAGGGCCATAAAAGGAACCTTAAGGTCAAGGAAACAACAAGAGTTTGAAGTGCAAGAAATCAATCACTTAAATAATCATACTTGAGAAATATAAGCTCTTCAATTAAGAAAAAGCTTCAGTTGTTTTCACTAGATTCACATATCTATTTGTTGATTCTTTTTGTTGAATATCAATACTCAAACAAGTGTTGAGTGTATTCTGATCCATCAAATCCTTTTTGAATCCTTTAAGTTGAAACTCAAGACTATATTGATAAAGATAGTTTGAGTGTATTGTAAAAATCCTTTATAATTAATAGGTGACTTGTAAAAACCCTTTATGGAGTGATAGGTAACAATTGGAAATCTTTTCAAGGTCGAAAGGTGAAACGTTGTAACTGATCAAAATTGATCTTGAAAGTTGGTGTGAAAAGCAAGAACACTCTTGTTTAAACACTTTAGTTAAAAAGCTCACTAACTGTGAGGATTGGACGTAGCCCACCTTGGGTGAACCAGGATACATTACTGTGTGATTCTTTTTCCCTTATCCTTATTTATTTCTTACTCACTAAGCACATAACACATAGGAATAATTTATTTTATTTCACTAACCAAGAACGTTCTACTTTTGTTTGTTGACACCAAGATTCATCTTGAGTTAACTTAAAAAAGAGGAATTAATTTTAAAAATGGGAATCACAATTCAAACCACCCTTCCTTGTGATTGACATTGTCATATCAATTGGCATCAGAGCCAGCCACTAAAGATTAATACTCAAAAAGTGTTAGAGGAATGATTCAAGAAGCAATGTCAAAAGCTAAGTACATCGTTGAAGGACGATCATCAAACAGACCACCTTACTTTGATGGTACAGACTACTACTTCTGGAAAAGTAAGACGCATCTGTTTCTAAAATCACAAGACACGTGAATGAGGCGCATCATAACAGATGGAGACTTCATACCCAGAACTAATCAGAATGACTCAACATCTGCTGAAAAGAAAGAAGCAAATTGGACAACAGAAGGTAAAGCTAAGGTACTTCTAAACTCTAGAGCTCAATTATTTTTTTTCTTATGCCTTAAGTTGGGAAAAAAGTGAAAGAGTCGATGAATGTGATACGGCAAAAAGGGTATGGGATACACTACAAACCCATCATGAAGGGACAAGCCATGTCTAAGAAACAAGAATTGATATTGACATATGAAAGTTTGAACTGAATGAAGGAGAAACCATTGATGAAATTTATTCAAGATGTACAACCATAGTAAATGAAATGTGTTCTCTTGGCAAGGCATACTCAATACAAGATAAAGTAAGAAAAATCATGTGATGTCTTCCAATCATATGGAGACCAATGGTGATAGCCATAGGTCAAGCTAAAAATCTTGAAATACTCGGATTGGAGGAACTCATTGGAACCTTACGACACATGAATGCTATTGCAAGAAGACAAACCAGCAAAAAAGGGCAATGTGATAGCCTTAAAATCTTCTCAAAGTTTTCAAGAAAGCATACCCTTACAACCAGATGAAAGGGAAGACTCGGAAGAAATTGGTCAAGAATAAGCTGATGAAAAAGTGGTTCTTCTTACAAGAAAAAGAGATCATATCAAGAGAGGCTTTGCAAATAAAAAGGAAAAATTTAAATCAAAAATGGATAAAAGTCATATTACATGCTTTGGGTGCAACAAACTAGCACATTACAAAACTGAATGTCCTTAAAACAAAAAGGCACCAAAAAGATTCTCATTCAAGAAAAAATCCATAATAGTTACCTCAGATGATTCTGATGAATTAGAAACAGAAGAGATCGAAGAGGCCAACATGTGTTTAATGGAAAACTCAAAAGATAATGAGGTAATAAATTTTGAACTATGTCCTTTATGTGAACAAATGGAAAAAAGTTTGATAACTTGTTAAACAATTCAAACTTTCTTGCTAAAAAATGTAGCTCTTTAAAAGAACAAGTTTACAAAGAAAAAGGAGAAAAAGAGAAAGCTCATGTTATGAATGATGAACTAAAAAAAAATCATTCAAAGCATGCAGGAATCTCATTTTGAAAAAACTGAAGAAACTGAAAGTCAAGAACGTTCTACAATTGAAAAAGAGAACGTTCTTCTTAAAACAGAAAGTGAATACCTCAAAAGTGACCTGTAAAATTTTATCAAATCTATTGAAACGATCCAAAGAATCATGGGATCCCAAGTAGGTTCATACTGCAGTAAAATTGGTTTTGACAAAATCCCAAAAATAAAAACTTTACGAAAACTGTTTTGTTCTTGAAAGAAAGGAAGACAAGTGCAAAACAAAATGTTTATACTCTATTAAAATTGGACATCTTGAGTATGCATGTTATTTCAAAAAATGGGAGAAATTAAAAACAAAGAGGTCTTTCAAAAAGGAAGAACGTTCTGGAATCAGATCAGAACCTTCTCCAAAAACAGTAAAAAAATGCTCTTATTGTTCAAAAATTGGTCATAATGAATCAAACTGTTATTTTAAGAAGAAATCCAGTATTAAAGAAAAAACTAACTCTCAATGACCCAAGATGGGAACCTAACAGCCTTGTAACATCAAATGCAGGTTGGTTCTCAAAATGTCAAGAAAAAGCCATGGTACTTGAACCGTGGCTGCTCAAGACATATGACAGGAGATAAGCAATGCTTTATGTCCTTTGTCAAAAAAGATGGAGGATATGTGACCTTTGAAATAATGATCAAGCGAAAATCAAAGGTAAAGGTACCATAGGTCTGCTAAAATTACTAATGTTCAATATGTTGAAGATCTAAAACATAACCTCTTAAGCATTAGTCAACTATGTGACAATGGTTTTGAGGTTATTTTTAAACCAAACATCTATGAAGTCAGGCAACTTCTGGTGAAATCCTTTTATTTGGAACCAGGAATAAAATTCTATATGTATTATATCTTGAAGAATTACCTATTGAATCATGCTTTATGTCCATCAACAAAGATAAGTGGATATGGCATAAACGAATTGGGCATGTTAGCATGAAAACAATTTCAAACTTATCCAAATTAGATCTTGTTAGGGGTCTGCCAAAAACCAATTTTGATAAAGATAAACTATGTGAAGTTTGTGCAAAAGAAAAACAAGTCAAGAGCAGTTTTCAAAAGATTTTATTTCAACTAAAAAATCTCTTGAACTACTTCACATTGATCTCTTTGGTCCTATCAAAACAAGAAGCTTAATATGGCTTTGTTATTGTTGATGACTTTTCACGTTACACATGAGTACTCTTCTTAAAACAAAAAGATGATGCATTTAATGCTTTTAAAACTTTTTGCAAAAAGGTTTAAAATGAAAAAGACTCTAACATAAACACTTCCTTTAAAAGTGTTTTTTTTTTTTATGAACTTGGCATTTCTCATAATCACTCTTGTGCAAGAAATCCTCAACAAAATGGAGTTGTTGAATGAAAGAATTGAACTTTACAAGAAATGGCAAGAACAATCTTGGTAGAACCAAACATTGAAAAATACTTTTGGGTTGAAGCAATCAACACTTCATGCTATATTTTTAATCGTGTATCAATAAGCAAAATCATCAGAAAAATAATTCAATACTTCATGCTATATGAAATATGGAAAAATAGAAAGCCAAATGTTTCACACTTTCACATTTTTGGTTGCTACTATTATATTTTAAATAACAAACACAATCTAGGAAAATTTGATGCTAAATCAGACAAAGCCATTTTCTTAGGATACTCAACGGATTCCAAAGGATATCATATTTTTAATGTACGAACAAAAATTGTTGAGATAAACATGCATATATTATTTGATAATCTTGATATAAATAAGATAGATGATGAAGAAGAAGAACAATCTGGAAAACAACAGTAGATTGTTCCTCAGAAAAACGAGATCGATAAATAAATCTATGTTTCAAACTCCTCCAAGAAGCTGGAAAATCATAGGAGATCATCCACAAAATCAAATTATAGGAAATACATTTGATGGAATCGGAACTAGAATGTCTTTTAAGGATGATATCAACAATAAAATGGCAATGATATCTCAAATAGAGCCAAAATCTATCAAATAAGCCATAGTTGATGAATCATGGGTCGAAGCAATGCAAGAGGAAATTCTTCAATTTGAAAAGAACCAAGTCTGGACTTTTGTCCCAAATCCACAAACCAAACAGTTTTTGGGACAAGATGGGTATTCAGAAATAAACTGGATGAATAAGGTAAAGTTATAAGGAATAAAGCAAGGCTAGTGGCTCAAGGGTTTAACCAACAAGAAGGTATAGATTATGATGAGACGTTTGCTCCAGTTGTAAGGTTAGAAGCTATCAGAATTCTTCTTGCATATGCCTATCATAAACTTATTAAACTTTTTCAAATGGATGTAAAAAGTGTGTTTTTAAATGGTTTTCTAAATGAACAAGTGTATGTTCATCAACCTCCCGGCTTTGAAAATCAAAAGAAACCAAACCATGTTTTCAAACTTACCAAAGCTCTATATGGACTAAAACAAGCCCCTAGAGCTTGGTATGAAAGACTAAGCTCTTTTCTAATCAAAAATGGATTCTCTAGAGGAAAAATTGACACAACACTCTTTAGAAAAATTGATAAAGATGATTTACTCATTGTTCAAGTGTATGTTGATGACATCATATTTGGATAAACAAATGAAAAAATTGTGTGAGGATTTTTCAAATTTCATGCAAAATGAATTTGAAATGAGCATGATGGGAAAGTTAAGATATTTTCTTGGCTTACAAATTCAACAACATGAAGATGGAATTTTTATATGTCAAGAAAAATATATAATAGATCTTTTAACAAAATACAAAATGAATGAAGGCAAAATGATGACAACTCCCATGCATCCATCCTTAATTTTGGACAAAGATGAACTAGGAAAATCCATTTTTGAAAAGGAATACAGAGGAATGATAGGCTCGTTGCTTTACTTAACTACAAGTAGGCGAGATATTGTGTTTGCAGTAGGATTATGTGCTAGATTTCAATCTTCGCCTAAAGTATCTCATTTATCCGTCGTTAAAATAATTTTTCGTTATCTTGTTGGTACCACTTATCTTGGCCTTTGGTATAGCAAATGAACTCATTTTGACCTTGTAGCCTATTGTAATGTTGACTACGTTGGGAATAATATTGAGAGGAAAAGCATAAGTGGTGCATGTCAGTTTCTTGGAGAAGCTTTAATAAGTTGGTCATGTAGAAAGCAAAATATAATTGCACTGTCAAGCACTGAAGCTGAACACGTCTTAGCTGCAAATTGTTACTCTCAAGTTCTTTGGATAAAAAACCAACTTGAAGACTTCTCTGTAGGTTATTCAAATATCCCCATTTATTGTGACAATACAAGTGCTATTAATCATCCTAAAAATTCTATTCAACATTCAAGATCTAAACAAATTGAAATAAAACATCATTTTATTAGAGATCATGTTAACAAAAAGGAAGTTTAATTAATTTTTGTTGACACTAAAAATCAACTTGTTGATATATTTTCTAAACCTCTTGTTGAAAAGAATTTTAATTTCATCCAAAAAAGATTAAAAATCACCAAACATCCAATCCAACTTCATTGAAAACATTAACCAGATTGTTCAAGTCAAAAACCAAGAATGTTCTCGTTTTCTCAAAACATTATTCATTAGAGAAGATCAAAAGTTTAGTTCATTTCTTCATTAAAAAGTAACGGTCCTTTTTGTCCGTTAATCAAAAAAGAAAAATGGCTACCTCTACCTACATTTGCCACATCTACACCTATACTCCTCCTTCGCAAAACCATCTATCACTTCTCAACCACCCACTACTTCTACAAATCACGCGTGGCAACTTCCCCTTTATCTTATCAAAATTGTCATCTTTCTGTCTAAAAACAAGTGAAATTTATTTTTCTGCAAAAATCATCTCTTCTCTCTTCTATGTTCTTCCATCCTCCCTCAAGACCATTCACTTCACCAAAAAAGTTCTCTTCAAAAACTCTACCTTCAAAATCAAAATCCATCCCTTCGAAACCAACCCAGTTAATCCCCAAATCCAAATCATCTTCCGCTCTTTCTCAATTTTTAGCTGAGCGAAAACTCAAAAACCCTACTATATTCCACTCTTCCAAAATTCTAATTCCTCCTCTACTATCATCTAAATACCAGAAAGATTTCCACGACAAATGGGCCAAGCAACCCATTGGCTTTGGCAGAGTTTTCATGTTTGATAATCTTCAATGTGAAGGTACTTCAATCAAACATCACATTGATGCTCTTGGTCGAACAAACTTTCTCCAAATCTATGATTCATTTTATCCTGAGGTTATTAGAGCATTCTACTGCAAAGCTCAGGCTTTTGCGGATAAATCACTTCTTGTCTCCAATCTAAAAGGTATCGAAATCCGTTTTACCCCTGCCATTTTCGTTGAGATGCTACAGTTGCCCTCTGAAGGACCCACGGTCTGTGGGAAAGATTGGTAGTTCACTTTCAACATAAACAAAGATTTGGTTTTTCAAGAGCTGTTTATCCCTGGTTCCACCAACTTTGTTTCTGCAGATCTAAAACCACTCCCTTAAATAATCAACAACATAAGTCAACATTCCATCCTACCCCACTGTGGTAGCCATGAGTATGTCTCAGATAATGATGCTCTGGTTATCTACCATCTCCTCCACTTCCAGAGGCTTAATCATCCTCACATCATTATGGAAAACATGATCGCTTCAACTAAACGTGAGTACAAGAGAAATAATGTTCCTTACAGTATGGTTCTCACCAAGATCTTTAGGTACTTCAATGTCCCACTGTCAAATGAAACCTCAAACATCAAAATCTCCAAATTCTCTTCAACGAATATATTCCACATGAAAAAAGATCCATCCATTCAACCATCCTTAAATATTTCCCACACTCAAACTGCTTTCCCTCCTAGATCACTCAAAAGAAAACTATATGCAAGGAAACCGGTATTGAAACTAAATATTGAACTCAACATTCCTCAAAAACATTCTTCACTTCAAACAAATAGACTCCTTTTTTCTACTACTCCATCAAGCTCCACTCTTTTTGGTGTTAATCTCAATACTAATATTCCCAACTTCTCACTCCCTCCAAAATCTGATTTTGCAAAGTCATCCTTGGTCCCAGCTCAATCATCAACGAACATCTCAAATGTCTTCAACTTTTGTCTCACCCCAAAAGATTGGTTCCTCTTTATTTGGCATTAGTGAATATCTGGCTTTTCCAAATATGGATTTTCTTGGCCCCTCTGCTCCTTAAACAAAATCCACATCTGGTACTCTTCCAAAAATCAGCTCAAAGTATGTTGCTATTTAACATGTGTTTTTGAGTGTATTATTTTAAGATAGGTATTAACATAACAACACAAGATCATTCTGATAAACAAAGATCATTCTGGTTTCTTAAAAACAGAAATCTGAAAAAATGAAGATCATTCTAGTTTATAAAAAATAGAAGTCTGAAAAACAAAGATCATTCTGGTTAATTAGAAAACAACAGTTTAAAAGAAGAAGATCATTCTAGATTACGCAAGTACCCAAACTTATTTACACAAGATCATTACAGACAATCTTATTCCAAAAGGTTAACATAACCAAAAGCAAGAACATCAACAACAACAACAAGATCAATCTCAAGATTGATGAATGAAGCAATAAGTACAATTAGGACATAAAGGAAAGGACACTGCTACTGCATCTCTACAAAAAGCAGATTGTGAACAGAGTAAAAAAATACTGACACCTAAAATCTTTCAAAATAGAAACGAAGAACGTTTTGGTTATAAAGCAGAAACGTTCTTGTTATTTTACAACACTTGTCTACTAAAATAACAACTGGACAGTTGGATCCCTAACAGTAATATAAGGTGTCATCAACTTTCATCAAGCATATAAAAGGAACCTCAAGGTCAAGGAAACAACAAGAGTTTCAAGTGCAAGAAATCAATCACTTAAACAATCATACTTGAGAAATCTAACCTCTTCAATTAAGCAAAAGCTCCAATTCTTTTCACTAGATTCAAGGATCTACTTGCTGAGCCTTTTTGTTGAATATCAATACTCAAACAAGTGTTGAGTTTATTATGATCCATCAAATCCTTTTTTAATCATTTCAGTTGAAACTCAAGACTAAATTGATAAAAATAGTTTGAGTGTATTATAAAAATCCTTTGTGATTAATAGGTGACTTGTAAAAACCCTTTATGGAGTGATAGGTAACAGTTGGAAATCTTTTCAAGGTCGAAAGGTGAAACGCTGTAACTGATCAAAATCGATCTTGAAAGTTGGTGTGAAAAGCAAGAACAAACTTGTTTGAGCACTTTAGTGAAAAAGCTCACAATCTGTGAGGACTAGACGTAGCCCACCTTGGGTGAACTAGGATACATTACTGTGTGATTCTCTGTCCCTTATCCTTATTTATTTCTTACTCACTAAGCACATAACACGTATGAATAATTTCTTTTGATTTCACTAACCAAGAACGTTCTGCTTTTATTTGTTTGAAACCAAGATTATTCTTGAGTTACCTTAAAAGCAGGAATTAAATTTAAAAAAGGGAATCACAATTCAAACCCCCCTTCCTTATGATTGACATTGTCATTTCAAAAATACCTTATAATATTTATAATTTATATTACTCATTAAATTAAATATATATACGATTATCAAACCATAGGAAACTCACACATATAAGGAGAAGTAATCATAAAATTACTCAACATATATTGTAAAATAATTTTAACACCAAATTAATTCTTTAAAATCCTATTTAATTAATAAAATTGTTGATTATAAAACGTGGGATGTTACAAGGTGAGCATAGGTTTGCATTCATTCATTTAAACTTCTTGAGAAGTTATTCGGTGTATTTATTTTGACGAATGTAGACATCAGCATAGCTATGTTGAATTTAAATTCCAAGAAAAAAAGTTAGCTCTCTTGTCATAATCATTTCAAAATCATTATGCATTAGCTGTGAAAACTCTTGAAATAATTTAGCATTAGTAGAACCAAAAATAATATCATCTACATATACTTGAACAATGAGAATTTCATTTTTAGTTGATTTTCTATACAAAGTAGTGTCCACCTCGCCTGTTTCAAAACTATTTTTCAAAAGAATATTTCTTAGTCTTTCATACTAAGCTCTGGAAGCTTGTTTAAAACCATATAAATTTTTTTTCATACTAAAAACATTATATGAAAATCATTATCTTCAAATCCAGGAGATTGTTTAACATACACTTCTTCATTTATATATGCCTTTAAAAATACACTTTTCACATCCATTTGATATAGGATGATGTTATTAAAATTTCAAAATGAAAGTAAGATTGTGGTAGCCTCTAACCTTGATATTGGAGCAAAGGTTTCAGTGTAATCAACTCCTTTATGCTAATTATAGTTTTAACCTACAAGTCTAGCTTTGTTTCTTACTACTTCATCTTTTTTATTTAGTTAGTTTTTCTGAAAACCCACTAGGTTCCAATTGGTTGGTTTCCTCTAGGTCTGGGTACCAGATCCCATACATCATTTCTCTCGAATTGTTTCAACTCTTCTTGCATTGCTACGATCTATCCATCATATGATAAGGCTTCATCTATTGATAATGGTTTAATTTCTGACAAAAGTCCAAACATTTACTTTTCTTTTAATGCAGATCTTATCTTCAAAGGGTCACTCACATCTCCTATGATCAGAGTGTTAGGATGTGATAACTTATATCTCCATCCATTCTTAGGTTCTAGTATACTTTGAGTAACAGATAAAAACTTAATTGCTTGTTTTCTGTGTTATCAGAATCATCTACTTGTGATCAGATGAAGATTTGTCTTTTTCCTCTTATTTCTCTAGCACTTTTGAAACCTGTAAATCTACAAAATCTTCGTTAAGCTTTGACTTTTTTTATTCAAGATTTTTATCATTAAATTTGGCAAGGATTGATTCCTCAACAATCAGAGTCACTTTATTGTGTACTTTGTATGCTTTATAGCATCCAGAGTATCCTAAAAAGATACATTTTTGCAACATTCATTTCATGTATCATGGTGCGTGCAATTTCTTGAAGACATCTGTTTTTCCTTTCTACAACACCATTTTGTTAAGGTGTTCTAGGTGGGGATTTTTTTTGTAAAATTCCATTCTCTTCACAGAAGTTTTCAAAAGGCTTGTTTTCAAATTCACCACCATGATCACTACGAATTATTGTGATACAAAAGTTTTTTTCATTTTGCACTTGTTTACAGAAGGTAGTAAAAACTTTATGTGACTCATCCTTGTGTTATAAGAATTTTACCCATGTTGATCTGGGATAGTCATCAACAATTATGAGTTAATAATTATACCACTAATAGAGGTTGTTCTACAAGACCATACAAATCAATGCATAAGACTTCAAGTGGTCTAAAAGTGAAACAACAATCGTTGGAAACAACATTGGGTTGTTTCCCTATTTAGAATTCCTCACAAAGAATATCTGATTTATATTTTAGATTTGGCAACCCTCTGACTAGATTGAGTTTGTTCAGCTTTGAGATCATTCTCAAGTTAGTATGCCTCAATCTTTTGTGTCATATCAATTGTTCTTCATCCAATTAACATGAGACACTTTACTTGGTTTTCTAAATCAAACAATTTTATTTTATAAATGTTGTTTTTCATGTGACCAGTAAAGAGTGTGGATCCATCTTTTTGACTAATAGCCTTACAAGACTTTTGATTGAAGACATCACCATCACCACTATCACTTAATTGACTTACGCTCAATAGGTTATGAGGTAGTCTTTTCATAAGTAAATTTTTTTTTATATAGGGTAGAGAACCATTACCTATTGTGCATGTACCTATGATCTTTCCATTCTAATTCCCTTCAAACCCCACATATATTTCTTCTTTGAGAGTTAGGTCTTGGAACTTAAGCTTTTCTCCTGTTATGTATTGCAAACATCCACTATCCAAGTACCACGAATGGTGTTTCAATCTTGTTGCTAAAGATATATGCAATATAGATTATTTTGTTTTTAGGTACCCACGTCTGATTGGGTCCTGGTTTAGTAGTTCTGAAATATTTCTTGTTGTTCCATGTTTTCAACATAGGACAGGTTTTTTATCATGACCTTTATCAACCAAAGTAGCCATTAGACTTTTCATTTTTCCTCCGAATTATTTCTTCTTAGAACTTCCCTTTTCATGCTTAGGACATTCTTATATGAAGTGTCCTACCTCTTTGTACTCATACCAGATGATATGTTTCTTTTCTGATTTGTGTTTTTGTCTCTGTTGTCTTTGGATCATGTGAATTCTTTTATGGGAAATGTTTTCTTCATGTTATTCTTTGGATCGTCTAAAGGATAGTTCTTCATCGTATGATTCTTCATTCTAATCATCAGAGTCCCTTTCCTCTAATTCTTCGTTAGCATATAGAGCCTTCGAATTAGTTTTCTTGCCCTTAGATTTTAGAGCAAGGGACTTTGACCTTTTCTTTGGTTCATCCTTAACTAGTTCAATATCTAGAGACCTATGTGAACTCATAAGCTCTTCAGCAGGCAATTTGTCGAGACCTTTGGCTTCTTGATTAGTTTTTACCTTTGTCTTCAATTGCTTGGAAGACCCTTTAGAATCTTTTTAACATGACCAATTGTTGTATAGCTCTTTTTGAGAACCATCAGCATAAAGACTAATATTTGGAATCAGGAGAACTTCTTCTCAATATCCTCGTCTTCTTCCATTTGGAAAAACTAATAATTTCTCACTAGTAGGTTTGCCTTTTCTTCATGCATTTTGTTACTTACTTTGTAGTTAAGTCATAAAGCATAAAAAATGCCTTTAGTTGTTTCTTTGTTGCTGAATTTGTCGAATTATTTGAATGTGATTGCATTCATCATGAAGGTTCTAGCCTTATGATGCATTTTATATTATTTCTTCTGATCAACATTCAGTTCTTTTTTAAATGACAATGTTGATCACAAGAAAGGGGGTTGGAATTGTGATTCTCTTTTTTAAAATTAATTTATGTATTTATTTTGCTAACTCAAGATTGATCTTGGTTTGATAAAGACAGAATGTTCTTCGTTAGAATATAACAATAAAAAACTTCACAAAGTGATTAGTGATGTGCAAGTGAAAAATAAAAGGAGATAAGGGAAAGAGAATACTCACGATAATATATCCTGGTTCATCCAAAATTGGTGACGTCCAGTCCTCACAGTTTGTGAAATTTTTCACTAAAATGTTCAAACAAGAATGTTCTTGCTTTTTCCACCAATGTTTGAGATCAGCCTTGACCAGTTACAATAGTTCACCTTTCAACCTTGAAAGGACTTTCAATGATTACCCTTCAGTCCATAAGAGTGTTTACACGTCACCTTTTAAATACAAAAGGATTTCTCAAAAATACTCAAAACTATTTCTAATTCTATAGTGTTTGAGCTTTCAACAAAAAAATGTTTTAAAGAGGATCAGCCTTAACTCAACACTTGTTTGAGTTATGTTTTAAGCAATCAGACTCAAATAGTAGATCCTTAAATCTAATGAAGAAGAGCTAGAGCCTTTGCTTGATTCTAAAGCTTATTTTGCTTAAGAATGATGATTTAAGTGAATGATTGTTTGCACTTTGAACTGATGATGCTTCCTTTGCCTTGGAGGTCTGTGCCAACTCATATAGCCTTTGGAAGACATGTTATTTACTCTATGATTTAATAGGCATGTGTTGCAGATAAATGAAGATTGTTCCTGTTTGATCATCAGAACATTCTTCATTTTTGCTTAGGGAAACTGTTTGTATTTGTCTCACTTATGACAGCTATTTGTAATTCATGCTATTCAGTACTTGTGTCAGTGATGTAATGCCTCATTTGTGCAAGTTGTACTTGTTTTATCTAAGCCATCAATTTTGAAGATTAATCTTGCAATTTACATTTTATGCATTGCTATGATTTTGTGAATTCTTTTACCGAATCTGTCCTTAATAATTACTAGTGATTTGTCATGCATCTTGGTGTACCTTCGCAGCCTAGATCGGTATTGATCAAAAGAAGGCTTTGTTCTTTACTGGTCAAGAACTTTCTTGGATTGATGTTGTGAAAGCCAAATCGATCTTCGTTTTTCTATTTTATTAATTCAGAGCAGTTATGTTTCTTATGTTTTGATCTTTGCTATGTTTAATGCTTATATTTGATTAAATCACTCAAGAACACACGTTAAATAACAACACATTTTTAGAATTTTAGTTAGAAGATTAATTAACTCTTGTTTGATTATCATCAAAACATTAACTTGAGATTTTTCCTCAACACTTTTATGGGTATTTCAACACCAGCTTTTCAAGATCACATGAGATGTAGAAACTTCCTAACCTGTCCTTCTAGTATTCAAGTCTTTCTCCATCAAACAAAGGACGACTGCTAACATTGCCACCAATAACTTCATCACTAGAGTTAGTCATAATAACAAAAAGCTATAGGATCTTTTCTCAAACACGGTTAAGTACTCAGCCAATAAACCGAGCTCTGATACCAATTTAAGGTGAAAATGCACAATAAATAGGGTTTGAATTGTGTTTTTATTTTTAAATTGTGAAAAACAAGTCTTGGTTAGAAACTAAAAACAATATTAACATAAGAAAGGAGATAAGGAAAAGAGATCACAAAACCAATTCATCCTAGTTTCCCACAAACATAGTGGCAATGTCTAGTCCCGTCTGACATAAGGATTTATTCCACTAAATCAAACCGATTTTCACAAGCACTAGAACATCTACTAGTCTCCTAACTATGTTCTAATTTTTTTAAATACTTCTAGCTTAGTACAATCAAGATTTTGAATTTACAACCCCTACTAGACTATGTTACAAGATTTTTCAAGATAACTCTTACAAGAGAGCATTACGATGAGAACACTCGGTAGAAACAGTATGATAATTTCATAAACTTTTTCTCTTTTGTGTATACAAGAATTTTTTTCTCAGAAGTTTTAGCTGTGATCGTATATGTTTGAGTTTTTGCGCGCACTTTTCTTTATATAGAGAAACTTGATGTCATTAGGGTTTTTGACTGTTGCATATTGTTGTGATATTCTCGTAAGAAATGTACGGATCGTACAATTAGTTAGATGTCTTAAATCTTGACATGTATTCTTATATTTTCTTAGTATTGTGATGATTCAACGTATCTTGATCATTAAGACAAGAAAATCAGAGCATGTGTGTATTAGATGTTCACATCATGTTTGTTGTTGGATGTTTAAATCAAAGGATAGCTTCCATCAGAGAATGACATATGATTTGACTTGGGTCAACTAAGAGATGTTGAATGTTGACGTCTTCTTTATCTTGACTAAGAGGATTGACTTTCCTTAAAGGGTTGACCATAGGATCAAAAGAATCTTTGGATGCATCATTACATGCAGACTAATCAAGGTAGGCGCTAAGGTGCGTTGATCAGAGTCTTGACTTGGTTAAATTTAGATGACCATTATCATTGATTGTGTTTCGAGAATATGCGCATCACAGAAAAATACATTTAAACATAAATTGTTCTCATCTATATTTTATTATCAAAACAAGAATTAAGAGTCAATATTCTTTAAGCAAACTTGGAGTTATTGAAATTCTATGAGATTTCAGAACAAAGCTAATCCTTTCAATCATGTACTTAATACTTTAAAAGATGATATCTCTCTCACCGTTAATCATTCAAAATGCCAGATGTACTCCTCGGTCCAATAATTCAAATTCTTAAGTATTTTGATGTCCAGTGCCACCTTCTTCCTTTAACCAAGATCACTCAAGTTAATTGGTGCAAGCCTCATATTTTCTAGTTGAAATGTAATATGAGTTGGGTCTCTCGTTACTCTCTTGGAGTCGTTTCCTGTGGAGGCATATTTAGGGATCATCTTGGAACTTTTATTGGTGGGTTTGTTGCTAATTTATGAGTCTCTTCTGCTTTTATTGTTGAGTTGTTTTTTTTTTTTTTTGTGTTTGCTATTGAAATTGAACATTAATGAGGTTGGTATTCTATATGGCTTGAGTGTGACTCTCTCTTAACTATTCAGGTTTTTTGCAACATGTTGCTTGGAAGCTTAGGAATCGTTGAAGTGATTGTTTGAAAATTATTAAAGGCTTTCTCTTTAGATTTTCATGAAGGTGTAAAAACACGAGAAAGAGTGGGGGTTGAATTGTGTTTTGGCTTAATAAAAACTTCTTTTCAAAATTCTAATTCGGGATACTTAGAACAGATATTTTCCCAAACAAATTCTGAGCGTATCTTCCTTGTGCGAGGTCAACAAAGATCTTCACAAAAAATAAACCTTGATAGATACAATTTGGGAATATGACCATTGAAGCTTGATTAATTCCAAAACAAATCTTCAACCAAATCTTCTAGAATGATTATGTTCGAAAATGTCTAGATAGCATTTTAAAATACTTCTCCTTTAATCTTCTGAGTGTATCTTCCTTGTGCGAGGTCAACAGAGATCTTCACAAAAAATAAAACTTGATAGATACGGTTTGGGAATATGACTGTTAAAGCTTGAATAATTCCAAAACCATTTTCAACCAAATGTTCTAGAATGATTCTTTGTGAGAATGTCCTAATAGCGCTTGAAAATAATTGTCCTTGAAAATTATTTCATACGCTTGTTTAAGAGCGGCGGGAACAGATCAGAATCTGTTCTTGGATCTTCAGAATCATGAAACAACTCAGTCGAGACTAGAGCGTTGACTTTCCATCAGAGTTGTTGGCTTCATCAGAACATAATGTGATCATCGGAGTCAGATTTTGTGTTGCTTGGTTCAGGTTTCCAGAGAAAGATGAAAAACTGGGTGACTTAGAATTAGAGGCACTATCTTGGAACAAGTTGCACTCTTTAGAACGAGCGAAACTTGAGCTTTAGAGGAAACTATAATAGAAGTTTCAAAGTTACTGAAGTAGGCGCTTCAGAGGCATGCTAAACAGAGGTATGCTTCAGTCTTCAAAGGCAAACGTGTAGAAGCTTCAGAGGCACACTGGGCAAACGCTTTAGAGGCAATCTTCAGAGGAAGATGCGCGCACTCAACAACGCATGTAGTTACTAGAGTATGAACGTTGTGTTGACTTCACTTGACTTTGATGTCTTCGTTTCCTTTGACACCTTCGTTTCCTTTGATGTCTTCGTTTCCTCTAACATCTTTACTTCCTTTGATATCGTTTCCTCCGTGTCTTAGTTATATTTACTGCACACTAAATGAAATCATTAGTGCAATAAATTATTCTGACAAAGTAACTTTCTTATCATCAAAACATGATAAATGAATTGTTCCTAGAACCAACCTAGTTCCAACATGTCACACATTTTATCGTTAGGTGTGCGGGTAAATTGGCTAATGGTGGCTTTAATGAGGATGGGTTTATTTGGTGGGATGTAATGCAAAATTGTATTAGGTAAGATTTCTTTTATAACATGTTTGATCTTCCTAGCTTTTGTTACCATTAGACTATGGTTCTAGCGTTTTCCTCTTTTTGGTTGTTTTTGTTGCACTATTTTTTCTTTATCATGTTTTATCCCTTTTTATCGAGGAAGTTGTGCATATTTTACATATTTATTTCTTTGGATTTTGATCTAGTTTCTCCAAGATTTCTTATTATCTTTTTCTGTTTTTAATATGTTTAATATATTTAATTAGGGTGATGCAAATAATGATGTGATAATTATAAGATGTCAACATAATTGAAATGTCATAATTATTGGATGTAATATTTTTACACTCTAATCTCTTTAATTAAAAAAATATATATATTTAAAGAGAAGCAACTGGATTATTTATTTCCATAAATAAATATAGACATTTGAAAGACTTTCACTAGAAACAGAACATTGGAACAGGGATTCCATACACACATAATTTAATATACTTTCACCAAAAACAGAAATTTGAAACAGATTCCATCCATACACACTACAGTATAACAGAAATTTGAAACAGATCCCGTACAATGTACCTTGCATTTTCTAATTCACTATTTTAAAAATTTAAAAAGAAAGATCGATTTTAATCATTAAAAAAATTTGTGAAAACCAATTTATTTTATAAGAAAAAATAAAGATCAAATTTAAAATTACATATTATCTTTATATTTTTTAAGAATTAAATACTATTTATTTGAAAAAAATATTTATTTTTATTTTTATTTTTCTTAAATACTAAATTCAGTATTTTAATTTGTCTTGGAGACTAAATTGGTCTTCACTCAAAATTTAGAAATAAAATTTGATTTAAATAAACCATTCGATTCAAAATCCAAATTACAACTTTTTGAACCAATTTCAAGTTAACAAAATATGTGCCAGAGACTTTTCAAAAGCAAAAATTTTTTTTTAAAAAAAATATGTAAGTTCCACCGAATCATTTGAATAACTAATTTAATATGCAAGCGAGTTATAGTAGACAACGAGTCAACCGAGTTTAAAAATATGGATACATATAATATGCAGATTTGAATAGTCGAGTGCAAGTGAGAAAAATAGAACCATGTTTACTCGAACGGGACTGCTTCACTTAAAATTTTAAATATAAAAATTTAATTTTTTTTAATGTAAGTCTTTTGCTCTAACTTACTCATCACACTACCACTATGATGAATGAATTGTTTAATAAAAACATACTTATTATAAAACTCAATAAATTTTCTCAAAAAGAAATCAATTTGAAAATAACATAAACTAAATGTTAAAGAAAATGAAAAACTCAATAAAAAATAATCACCCAAATTAACCCACATGCATAACTTGTTGCAAATCCACACTAATCAAAACAAATCTATACTAGTCAAAACCCGATTAAACTGATATGAGAATCAGTCAAAATTGGGCTAATAAACTGCAAATTTGATTTGAAATAGTTTGACAAAATTAGACCAATCCTAGTCCCACCCAAAGACTTTCACCAAAACAGAAATGTGAAACAGATCCCGTACACATACAGTATGTACCTTGCATTACAATATTTACCTTTTCATTTTCTAATTGGCTATTTTAAAAATATATAAGATCTATTTTAATTTTAAAGAAAAAATGTGGGACTCAATTTTTTTTATAAGAAAAATAAAAATCATTTTTAAGATTCAATATTTTTTTCAACGATTAAATATTATTTATAAGTTTGGTTCAGTTTTAATCTCTATATTTTTATCGATTCATGAAATTGATCATCTATTTTAAAATATGACAATTTTGATCTCTCATTTTAATTTTTAATTAAAAATCGCGATGTGATATACTATAAATAACGTGACATATAATACAATTATGTAGAATGATTAACACTCATGAAATCGCAATAAAATTCTATAAATATTCACTTTCAATTTCAGATTTGTTTTTTAATTTAATTATTGACATATGAATAATTGATGTATTTAGATAATTTTATATCATGAAATCGTATGTCAGATTATTTAAAATATTTTAAATTGTCATTTTTTAGTTCAAAAATTTGAAATAGATCAAAGTTGTCGACTTTTAAAATAAAAAATTAATTTTATAAATTGTTAAAAATAGAGAGATCAAAATTACAATTAAACATTTTTTATAATTACCAAATATTACTTTTATTTTTTCAAAAATTAAATTGAGTTTGTTAATTTTTTTAGAAGACTAAATTGAGTGTTCACTTAAAATTTAATAATAAAATTCGATTTAACTGAACCATTCAATTGAAATCCAAGGTATAACCTTCTGAACCAATATCAAGTCAACAAAACATGTGCTGGAGACTTTTCAATTCACAGAAATTCATATGTCGCGAGAGTCCACTATCCAGGTACCACGATTGGTGTTTTAAGTTGATTGTTCAAGACATCTGCAACATAGACAATTTTTTTCTTAGGTACCCAAATTTGGTTAGGTCCTGGTTTGTTAGTCTTGAAATGTTTCTTGAATTTCCTTGTATTTAACAAGATAATTTTGAGTTACCTTTCTTAGAGCAAACAGTACACAAGATATTAGAGGGAATAGGTTTAGTTTCAGTTACAGTTTCTTCAAATCTTATACCCTTTTACCATTTCTACTAACACTATAAATCATAGAGGCATATTTGCTTCTTTCCGTACCATTAGCAAGAAAATCTTGAAATACTTCTTCATGCTTATCAGAGTTACATGTGGTATTTTCAATTGATGTTGAACTATGATTCTTCCACAAGTGTTTTCAGTTTTAAAGACAATTTGTGATTCTTATTTAAAAAATCATTTATAGCAGTAATTAAATCAGATCGAGTAAAGTCAGAAAATACCTCAATTTCTTTATCTGTTGATTCACTTCAAGAGTCAGAATCTGTGTTGGATCTAGAGGCGGGGTTGGTATGAGCCATTAGAGCCAAATCTGCTTGTTCATTGCCAGAGGATTCATCACAATCATCCCATGTAGCCATCAGACTCTTCTTCTTGGGTTTGGAATTCTTCCTCTAGTGTTTCCCTTTCTCCAGATTTGGACAGTCTTACTTGATATGTCCAAGTTCATTGCATCCATAGCACATAATGTTTTTCTTGTCGAAATTTTCATTCCTTCCTCTATTGGACTGCTCGAAATCTTTCTAAGGGAAAGATTTCCTCTTGTTGTGCCACATCCTATGAATTCTTCTAGATATGAAGGCAATCTCCTCTTCCTTTGAGTTCAAATTCTGATCATTTGAATCATTATCATCTGATTCTGATGTTGCCTTTAGAACCTTCTTCTGCTTGGATTTCAAGGCCAGAGTCTTGTTCTTCTTCTTGGGCTCATCTTCTTCGGGCACAATTTCATGTGATTTGAGAAAGCTAATTAATTCCTCTAGCTTAAGAGTATTCAGATCCTTTGCTTCTAGAATGGCAGTGATATTAGGTTTCCACTTGCTTGTAAGACTCCTAAGAATTTTCTTCACATGATCAACAGTAGTATAACTCTTCTCAAGTACCTTTAGTCCTGAGACCAAGATCTAGAATCTGGAAAACATTATTTCAATGTCTTCATCTTCTTCCATCTTTAACAACTCATACTTTTTGACAAGGAGGTTGGCCTTTGCTTCTTGAACTTGCTTTCTTCTTTCATGGGTCAGAATTAGACTATCATATTTGTTGTCTCCTTATTGGTGCACTTGTCAAACTCCTTGAAGGTGATTGCATTTATCATGAATGTTCAGGACTTATGAAGCATCTTGTACATCTTCTTTTGATCAGCATTCATCTCCTTTCTTGGAATCTTAATACCATCAGTATTCTTCGGAGCACTATAACCATCTTTCACCAAGTCCCAAAGTTCAGGATCTTGTGAAATGTAGAAAATTCTCAGCCTGTCGTTCCAATACTCAAAACGTTCTCCATCAAACAGAGGTGGTCTGTTGTTGTTTCCTCCAACAGCTTCTTCATTGAATCCAGACATATTGAACCCTTGGATCTTTTCCCAAACACTGTAAAGTGCTCAGCCTTGAGACCGAGCTCTAATGCCAATTGAAGGTGCAGACACGAGAATGGGGAGTTGAATTGTGTTTGCCAAAGTTGATAACTTTTTGATAATTTATAAATAAATAAATAAAAACTAGTTCGATTTTTGGTAACTTACTTGGAGTAGAAGCAATCAGATTCAGAGGCAACAAGAAATGAAAGCATAAATAATTTAACACGCAGATTTATCCTGGTTCAGCATTAACTTGGCTACATCCAGTCCCCTCATTCAAAAGGCTTTAATCCACTAATTCAAATACTTTGAATTACAAAGCACCTAACCCTCCAAGCCAGTCTTCCCAAATAGCCTGACAACCCCAGACTTTTGAGGAACTAACCACCTTGATCCTACAAGCCAAGTCTTCTCCTAACAACCTGACAGCCCCAAATTGAAAAAGGAACTAAACCACTATTGGGTTGGATACAAAAGATTGGAACTTGAGTAGTTGCTTCTAAAGAGCTATTAATAATTATAACTCTCACACTTTATGAAAAGAACCCGTAGAAAATATTTCTAACATGAAAATGTTTCTCTTTGAACTCTAAGACTACTCTTTTCTACTTTTTGATGATTTTCTTCTTCAGCCTTAAGTCTCTATTTATAGTTAAAATTTGGGCTTCAATTTAGTCCTTGTTTAATTATGAATTGTATTTTGTTCACATTGCGTTTGTAAATTCTTCAAATTGATTTTGTTCCTTTTTTGTTCATATTTTGTTGTAGATAAATCTTGATCAAATCTTCTTGAAATCTTCTACAAATCTTTACCACATTTTTTTCCATACTCTTTGAAGTCAAATATATTATTCTCGTAAAATACTTTTGTTATCATAAAAACTCTATGAATAATATCAACTTGGTTCCAACATACCCTTAGTGTTGGATGATATGTAGACAAAGACTATCCATTTAACTATGTGTTCGAACACGACTAGAGTCATTTTTGCGAGGAAATCCACAAGGTTTTGCGATTTCAGGGCCTTTCTTGACTAAAAGTGATGTTGAATTTTGATAGTTCAATAGAACATCTAGTCATTCTTTCCTCCAAATATGGTATGAACACTACTTGTCTAATTGGTTGGTTTGTCATTATGACTATATGGAGTGCATGACGAAGTATTTCCTAAGCCTCCAAATATAAGAATAATGTTTCTTTGATATGGAGTTTGTTAAACAGTAATGCGTGATGAGCGGACTTTGCGATGAATTTGGACAAGGCCACCATCATTCTATTGAGCACTTGGATTTTTCTTTTAGAACGGGTAATGGGAATTGTCGCAATGCTTCACATTTCTCATGATTTGCTTTTTTACCCCTTTCGATGAGATAAAAGTCAGGAAATTTTCCAGCTCGTACCCCTATGGTGCATTTATCTAGATTTAATTTCATGTTGAATTTTACCATCTCTTTGAAGACTTATTGCAAATGCATAATATGATTGTTCTCTTATTCCTAATTCACGATCATATCGTCCACATAAACTTTCAGCATGTTCCTAATTTGGTCTTTAAAAACTTTGTTCATCATTCATTGATTAGTTGCCCCTACGTTGTTAAGTGTCAAAAGCATTATGTTGTAGCAATAGTTACCAAACCTCACGATGCATTTGGAATTTGATTGTATCCGGAATATGCATCCATGAAGGACAATAACTTGAATCTCAAAGAGTGATCAACTAGTTTGTCAATATATGGAAGGGGATAGGCATCCTTGGGACACGCTTTTATGGAGATCGGTATAGTCAAAAAAATTGCACTATTTATTACGGGATTTATTAGCGAGTACAACATTTCAAAGCCAAGTTGAGAACTTAGCTTCATAAATGAAATTAGCACAAAGTAAATCATTTACAACTTTCTTGGCGGCCTTTGCCTTTTCGGTGGACTACTTTCAACGTCGTTTTCCCACAAGGAGAGCGTTTGGATTGATAGTCAGTTGTCAAAAGCGACTTCAATATCTATTTCAGTCATCTCGTTGGTAGTCCATGGAAAAACATGAATGTATTGTTTGAGCCAAGCAATCAGATGTCTTTTCACGAGGTTTGACAGATTAACACCGATTTTTATATTCATGTGTGGGTCTTCCCCCATGTAGACCAGGATGAAATCAGAATTGGGCCTCTGAATTTGTGTTTCTACTTCCCTTTTCTTATGACCCTCAATTTGAAGGTCGTCAAGGCGAGCTTCGAGCTCAATCATGTTAACATCAGTAGTGGCCACGATTTAATCATTTTTCTTTAGTTTTGGTTGTGCAATCTTGTTAAATTTCCTAGAAGCTTCAATATCATCATGGATGATAGCCATTTTTCTAAATGTTACGTCATATTTGAGCTTCAAGTGCATTATCGAGGAGGCAACTCTGAGTTTTACTATGGTGGGTCTTCCAATGACACAATTATAAATTGATATGTAGACTACAATGAGAAACTATACCTTGACTATCTCTCTCGTCTTTTCTTTCTGAAGGTAACCAATAGCTTGACATAAATTTATGGTGGGATTGTCACACTATTGAATCATAATAGATCAATACCAACGTAAGGAAACAAGTTATCCTTGGTAAGTTGCATATTTCGTAATAGGTCCATATAGATTATGTCATAGGAGCTTCCATGGTCGACCAAGATTCGTCATATGTTGATGTTGGCCATATAATCTTTTACTAACATCGACATTGGGAAATTGGGACTCCTACGATTATCTTGTTTCCGTAAAATGATAATGAATGTGAGGATGTGTCTTTCACGAGGGTAGTCTTGTGTGCATTCTTCTTCGTCATGTTCGCAAGTTTCCTTTTTTCGAAGTTGATGTTGGAAAATAATGGTCTTGGAGAATCCTTCTGAAACAACCATAACTAATGCAAAACAACCATGGAGGACTTCCTTCATTGTCGGGAAAGTATCGACGTGGAGATTCTTACCAGTGATGGAAATGGCCATCGATAAGTCTCAAGGAGTTCCTTCTTCCTTTTGTCCAAAGGCGGTTGAGATGTTTGCATAGATGACCATGACAAGATTGGAAGACTCATGTCCTATTCTTCTATCAAGATGTGAATTATGGCCACAAGAGATGTATTGTTTCAGTTTTTGCTTTTGTATCAGTAGCTCGATCGTGTCCTTTAGATGGATGCAATTGTTGGTGTTGTGATAGTTTCATAGGTGGAATCTAAAGTATTTGGACTTGGGGGAACGTGTCAGGGAAATTGAAATCTCTAGTCTTTGAATTCGGTATTGGCACAAATATTTAGTATGTATTCCCTAGATTTCGTGAGGGGATTATATGCGAAGAATTTCACAAGGGGTCCTCGATTTCCTTTCTCTTTGTGGGTCTTTCTTACCGTCTTCACTTTGGTAGCGTCTTTCATGCAAGTTCCGAGGAGGCAACCTTATCATGTCTTCCCATCGTTATTTTTGGTGGGTTGATCTCCTCTTTGTTTTTTATGTAGGCCTTGGTTTAGGTTTGGAAGTCATTTATATCTTTAGAATTTTTCAGACCTATATTGTCCTCGAACCTTCTACCTTATATGAATCGAGCTTTCATAAAAAAATATTTTTCTTGCCGTCTGCCTCTTGTACAAGAACGATTTCTTTGTGGAAGCAATTGATGTAGTCTCGTAAGGGTTCGTCTTTGCCATGCTTTATGGCCGATAAAGTGTTTTTCATCTTCAATTGTTTTTTAGAAGCAATGAAGTGGATGGTGAACTTTCTACAAAGTTCCCCTCACGAGTCAATGAAGTTTCCTTATAGACTATTGTACCAGGTCATTGCGCCTTAATTCAGAGTTAGCGCAAAGAGTTTGCATTTGAATGGCCATCAGGCTCCACGATAGTCGAGTATGGCCTCAATGTTTTCGAGGTGCTCGCAAAATTAGCGGTCTTGTCGTAGCTATCCATTTGGGAAGGCTTTTTCAATTACTTCAAAATGGAGAAATTATGCACCCTTGTTGTGAAGGGTCCTTGGACTTCTAGGTCTGCTTCAACGTTCGAGGATGAAAGGGAATTTGATCATGGTCAAAATTTTGGTGACTATTGGAGGAGGCAGACGTTCCTTGGCGAGGAGCGAAGATGATGAATTCGTGCCAGATAAACCTTTTCTCCTTGACAATCCTCTATGTCGGTGAACATGACGTCGGTGTTCCACTAACCGCTTAGATTGTTCAAGGGGGTTCCTTTCTACGGAGCGATACACAGAGTCCATCTTTATCATGGTGATGATAGGAATCAATCGCTATTGATTATCTACCCTTCGTAAGGGAATGTTTTGTTCTTCAATCATTCACGATTGATTCAACACTAGGGGTGAGGAGATTGTCGAGGATAGCTCCTCCATTCGGGACGACGGCATGCGATGCGTTGGGCTCACTGTTGTTCGTGGTGACAACATAAGATGCAAACACCATGGTCTTGTCTCCCTACTGTTGTGTGGTGTGTTGAGCAACATTGTCTTCATTTTTCTTGACATTGTTGCGCTTGTTTTCGCCCATTTAGGTGAAGATTCACAAAGGATCATGTGAATAGAATGTTGTTTTTATTGTAGGGAAAACCTAGATTTCCCACAAATGGAGCCAATGATCTGGACTAGACAGAGAAAAATGTTTGAACTTGATCTACGAGCAGTTCTTCGTTCCCCAGAATGAGGTTGTACCTGCAAACAGTTTGACGTTCAAATAAGCAAGTGTTTGAGGAAATCCTAGAAAATGATTACTCTATACATGTCAAAACTATGGTTTTTATAGGCCGAAATATTTTAGCTCGACAGATATTTCTGTGTGATTCCTGCCACTGCCTACTCCTAACCATTGGGATTAGGGTCGGCTAGCATTTTAGGGTTTTAATTGGACAGAGTACTAGTCCAAACTGTATTGAGTCTTTGTTCAAAAACGTCCATGTGTTTGTGACCTGTCAGGAATTTCATTATTTTACTATTTACTTATTTTACATGTCATTATTTTAAAATATAATTCATAGTTTTTGAAAAATAATTAAAAATTCACATTTCTTCATCTTCTTCTTTTTGTTTGTGACCATGCAAGTCTTGCTCCTTCTTTCTTCATTTTCTATCCTCAACAACTCAAAAATGGAAGAAAGTAAATTCAAATTCACTACAAAACTCGGAACCCAAAAATTTAATAAGTTTAAGATTTAAAATCAAAACCCAGAACCCAGTTTATGAGTTTGCTATAATTTCAAATTGCCAATAAAACTTGCTTCCTTCTGCAGCTCTACATTAATTTCTATTCTTTGATGTGTAAAAATATTGAAATATTTAGAACCCAGAAGAAGAGAAATAACCATGAAACTGAAAAGTTTGCCGTTTCGTTATAGCATGACCAGTCCAACAATAAAACGAGCCACCACTTTGAAGATTATACAACACTATAAGGTTGGTTGGTTGGTTCGTTATTGCTTATTTGCATTATCCATCACTATAAGCTTGTTAGTTGGTTTATTCTTGCTTATTTGCATTCCCATTATATTTTCGTTAATGTTTCTTGTTACTTGTGGAGTTGTGGGGCCGGATTAAGGAGGCTTCACAAATTAGGTTATGGCTTTTGATTTCAAATTTGAAACCATAAATTTTTTGAGTTATTAGGGGATTGAGTTTAATTTTTATTTCTTCAATTTTTACGTAGAAAATGCAGATAAAAAAGAAAGATGAAATTTTAAGAATTATTACGAGAATAAAAGGAAGAAGTCTAGTTTTTTATTTTTTAAAACTAATTATTTTATTTTATAATTATAATATTGAAAATACAAATTTGTAAAAACTGAAATTACTAATGTGTAACAGAACTGTTTTTACAAAAAATTGAAAAAAATATAATAATCTTATATACTTTTTTAAAGATAAATAATCTAAATGAAAAAAAATATTAAAGAATTAAATTGTTATTAATAAGTAAGATAAAAGATCTTTGAATAAATTTTGTGAAATATATAATCGATATTTACTTCTATTTATATATATATATATATATATATATATATATATATATTATTCCTTATGTAATTCAAGTTTTTCGATAAATCATAATTTCTTTATACAATATGGACGAACGATCAAAATTTAACATGACATAATCGTAATAAGGAAATATAATGTTGGTTTAGTGGCTCATATGGGAGAATTAGGGCATGGTGGATAAGGAGATTGATGGTTCCATCTTCACCTTCAATAAAATACTAATAATATTAATTATTAATTTTGACATTTGCATGGTAATAAAAAAATATGACATCATAATATTGTTTAATAGCTGCTATAGTTAATCTTCTTTCTTTGGGATAGCTCCTCACTCCTGGATAATTTCAAAATGTACTTAATATAGACAATAAAAAGTGTGGTGAATTCTACATTAGGTTATCTTCATAAATGGTTCACTATTGACTAGCACCTAAAAATCATTGGAAAATCTAACCATAATTGTCTTTAATAATAAAACAACGACTTGATTGATGTCGATTCAATACAAGATACATATTTATTTTATTTAAATGATATTATTTAAGTCACTATATATGTGAGTCATGAAAAAAAAAATCATCATTAATGTCTATTTCTAAAAGATGACAGATAATGGTCAATAGAACAATTGCCCATATTATAATTTTCCTAAAAAAAAGTGTTTAGTTTACTCTAGAAATAAATTTGTCTTTGTTCACTTAATAATTTATTCTAAAGATATAAATTTTATCAAAACTGTAAATAAAATTTCATATAAAATTAACATTTGGTGCTAAATGGTCTTGTAGTTGACATTTACTTATATCTTTTAAGGAGTTGTTTAATATGATTATGATTCAATATGGACTTTTCTATTATTAATAAGATATTATAATATATTATTTTTATAAAATTCATTTTTTTAATAAAAATAGTAACTATCCAACATTGAACCACTTTTTGATAGATTCGTATTAGACACACCTATTTTCAAAAGGGTTAATAATTTTTTTGGTCCTTAGGATATGGGACCAATCTAGTTTTAGTCCCTGTTAAAATATTATATTAGAATGTAAAGAACTAGATTAGATGGGATGTAAGTACTATGGCTCGTTAGTATTACTGTCTATTTGTATTCTTGTCATTATATTTATCTATGTAAAGAACTTCCGCTGTGTAGTTGAAACACATGGGTTATTCAACATGTCTCTTTATACTCTTCATATTTAACATGGTATCTAGAGCCTGTTGAGAGGCAACCCTAATCGACAACTACTAGGTGGACCCACTGTCTCCGGTGAATGTTTTTTTTTTCTCCAGCAAACCGTGTTCTCAACTCTGGTTTCCTTCGCCCTGCTATTGATACACTGATTCCTAAATTTGTTGTCCATCCGTCCATGCTACGCCGCCATTGTCGTTACTGCTGTTGCTCTCTCCGACGATTTTTTTCGACAAACGACCACTCCAGCAGTGTCGTACACCCCAGATCGGCCTACCTTTTCAGACGCGTCAATAGAAAAGCCTCCACGCGCTCCCTCGCGCCGCCAGCCACCACGTGCGTGACGGCGCGTCCGGCAGCCGTTGACGGCGCCGCTTCTTCCGTGGCACTCGCCTCAGCCTCCTACTGTTGCAAATAATCCAGTTGAACAGAAGAAAGAGCTGGAACAACGCAACACCTTCTTCATGCTCCTTGCACTCTATGGCCTACCCAGGAGTACTCTGCAACTCGTGATCAAATTATGGGGTCTGTTACTGTACCGGATATGTCTACTACCTCAGCAATCCTCCTTCGAGTACCAGCAAAGCATCCAGTTGAACATTCGATTACTCCAGCTCCGGGTGACACTGTTGCCCTTGCATCTCAGGGACATAATCAGAATCGCTCTAGTGGAGGACCATCCAACTCTAAGCCTCGTCCCAAATGTGAGCATGGTAAGCCTCCGCCTCCGATAAATGCAACTCAGCTTGACCCTTCTGCCACTGCTCAGACTACACCATCTCCATAAGGCTTCTCGGCAAATTATGAAGATTTCCTTCGATGGGTTCAGAGTCATCCAAACTCTAGTTCTCCTACTTCAGTTGCACATACTAGTAACTCATCTATTTACCTCTCTCACTCATCTTCTCTTGGCCTTTGGGTTCTTGATTCTGGTGCGTCTGATCATGTCACCGGTAATAAAGGTCTCTTTTCTTCACTCTCTACATCTGGTTTTTTACCTACTATAACTTCTGCCAATGGCACTCAAACCCGGTCTCAAGGAGTTGGCACTGTCCAAATTCTCCCGTCCATCTCAGTTGCATCTGTTCTCTATGTACCTGGATGCCCTTTTAATTTACTTTCAGTTAGTCGATTGACTCGGTCCCATGACTGTATTGTTACTTTCACTAATGATAATGTTACCTTGCAGGACTGGAGATCGGGACTGACGATTGGCGTCGGATGTGAGTCTCAAGGCCTCTATTACCTTTCTACATCTTCCAAGACGTGCTCTGCAACAGAGTCCCCTCATACTATCCATGCTCAGCTAGGACACCCAAGTCTTACCAAACTACAAAAACTGGTGCCTAGTTTGTCTAAGTTATCTACTTTACATTGTGAGTCGTGTCAGTTAGGGAAACACACCCGTAGTAATTTTCTTGATCGAGTCAATAAAAGAGTATCATCTCCCTTTGCTTTAGTTCACTCTGACGTTTGGGGTCCCTCCCGTACCGTGTCTACTTTAGAGTCTAAGTATTTTGTTACTTTTATTGATGATTACTCTCGTTGCACGTGGTTATTTTTAATGAAAAATAGAGCTGAAATGTTTTCCATTTTTCAGCAATTTTATCAAGAAATTAAAACTCAATTTGGGGTTTCTATTCGTACCTTAAGAAGTGATAATGCTCGGGAATATTTGTCCCATCAATTTCAAAATTTTATGGCTTCCAATGGTATTCTACACCAAACATCATGTCCTCATACACCCTAGCAAAATGGGGTAGTCGAACGCAAAAATCGGCATCTCATTGAAACCACACAAACCTTACTTATCCATGGCAATGTTCCATTCCGTTTTTGGGGGGATGCAGTCATAACGGTATGCTACCTTATCAATCGTATGCCGTCTTCTGTCCTTGATGGCAATATCCCTCATTCGGTCCTCTTTCCCCATTCCCCTCTTCACCCACTACCACCTCGTGCCTTTGAGTCCACGTGTTTTGTCCATAATTTATCTCCTGTTTTGGACAAATTGTCAGCTCGATCACTCAAGTGTGTCTTTCTCGGTTATCATCGGTCCTAAAAGGGCTATCGTTGTTATTCACCTACACTACACCGCTATGTTACATCAGCCGATGTTACCTTTTTCAAGTCTGTACCATATTTTAAATCTACCCATATAGCTACTGAGCCCCATCAGGACATAAATCCCGAACCTCCTCAGGTAGTTATCCCTATTCCACCCACTCTTATTCCTATCGAACCTGTCGAGTCTGCCCCCAACCTCCACGAACACTACAAACATATCAGCGTCGTCGCCTACCCTCTGACGCCACCTCCGGATCCGATCTTGCCACTTGAGCATGACCTTCCCATTGTTCTTCGTAAGGATATTCGCACAACCCGTAATCCATCTCCTCATTATATTGATTTGTGTTATCACCGTCTTTCTTCTTTGCATTACACTTGCTTGTCCTCTTTGTCTTTTGTTTCTATTCCTAAAACTACAGGTGAAGCATTATCCCACCCTGAGTGGAGGCAAGCAAATGCTTAATGAGATGTGTGCTCTACAAAGCAGTGGTACTTGGGAATTGGTTCCTTTACCTCATGGGAAGTCTTTAGTCAGGTGTTGTTGGCTGTATACAGTGAAGGTTGGCCTTGATGGTAAGATTGATCGATTTAAGACTCGTTTGGTAGCCAAGGGATATACTCAGATATTTGGGTTGGATTACAGCAATACCTTCTCACCTATTGGCAAAATGGCATCTGTCAAACTGTTTTTCTCCATTGCAGCAATTCGACATTGGCCTCTACATCAACTTGACATTAAAAATGCTTTTTTGCACGGTGATCTTGAAGAGGAAGTTTATATGGAGCAACCACCAGGGTTTGTTGCTCAGGGGGAGTCTTCCACCATGGTTTGTCGGTTACACAGGTCTCTTTATGGTCTTAAACAGTCTCATAGAGCTTGGTTTGGCAGATTCAACTCGGTAGTACCAGAGTTTGATATGATTCGTAGTGAAGCCGATCACTCTGAATTTTATCGTCACTCAGCCCAAGGGCGCGTCTATCTTATTGTTTATGTGGATGACATTGTTATAACTGGTATTGATCAGCAAGGAATACTCCAGTTGAAACAACATCTTTCAAATCAATTTCAGACTAATGACCTTGGTAAACTCCATTATTTTTTGGGTATTGAGGTAGCCCAATCCAAGGATGGCCTTGTAATTTCACAAAGAAAATATGCTATGAATATTCTTGAAGGAACAGGTCTATTAAATGTCAAGCCAGTTGATACTCCTATGGATCCAAATGTCAAACTCGTAACTAATCAGGGGGAGCCTTTATCAGATTCAGGAAGATATAGGAGATTGGTTGGAAAATTAAACTATTTCCAGATTCAGTGTGGTAAGCCAGTTCTTAAATTCTCCTTGCCAAGAACATATGGATGCTGTAATTCGAATTCTTAAATACATCAAAAGTGCACCTGGAAAAGGTCTCATTTATGAAGATAGAGGACATACTCAGATAGTTGGCTACTCATATGCCGATTGGGTAGGCTCATCCACATATAGACGATCTATTTCTGGGTATTGTGTACTTGTCGGACGAAATTTAATATCTTGGAAGAGTAAGAAACAAAATGTTGTTGCAAGATCCAGCGCTGAGGCAGAATACAGGGCCATGGCACTAGTAACATGTGAACTCATCTGGTTGAAACAGTTACCGAATGAACTTCAATTTGAAGAGGCCAGCGCAATGACATTAATATGTGATAATCAAGCTGCATTGCACATTGCCTCAAATCCTATTTTTCATGAGAGGACCAAGCATATTGAGATAGGCTGTCATTTTATTAGAGAAAAGATCGAATCGGGTGACATCATCACTAGCTTTGTCATTTCCAATGATTAGTTGGCAGATGTTTTTACGAAGTCATTGCGAGGTCCTAGAATTAGTTATATATGTAACAAGCTGGGTGCATTTGATTTATATGCTCCAGCTTGAGGGGGAGTGTTAAAATATTATATTAGAATCTAAATAATTAGATTAGATGGGCTGTAAGTATTCTGGTCCGTTAGTATTACTGTCTATTTGTATTCCTGTCATTATATTTATCTATATAAAGAACTTCTGCTGTGTAGTTGAAACACACGGGTTATTCAACATGCCTCTCAATACTCTTCATATTTAATAGTCACAATAACATTATATTTTTAGATTTCATCGCTGTAATTTTATATTCATTCACTTTTGATTATTGGTGGCATCTAACCATTCAAAAGAGATGATATTGAGTCGTCATTTTTTATATGCTCTCTATTTCAAACTCAAAATCCCTAATTTCTCTCTACAAATCTCTAAAACATCTATCATATTTAGAACATCAAAATCTTTGTCATCATCTTTTATGTGCTTCATGACATTTAATTTTTCTTTTAGTTGATGAATCTCCAAATTGTGATTGTTTTGCGAGTGGGATAATTTTAGCTTGGAGTTACTTTTTTTGCAGTTGGATAAATAAACATTCAATTACCATTAATAGTGTGCTATCTTGATGTTGATATTGACATTTTTTTTTTATTAAAAAAGCAACAAAAAACAGTTACACAAACCTTTTGATATGCGTCCAGTTTCACAATATTTTCACCAACTTTTTATTGCTCTAAAGAAGCCATTTGAAGAAAGTGATTTAGGGATCTATGAAAAGGAATTAGGGATTTTTTGGTTTGAAGATCAAAGAAAGAATCAAAAAGGGAAAGACATAATATTTTTTCTTTTTACTTTTACATAAATAATTTATTTTATTTAATAATTATCAATTTATTTAAATATTTTATTAAAAAAAATGATGATTCAGATGCCATGTCATTAAAAAATGTTTACTCATTATGCCACATCATCGTTTATAGATGGTATCAATGTTTTTATATGGTTAGATGCCACAAGGACCAAAAGTGAAGTAATTTTTAATTACATTGATAAAATCTAAAAAAATAATTGTACAAGGACTACAACTGGATTAGTCCCATATTGCAAGGACCAAAAGTACTATTAACCCATTTGTAAATATTTATTAACGTATTAAATGATTATAAAATTGGCTTAGTTGTAGTTTTGGTCCCTCAATTTTTCACCAATTTACGAAATTAGTCCCATATTTTAAAAGTCGACAACTCTGATTTCTCCCTTAGACTTTTTAACTAAAAAAAGACTATTCGATATATTTTAAATGATGTGTCGTACGATTTCGTGATACAGAACCATCTATTTATATGCATTAATAATTGTCTTAATTGCAGTTTTGATCCCTCTATTTTCACCAATTTGCGAAATTAGTTACTCTATTTTAAAAGTCGACAGTTTTGGTCTCTCGGTTAGTTTTTGAACTAAAAAAATGACGATTTAACATATTAAATGATGTGACATACAATTTCATGATATAGAACCATCTAGATGCATTAATTATTCATATGTCATTAATTAAATTAAAAAAAATGAAAAATAATTTGAAGTTGAAAGTTAAATTTTTAGAGGGTTTTATTGTGATTTCATTGATATTAATCATTCTAAATCATTGTATCATATGTCACATTATTTAAAGTATATCATATTGTCATTTTTTAGTTAAAAAATCAACATGAGGACCAAAATTGTCAAATTTTAAAATAAGAGAATCGATTTCATGAATTGGTAAAAAGGAAATGACTAAAGCTGTAATTAAGTCTTAATTATTCATATGTCATTAATTAAATTACAAAACTGAAAAAAATTCTGAAGTTGAAAGTTAAATTTTTTGAAAGATTTATTGCGATTTTGTAGGTGTTAATCATTATTCATATGTCATATCGCTATTAATTTAGTTAAAAAAAAATAAAATAAAAGACCAAAACTATCATATTTTAAAATAAGAGAATTAATTTTATAAACTAATAAAATAAAAAATTAAAACTGCAATTAAACCTATAAAATTTTAAGAAAATATGTGAAATTGATTTATTATATTTATTATTTGGAAAAAGTTATTAAATAAAATAAATCAACTCAATTTATTTTTGACAAGAAGTCAAGTCAAACTTACTCATAAAATATTTTGATTCCTCCCGTGTACAATTATATAACTTGAATATAAAACTCTTACTACGTGCCATGTGCAAGGACACTCGTTTGGAAGTATGTGGGTATCGAAAATACTTGCTTCAATTGCATAAATAAATATCGTTCGGTTTAATAAGTTTTTATTCATATAAATAAATTATATTTCGTTTTCAATTCTTCTAATTATTATTTTTAAATAATGACCAATTAAATGTATTATATAAAAAAATTTGGTATTTGTTTTTAAGTCAACTCGTATGTAACATTCAAATTTTTTTAAAAAAATTTTATAAGCATATTTAGAATATTATAAAAATCTCTTCTACAAAATTTAGAACTTTTTTAATAAAAGATGAATGAATTATGAGTTTTTAAGAGCAATTTGTCGATTTTGGGGGTAGTTAATCCCATCTTTATATATTATAAGAATTTTTATTTTTTATGTTATCCTCGAGTGTGATGGAACTTAGAGACCAGTTCATCCCCTATGAAAATTTCTTTTGACTTTATTATAGTATTTTGGGAAACATTTTTTATTTTATTATATTCATGGCTGCTGCCAAATTATTTGTATATATATCTTAGTTTATGCAGTTGCATCATAAAATCCGCCAAAATGACATTGCTTATTACCATGCTTGTTATTATTAACCTACTATTATTGTTCTCTAAAGTTTCCTCTACAAGCAATACTATTACCCAATCAGAGTCACTTCATGATGGCAACACCTTGATTTCTAAAGATGGAACCTTTGAATTGGGTTTTTTCACTCCCGGTAATTCCCCAAACCGCTATGTTGGAATTTGGTACAAAAACATCCCGATTACGACAGTTGTTTGGGTTGCCAATCGTGAGAATCCAATCAAAGACAACTCAAGCAAGTTGATCATAAACAAAGAAGGAAATCTTGTGCTTCTCAATAATAATGAGTCACTTCTATGGTCAACAAATGCAACAATGAAGGCTTCAATTCCAATTGTGGAGCTTTTGGACAATGGAAATTTAGTACTTAGAGATGAGAAGGACAATGAAAGTGATGAAGAAAGTTTCCTGTGGCAGAGCTTTGACTATCCTGGTAATACTTTATTACCGGGAATGAAGATTGGTTGGGACAAGAAAAGTGGTCTTAATAAGGGTCTCACAGCATGGAAAAATTGGGATGATCCATCTTTAAGTGAGTTTACTTCATTCATGAGACTTAGCAATAATCCAGAAATGGTGATTTGGAAAGGATCAATTGAGTTCTACAGAACAGGACCAATGAGTGGTCCTCTGTCTAGTTCTGGAGTATTTTCATTGAGGGCTAATCCACTTTATAATTACAAATTTGTAAACAATCAAGAGGAATTGTATTATATGTACACCCTCAAGAACAATTCTGTCATTTCCATAGTTGTTTTGAACCAAACTCTTTTGGTTCGTCAACGCCTCACTTGGATTCCTGAATCTAAAACTTGGAATGTTTACCAAAACCTGCCACAAGACAGTTGTGATGTTTATAATGTTTGTGGTGAAAATGGAAATTGTGTTATTGGCGAATCACCAACTTGTCAATGTTTAGAAGGGTTTATGCCAAAATCACCCCAGCAGTGGGATGCAATGGACTGGACACAAGGATGTGTGAGGAGTGGAAATTGGACTTGTGGAGTAAAGAGTAGAGACAATTTTCGTAGAATTGTTGGAATGAAGTTGCCGGATACGACAAATTGTTGGGTTGATGAAAATATGACACTAAATGATTGCAAGGTGAAATGTTTGCAAAATTGTAATTGCAGTGCTTACTCAAGCTTAGGCGCAAATGAAAGCAGCATCGGTTGTTCCATATGGTTTAATGATCTTAAAGATTTGAGAACTTCACAAACAGGGCAAAACTTATATGTTCGAATGGACACTTCAGATCTCGGTAAGAACTTCACACTCATTTTGTATTATAATAACGGTAACGTTTGTAAAATAATTTGTCTCCAAAAATAATTTAAAATACCACGGATCTATTTTAAATCTCACGTGCTTCATTGTAGACGATAAACATGGGCGTGCCAATACGATTATCGTTGCCGTTTCAATCACAATTTCAATAGTCTTTGTGACTCTACTGGCATTCTCCATTTTTTGTAGAACAAACATAAAAAATAAAGGTATTTTTCTAACCCTTATAGCATTTTATATTTTACAATAATATTCTTTTTTTTTTTAATTGGAGACACTCAATATCTTAGAAGGTAATTTACCTACCTGATTCAACATTTCTTGCAATTTTACTTGAATGAAAACTTTCAAATATTTAATTTTACTTTGGATTATATATATATATATAAATATATATATATATATATGCGTGTTTTTTATTTTAATTTTTGTAAGTTTATTATGTTTTATTTTGTAAATAATTTTTTGTTTGATTTTGATTTTTGCTCTTTTGTTTTAGTCTCAGTAAAATTGTTTTTTTTTTTTATTGTTTTAAGTCAGT